>CM050404.1:102652229-103252229 GCA_027580255.1 Therioaphis trifolii
ACACACACACACACACACTTTATACATATATATATATACACACACACACATACCCAATATACGCACTTCGTCTACAGTCCGATATTTACTATACGTTTGCGCACATTTTATAGATATATCTACTACTATATAATCACTTTCTATAACACGTTTTTGTATACCTATACGCATTATGAACAATTTTTAACATCTTATCAACTTTTTATACCAAAATATTACATAGGTATATGGTAGTTTCGTGTAGTCTGTATAAAAGAATTTCTATGTCAAAACATTTTTTGTACTTCTGATATTTGGTATCTATTTTTTAAATATTTATATATGAATCACGCCTTCTAGATTTTTTAAATGCATTATTTTTAAAAATTAATTAAGTTTATTAAACATCATTTTATTACACGCTGATGCATTTCAGGTTTGTTAATATATGCGTTTATTGATAGCGCATAATAAATTATGATTGACAATGGCGGCGCTAGGCGTGGGTGGTGTTTTGCCCACGGCCTCGCACCTCAAAGGGCCTCGCGTTCTAAAGGGCTTTATAATTATCCATAGAGAAATATGGGAGAAATATCTATACAAAAAGTATTGTATCCATGAAATTATTTTATTGTAAAAAAAAAAATCATTAACATAATAATTACGTATATGGGTGAAGGAAAAAGCAGAAAAGTCCATTTCTTGTAAATAAAAAAAAATTGAATCTTCTTAAAGAATTATTCATTTTAAGAAATATGTATTTAATTTTATAATTATGTGTAAATAAAATTAAACTAAAACTACATTTGCTAATAAAAGGTTAATAATTAGAGTTAGGTAATTGTTTAAAAAAATTCTAAATCTTAATATTTGTTAAATAACTATTGTTACTTAAATAATATTAACTAAAAAAATTTTAAAAAGAGCCTCTTTAAGTCTACTTTGCCCACATGTAAATTTTACTTCGCCACGCCACTGATGATTGATTCATCAATACCAACTGTACATATTCTAGATGACAAAACTCTTTTATTTGCTTTATTAGTTAATTATAACTCTTTTAAAATTATATGTGATTAATACAAAGCCATTAGTAGAGTTACTAATGCAGTCCACATTGATCATCTAATTCAGATTGCTTTCACTATTCATTTATGTGTTCATTAAAATAAATAGGTTCTAACTCGAGATGAAACATTTTTAAATACAATTCCTTATAAAGAAATTTCGGCAACAATTTGAAAATCGCTTCGTAGTAGGTAGTTGAGTCTTATGCAGATTTGCATTTAATAGTCCTAATGATGATATCCATGTAGAGATATAGGTATCTGGGCTTGACTGTTGATATGGTTTTTATCAAATTACATTTATTAAATTATATTGAATAATATTTTTTTAATATAGTAAAAAATGTACTTTTCTGAAGAATTTCATGAAACAATTTAATCAAAAATTATTGAGTCTTACAGGAGACGACAATTCTAACTAAAAAACTAAAAATAGATGTTTCCCCTTTGAAAAAAAAAACAGAAGTGATGAAAAGTAACAGTTTTTAGTGGCAGGTGATGTTTACAGATTTTTGTTAAATGTAGATTTTAAAATAAATTATATACGACGAAAAAAAAATAAATAATAAATAATTGTGTTAAAATACTTTATCACGTTATGTATGATATATTAAATTAACTATACAAAGTATCCATTAAATTGCAAATTATTTTGTTTTAAAATTGTTATTTTCCATAAATTAACTGCAGATTAGATTTCAAAAATTAAATTTTAGTTATAATTTATTACACGTAATGAGATATATTATGAAAGTAAGTGTTTAAATGCCAACACGTCAAATTTTTAAAGGGATCCGATGATACGTTATCCAAGAGGAATTCCTCACTCGTGTTTCGAATAAATTTTTCAGTTTCGAGATTCACTGGGCTTCTATTATTAATTGCCCAGTGATGGTGAATGAATGGACGAGATCTTTATGGGGGGTGCCTTTATATAATGAGACATGAGCCAACTGTTTCCGTCCGTACAACCCGTAAACAACTTCTGCGAACAGTTGCTCTCCGTGTGCATTTTATCGTTTTGATACGAACGAATTATTATGAGATTTAACGCTCGCAAACCAGCGCCGTAAATAAATAAAAAAATAAATAATCGTTATAATGAGCCATTCAAGTTGGCATCAGACCATCTATTAAGACTTAATAAGCTTTGAACCGTTCGTATTATATATGATTAATAGACATTTAATAAAATTGTATAACATATGCACACCTTGACGATAAAAAGTCGAGTATATACTTTATAATAATAGAAAACGAAACGTAGTTTTGCACCATGGTGCATTGTTTGCTCTTCGGACAAAATAATAGGGACGAGTGTATTGAATTTTAAAGAAACAATAGATCATTTCTTTAGTCAAACGAATCTGGGAAAACTTGAGTACAAAAAAAATATAAATACTCTTTACATATTTTATCATTGTTCTAATATTGTCAGTAAATTTTTTTTTTATCCAACCCGTTTTAAGTTTTCTTGTTTGACAAGAAATATTAAATTGTGTGCATCTTATATGGCTTGTATTTATGTCATACTAAGGGTTACAATTTAAAAACAGAGATCGATGTGACGTAATCATAATGCAAATCTTTTAAGATTTTTAAAATATACTTTTGAAAAAAATTTACGTATTAATGTAAAATACACATATTTTACTATATTTATATGGTTTATTTATATAATTAATAGAGGAACTATTTTATAGGATGTTAAAATTATTGTTAATCTACACCCAATTATTAATTTTATTTAAATCAATATTTTCTTCAACGTATGCCATTGTGTTGGAAAGCTTTTGGTAAACAATTATCCACGATAATAGTATCTAACCACAGAATGACCCCAGTTTGTTAACTGGCATGATAGATGATCCTTTGACAAGTATAATTACCGCATCTTCAACTGTATTTGTATAATATTGCCTACAGAGTAATGACAATTTCTACTCGTTCTTTTTGGTATTATAACCTTCTATTGACATCATGTGCACTATGTTCTAAACCAGAAAACTAGGGATGAACAAACAATACATTCTTGCCATACCTAAACACTAGTTTCCTCTTCACTCTCACGTGCGTACATATAGTATGTATGTATATGTATACATACATATTCTGTACGGATGTTCCTATTCTGAGGTTTTAACAAATGAAAAATATCCTGTCATAAATGTTATGTACAAAATATTTCAATGACTTTAAAAAATATTACGATCGTTATGCAATGTCCCAAATTAAATATTTATATTTATATTACCTGTAAAATTCCCTCACTCAAAAATATATTGTTTTCAACCACGTTTATATATATATATATATATTGGTACAAATATAATATAATAATAAAATGGTACCTACAATTTATAATTGGCAAAACAATTTTTTTCAATTTTATTTGAACTTATGCTCATTATTTTTCAATAAAAATTCACAACGAAATAATAATGAGTTAAAATTTGCAAGTTGATGTAGTGTTGCTTCGTAACTATTGTTATGGAATCAATGAAATAAAAATCAGAACTCTTGGTCACCAGATTGACATGTAACATAATATGATAATGAAATACGGTAGGTAATTAATAAGAATTATAACTTATTTGTAGGTATAAAGATATAAAAAATCTTTAATTATTCTAAATAAGGACGGTTCAAAGAAACACAAGCATTTCGTTGAATTAAATTATGTTGAATTTTGCGAATTGATCCGGTGTTCTTAAAATTGTTTCTAGTTCGATTGGGTCCGTATTTATTTTGCAGCGTATAAGATACCGAAAGACGTTGGACTCTGAACGTACGTATACAATAGTACTAATAATCATATAAAATAAAACGCGTGAGGAGCCATGGCAGCTAAATGTTTTGTTTTGTTTTTTTTTATTAAAAAACGCGCGCGGACGTCTGTTATTGCGTGTTGGTGCGCCAGCAGATACTTGTGAGTGTGTGTACATATACAAAATGCGCCGTGTATTTATGCTGCGCACTGAGCGGGTAAAATGGTTTACCGAGAAACGTGTGTTTATGGCCGATTTTATGCGTTCCGATTGATACGAGTCGATTAATAAAACCGGTGCCGGGAAAGATTTTTTCTCTTTTTTTTCCTACTCCCAGTGTTTTCTTTTGGTTTTATATCCATCGCACGCACGCGCGTACTCACTATACATGACGCGTAAAAACACTCAGCAGGCGTATTGAAAAAAACGTGTTGAGCAAAACGAAACATGTAACTCGCGAGCGAGCGAACGAACGACGGAGGTTGAGGGGTGCAGACATCAATAATAACAGAAAACACTTTTTAGACACCTACTGTGTGTGTATTCGGAACTAGGAAACGGAAGAGGAAGAGCACTTCGTAACGGCCGGACGTGTTTGTCGACATCGTATCGGGTCGTTAACGCTAAAAGCGCAAAATCTCGTCTGCTGTTAAGTCTGGCATGCTGTATAGCAACGCGTGAAGGTAGAAAAACCGATTCCAAATTGGGTGTAGTGATCTAAAACATAAGCTCCCACCACTTCTATATAGTTCAGTATGTCTATACGTATACAGAGTGTCGATACAGTAACATCTGCCACGAATTATTTATTTTATTTTTCGAATTAATTTAATGCAAAATAAAATCAAATTAATGCATCACACAATTATACAGTATTATTAACAGTATTTGTACCTACTAAAAATGTACTGAGTTACTTAATCAAAATTAAAAAAAAAATTACTCTTTGATTTATTTGTTTACATATAGCATTAAGTGACGTTTTTACCACGAATCACGGTGTAAATAGTTTTCAAAATTATCTGTCAGCATAAAAACTTTTATTTTGGTTACTCATTTTTGTAATAAACGAGTGCATAATGTGATAAATGTAGAAAAATTACCTTAAGTAGTTCAATTTACATTAATCTGTAAGTATTAAACTATAATGTACAGTAAGAAACAGTATGACTTGAATTAACGACAAATTAAAACTTTTGCTTGGTGTAGGAACAATAATGTGAACTATTAAGTAGTAAATATCGCCATAATGGTAGATAATATGTACTGAACTTCTACCCTAAAATAGCTCCGATGCAGTATTGTACTCGATGCGATTATAATGCGGTAAGTGTTGGATTTAAACCTAATAAACGACAAAACGACGATATTATTATTGTTATTGAATTATTGTTTATATACACACGATATTTTTTTACCTGATGTTTAAACATATTATAAACGTATATTTATGAGTGATGAGTGATTATATTACTATGCCAATGATAAAAATGATTCCATGTTTCTACACGTATATCACTGTTCTGATAATACATATTTTAAATTTATCAATTTAATTAATTTAAATAACTTCTAATTTGTCCCAATAATTGTATATCTTTGGTTTTAGAGAAGTATAATTAGGCTCAATTTTATATTTTGAGTGAAGTGAAGTTTATACTGGTTTTTTCTCACTGGAATTCAGTATTAAAAAATAAAATAACAGTTACAGAAAAGTGTGCAGTGAAAACAAAACTAATTTTTATTAAATTCTTTTATTTCTCCACGAAATTAAAATGTGTCATAAATATAATATGTATATCGATCAGATCACACTGCAGTTTGAATATTATCAATTTCAAATTTTGGCGGGATAACTATATATCCGGGCCTTTTGGACTGGTCTGTGTGTATGCCAAGTATATTTAAAACAATCGTTAAACGTCGAAAGCGTTTATAACGTCCGGTTTAATGGATGTCTATACAATAATAGAAGGGCTTATTACGTAGAAAACGGTCGTTCGAAAAATGTTTATGGCTGATTTTATAGGTTCCGATTAATACGAGCCGCCGATTAATGAACTAGAGTTTTATTTTATTTTTTATTTTACCCTCCATTTTCCATTCCGTTTTTTATTTATTACATACGTGTAGTGTGCTAGGCAGACATTAAGCTTTCCTTAACAGAAATAGACAAACAAATTGTGTTAAACACAAATACACAATACTATTTTGCATCCAAAAGGAAGGAAATAATGCCATCCATAAAACTTCCATTTATTTACATTTTTTTAATGTTTAATGAGCATGTAATAAAACACTATAACTTGTCCGGATAAATAGACGATGAACAATGGAATAGTTTCTATATCGGTATGTCCCGCGAACAGCATAAAATAAAAGGTCATGTGGTTTCCATGTCGTTTACGGCAATAGAGTATTTTGTATGTGATTATAATATGCAATCTGCACTCCAATTAGATAGGTACTTGCTCTTGGATTAACAACGATTTTTTTCACACTCACACATACCTACATTAATTATTTACATGCGGAAACACATAATACAGATAAAAATACATATTGTATAAAATATCTACGAACGTGAGCTTGTAGGTATAGCGTTTACGTACACATGATGTTATGATTATAAAACGACGGCTATCTTTTATACATTCATTGCACATAATTGTCTGGCAATGAAAATTTATTTATATAAATAAATACCGTGTAGGTGTATTATACGCTGCTGGTATCGTCGTCTGCCGCCAGTAGCCGTTACTCTGCACGACCCGTTGGATCCCTATAGCAATATACCACGTAATGTTTTGAAACACATGTAATTTTGTCGGAACCGGTTTTCAAATCATTGGCCCCGTGGTAAATCATTGGTACATTTTCTTAAAACAAAAAGTTTCACATTCAAGTATAATGCAAAAAAAAAAAAGTCAAATAATAATTGTAAAATTAACCCAGTATGATTATTCTTCGTACAGGAAATTCGGACGCCACGGCCAACCAACACAGCATCCATTCTATATATAGTCTTGAATCATGCGAGTCTATGTGTGTGTGTGTTTGTGTGTGTGTGTGTGTGTGTGTGTGTGTGTGTGTGTGTGTGTGTGTGTGTGTGTGTGTGTGTGTGTGTGTGTGTGTGTGTGTGTGTGTGTGGATGCGCCGAGAAAATTACATTTATAGCGGTTCTTGCACGAGTAATATAAATGCATTTTGCGATTTTGGCTGTATCAAAAGTAAATATCACAATAAATTTATTATGCTCATTCCACTCGTTTGTGTACACATAATTTATTTGTATAATAACGGCCGTGTCATTAAAATCGCGTGAAAATTCACAAGAACGTGCCAAAAGTAAACTATGGTTTTATACGCAGATAAAATTAATTTTATTAGGTGCATACACGTGTCACAGAGAGACACAATGGTGTCGAGTAATTTTAGCTGCATGAAATTTAATCTTTACAGATCAATGATTTTTAGACTAACGTCGGTGGTGTCGGTCTGCACGAGTCTAACGCACCTACCGTAGTAGTTCGGTACACGTTGTGTGCTCCTGTACTATACTTCGCTCGCCCGATGTTCGGTATTTTCGTTAACGCCTGCTCTGGCTTCTGCCAATAATCTATTTTAATTATATCATAACTTTATATACAAATATAGACGATTTCTCGACGTTCATTTACCTGTAGCTGTGGTGTGTATATATTATACATGTAGGTATATCGTATTTTTTGGTTATAAAAAATATTTTTTACTCACAGAATTGTAGTGAAGACATACATTTATTTCGCGTAGTGCATGACTATGATATCGTTGTTTCTGGACAATTATAATACTGTCGTCGTTCGTAGATTTGTGAAAGGTTTTATGTACATTTTTAATCACAAGTTTGATTTTTTAAGCTATTGTTTACTGTAGAATGTGCATGTATGTTTGTGTATATTGGTGTCGACGCACTTATAGGTATAGCCGTATAGGTAGATCTCACTCCACATGACGTCTGAAAAGATTCATCATTGAATAATGTCGGCAAGTACTGTATAGAAATCGAAACATGAATTAAATACTCTGACGATCGTCTCTGACTCGTATATAATCGTATATACGAGTAGATGAACATTTACATTGTATATTATTCAATATTACGTATTTTATGCAATGACTAATAATCCGGCTTTGAATTTATAAACATCTTATATCTATACGATATTGTTTAATTGAAAACGTTATCGAAATGCTGCTAATGTATCACATGGATCGAACCCTGAATCAATATTGAAGTTTAATTGGTGTAAATAAAAATAAGTTTATAATTATAATTTATCTTTGGACTTCAATGCAATTTATGAAATTAAGAACACACTTTTCTTACTTTAATAAACGGTGTTAATGTATATTTTAAATAAATGTATAGGCACTGTGAAAATTGAAATAATTTTGGAAGTGTTTGATATTATTTGATACACCATGATGTACAATTTATATATGCTACATATTTGTACATAGGAGTAGGTTTTAGGTACCTTCAAAAATTAAAATATCTTTATTATTGAACATAATGTATGTCATATTTTAATTATATACCTGCATTTGATTTTTATACTTTTAAATTTATGCTATGAAAGTCATAATGTAATGTGTCATGCAATACAGGCATATAGCCATGTACAAAAACTTAAGCCATATACTTATTATATACCAGAAATAGTGTTTTTACTGTACTAATATTTAATTAAAATTTTTTCAGGGGTTATTATCCAAACCATTATTTAAAATATAATTACATACATACCTTATAGGTATATAGGATAAGCTATTAACTAATATTAGTTTCATATTTTACTTTATTTATATTGCATTACCGATGAATATAAACTCATAATGTATATACTTACCCGGGAATTTAGTCCAGTAAAATGATATATATATATATATATATATACACATACAAATGTATATAATGCAAAAAAAAACAATTTTAATGACAAAGGGTGCTTTATTCAAAATATTATACTACCGTTTATATTGCTACCCATACGTAAAATATTTAGGGACTCATTGCCGTGGGTGACCAATTACTTAAGTAAGTCGTTATTTATTTTCATCGTCGTCATAATCGATTACGAACGAGGCATACATTGGGCCCGCGTGGTTTAAAAAGACGTGTCGACCGCGTGTACACATCTACTCTATAAAAGAGCCGCCACATTAAAAATACGCGCCCACGTTGTATATTGTCCTTCTTTGTGAATAAAGTAATTTAATTTTTTTTTACACTAGACTTGTATGTAATATATATTCGTTTCACGCGCTCGAAAATATTTCGAGAATCGATTGTCACCGTTGTTACCACCCCTGACGTTAATATCGTCGGCAGCTTATATAGGTACAGTTTATTATATAGGTACAAGTACTCAATATATTTTCAGACACGCATCTTTCGTGGAAAGTCAAGCTTGCGTCTACTATTTCATCGCTATGTTGGATAATCGTGAATTATTTAATGACACACTCTCAATTAGATACATCATAATATGTTATTTACACATTTTATTTGGATCAATCTTAAAATAAATCATATTATCAACGAGGCTATATGAGGTATTTTAATTTTATAAATTATCTATGATTTGGTTTATAGAATTCACTTGTCATTTACCCTCGTAATATATATATGTGTGTGTGTGTGTGTGTGTGTGTGTGTGTGTGTGTGTGTGTGTGTGTGTGTGTGTGTGTGTGTGTGTGTGTGTATGTGTGTGTACGCGTTAGCGCTTGAGCACGCGTGTATAAATTATACTGGCAGTTAAAATTTGTGCATACCTATTATATATAATACATGTGTATAATAATATGTTTAATGTTTTTTTTTAATCAATAGCATATACCTACGACTTATGTTTTCAAAATTCAATTCATTTATCTTGTCTGTAAAGTTTATCTACATATTATATATAAATATATATCTTATATTTAACGACGTTTGATCAAAGGTATTTTTGCAAGAAATAATAAAATAATATCACGTGTGTATTGCGGTTTTCTGAAAGTTATGTTGTGTGATAATGAATTTTCGTAAACTCAATCAGACTAAATTATATTTCTTCGATATTTCAAGGTCGTATCGTTAGTGAACGTGTGTACGAGTTACTACGGCGATATATACTTATATACATGTATCATAACAAAATATATGCCATTATACACACATGTATATACATGTTCATCGAATCATCGAGAAATGCCATCGAGAGCGGCAGATGTTGACGGTCTGCTGTGGGATTGACCACTACGGCCTGAGAACTCTCTACCCCGCGTTCTAGGACGTCACAACCGCATGTGTAAACCAGCCGAGTGATCATACAATATACTTAACAATATGCACCCCGTGTGCGTTGGCCTGCAAATGTGTGCAATTTATGCACGTGCATATTTTCATTATTCTTATTAATATATTACACCGACCAAGCTATAAACTTGTACGGCGATTTGCTCCGGGATAACTAAGTGGCACGGTCAAGTTATGGCGTGTCAAAGTTGCTCATAACTGCAACAGAGCCGACAATGTCCATGCGAATGTGAACTGTTAACGGTTGCTGCAGTAGGTAAAAACATAAGTATATTATACTTATACTTACATATAATGGGTATAAATATTATATAATATGTATCATGTAGTTTTATGTGCAAAATTGATGTCTGTCTGCATTCGCGCTGCATCATAGTAAATAAACATCATAGTATACTATTATTGCTGCGTGTTTGAGTATAGGTATAACTAAAACAATACCTTATTTTGAAATGTGCATTATAATGATGTACTGCGTGTTGTAATGTGCGGCTGCGTTTCGATTGCTATTATTAATAAAAAAAGAAAAAAAACAAATCAAATATAATGTGTTTTTTTGTCATTACAAAATCGTTGTCATCACAATTGAAAAAGACAAAACGATACACTCACTCACTCACGCACACATTTATATTCGTAGGCCGCAATTGTTATCTCTGAGGGTGATTTGTAATATTTGTAAACATGCGCTCATTCTTGTGTGTATAAATGTGTGTGTGTGCGTGTGTGTGTATTTTTGTATGACGTTAAATAATAATATAGATGCGGATACAAACATTGCATTACACACTATATGACAACAAACGTTCTGGTTATTGTGCATTTGTTCTTACACGTAAATATATATATATATATATATATATATATATATATATATATATATATATATATACACACACACACACATATTTATATATATGCCAATTACATGCAGTGGTCGTATCGAGCGTTTCGGCCTCGTTTTTTAATTCATTGTAACAACAAACCCGATTATTATTTGCGCGTTGCATTCGGTCATAAATCATAATAGAAGTTTGTTAAACATAATACTATTACAGAATACTAGCTAAATAATGCGGCTTCGCGCGTATGTTAAAAAAGATTATTTAAATACTTGTGTTTTAAGCTATCAATATAAAATGTGTGCCCTCTCCTCCCTTCCTAGAAATTATAGAAAAAAAAGTGCCCATAATATTCAGGAAAAAAGTCCTTGTAACGATTTCGTAAAAAAAATTCTGTAATTATTCTCATATGCTTTGTAGTAAAATTTAAATGTTGAAATGCAACATATGCCTCCTCTTCTATTCTGTTCAAAATCGAAGGAAAAAGCAAGCGTCTTCATGAAGTTCATTTATTTTCAGAAAATATGTAAAAAAATAACATTGTGAAATCATTCAAATGCCTCTTAAAAAACCATAACGTTAAAATATAATGCGTCAATACTATATATCTATGTCTTCCTCTCTATTTATCTCACTAAAAATATAAGAAAGGTTTACTATGTGACACTTGGTGAGGTATTTAAAAGCACTGTATGAAAAAAATTATAAAATTATTCATGAGTTTCATCGTAAATGTGAAAAAGAATAACATAGTGTACGTCTTCCCGTCCCTTTCATAAATCGAAAATGGGCATGGTGTGTAGTACACTTGGAATAGTATTTGGAACAACTGCAAAAAAAATCACAGTAGTGTGTTCAGAAATGTGGTACAAAAAAAAGTCTTTTCTTTTATAAAACGGATATATAAGGATTACGACGAGATACAAAAACATATCTGTTTTTTTACCAAGCTTTTGTATAGATACGAGTATATCTTTTACCTATTTCATTTCTCACAAATAATTGAAAAACATTAATTTACTTATTATTTTTGATAGCACTTGCGTTACTGTAGATAAATACTTATTTTAATCAATAATACGGAGTGTGCTGAAATTTAATTCAAATTTCATGAATATATAATCTATAATTTTAATATGTACATTACGTATTTATTACAATAAAACTAAATGTCTATGTTTCCTATGAAATTTAGTGGTTATTGAATTAGTTCTAAAAAAAAAAAATATGAATATTTCTAATTCTAACGATTATAAATTACATTTGAAGGTCTTTCAAAAAACAAAACGAGCGTAAACACGTAAACCAGACAAATTGTATTGTGTTATTTAAAGAGTTGGTGTTGACTATGTCAATCAGTGCGTATAATGTGATCAGATGATAAAAACACAGGTTTCATGAAATATTATTGTTTTGCACTAGAAGTTATAGGTAATTAATTATATTTGAATTTTGAGTATTTTATTAATTTAATTTCATATGTGCCGATTGGTTATTTACTTTCAACACATTGAAATTCTAACAACACTATCAGAATTCAGAACTAATTTTTGTATAATTTACAAACGAGTTTTTCTATTATGGATTATAAAGATAAGTAGGTATAGGTGCATAATAAATAGGTTGTCTTTAAAATTAATGACTATTGACTATATTATTTTGTATAATAATACTGATTTTAAATTTTCCAAAAATATCCATTGAATATAATAAAATCACAATAATATCATTGTGTGATGTTTCATGCGGAGCGTCGATATTTTTGTGTTTTCAACACCTACTACTTGTTCTTTTATATAATGAGTTATTAATGACATTCATAATAGTTTTGTATGGTGAAATTAAATTTTAAAACATCATCATCAAATTTTATCATCACACACGTAACCATAATTAAACCGGGTATCAGAATATATACGTCGTCTCCGATGTTGATTAAATATGTAACGCCCACTCCGATAGTTTGAATTAAACATCCCACGTTTATATAAATGACACCTTTTAATCATAACAAATAGGTACATCCAAACAATAATTAAGCTACAACATTACTATAGTATTTTATTCTATGAAGATGTAATATTGTAATTTTTCATTGTGAAAATGTTTTATTTAAATTTTAAAGTTGCGTAAAACCTAATAATATGCGTAACCGGTTATTAAATGTTTGACACACCTACAGTAAATAATTATTGATAATCTTCAAATAAATTAGTAATAGTGTTATAAATACCTATCTGTTGTAAAATAGTACTTCGATGTTCGTCATGTTATGAATAGATGTCAAAGTAACAATTATGTTTTAAGATTTATTAATGAAAATTCTATTATCCCCTTATACTTGGTGTTAGAATATATTAAAAATGCATTATAATTTGCAGTGGTTCGTGATATTATACAACACAAATGAGTTTAAGTTTTTAAGTTTTGAACCTCACACTTACTTAAATATTTTAGTGTTAACTCATAAGTAATATTTACAGTACGATACTAAAGTTTTTAATAATTTAATCATATTATAATCATTAGTTTATGACAAAAGATAAACACAAAATAAATCACTTGTAATAAGTTGGTTCAAGAATCGTGGAAGAAGCTTATTTTTGATAATTATTTCGCTCTGTGGATGAGGTACTATAGATAGATAGGTGTTAGATCTTAAAAGGACCAATTTTAATATTAGATTACTTGACATGGGTTAGTTTTCTTTAATATTATTTTAAATTTGAGAAAAATGATTGATAATTTCATTAGGAAAATTATTCTCTGAGGGCGTCCGTGAAACATGGTATGACTGGTTTAGGTTTTTTAAGAACTAGAACCCTATGTTAACTGATAATCGACAGTTCCGAATGTCTAGTTCTAGTAGAATTAGATATTTCATAAATTTAAATAAAATTATTAAATACAGTTAAATTATTTTGTGGAAATAATTCATTTTATTGGCACTTCGAATTGATAAAAGAATAATAATTTAATAATTTTTTTTTAATTAAATCTTTTTTTATAATATATTTAAAAAATATGTATAGGTTATGTCAGTGAAGGCACCTATGTATAATCATTTGAATGACTAATCAAAATAAATATACATTTAGTACGTAATATTTGCTTGTTTCCTTGTAAGCTTGGAAAATTATTGAGAAATAGCAAAACTTTAAAATACGATTTAGATTCAACTTCTAATTGGTATAAAATGGATAAATGAGATTTTTGGATCACTTTATCTTCTAAAAATATTGATAATAGTTGAAATTAAAAAAAAACAAATTAACACGTCATTTAAAACTAAAATAATTGTCGCTTTACTTAGTATTTATATTTCCAAATAGAATAATTACTTTATTCTTATGTACCTAAATAAAGCAGCTTGATGAAATAAAAATAAAAGATAATGTACACCAATATTTTATTACTTTGAAGCGATTCTTTTTTCTCTCAACAGTGTATTTGAAATTTCCTTCAGGCGTATTTATTCACTTTGTAAGGATTTGATAAACGACCATTGACCGACGATGTTTACCCGTCTACGCGATGGTAGAATAGTAATAACAGTCGAAATTGATGGGCATCTGTATCGGAATGCGTAAATTTCCGCGTAGAAGCTTGACGGAAGGAAGGGAAGGAGAGAAAAAAAGAAAAAAAGAAAAAAACACACGTCATTCGGATGTTCACTAATCTTGTTTTTCGCTTAGGTCGTGGATAACGTGCCCGCAAGGGTTGTAATCTGAAGGGAGGAGGTCGGGGTCGACGAAAAAGAGCGCAAAGGGTGGGTGACGTTAGAGAGCAGTCGTGCAATAATATTAATGATGTAGTTGGAATTTATTTAACAACTGGCTACAGCGACGACCGAAAATAAAAACCGTTTTAAACTGTAGCGAACTACTAGGAAGGAATCTATCACTGTAATTAATGAACTTATAATGACAGAATACCTATACCATTAGTGTGACGCACGCTTTAAACGAATCATCAGTATACACACACAAAAAACACACAAACACACACACTTTCTTGTATTTGGAAGTTTATACTTTGGATGCAGTTGCGAAAACTATGGTAAAAAGGTCGAAGAGTAGAAAAACAAACACTATAGGTACACCAGAAGATAGAAGACCTATCGACCACGTGTGCCAAAGGTGTAGCCTACATTTCTTTGGCATACGAAAAAAATGTCTAATAATTTAATACAAGTTTTGGGAACATTTTTATAAATAATGGTATGGGTTAATGTATTTAATTATTTAATAATTATGTATTATTAAAGATATTCTTTTTATTGTGAATTAATATTATAGAATAATTAATTTAGTTATTACATTTAATATTACGACTATTTTAGAAAACACACTTTTTTTCTTCTTGTCACAAGTAAATATTTTACTAATGAAAAATAATGAAAAAACAACACATATCCGTATAAGCAAATTATTAATTGAACGATTTTTTCGGTATGCATAATTTTTTGATACTTGATTTGAAAGCTTACTGCTCTAGTCTATCCCGTGTCCGTCGTTACAGTTACACTGCATCATAATGTTATTCTATGACGTCAATATTGAGTATAATAACGAAATATACGTAAATGTATATTAAATTAATATTTGGTTCTAAGGCTCGAGTCATCATGACGTGTGACTGGAGACGAAGCGCGTGCCGTGTTCAACGGACATAGCCATGCACGCTGAACACGACGACGGGGGACTCGTCTGACTGCAGGATATCGTATCGAACGTACATATTTTCGTGTTCGTCTATCGTGTGTTTTCGGGACAGACCAGGGATGTAGTCCTTTGAGAAATATTATCGGTCTGTGGAACGATTAGACACTCTCGACGTTGAAATTATATTATTTATATTAGTAATACGTTGTCGTAGTAGTACCTATTTAGTAGTAATAGGTAATAGTAGTAGTAGTAGTAGTAGTAGTAGCAGCAGCAGTGGCGTGCATAGGCACAAGACTCTCGCGATTTCTTCTAACACGTTCTTATCATTAATACAGAATATAACATCTAACGACCGTGCGTAATGCCTGTCACACATATCACTATCACTACTCCGGACGAACGAAACAATAATAAGAGTCACGTGTCATTACATCAAACAATAATGTTCACCGTATTTCCGGTCGAGACCACATTGGTAGTAACTAATGAATTTATTGCGCCTGTGCAGACGTATTCTTCTAACGCGTGTTAAATCAGTTGACACTTATATTATGTTCGAAGTGGTTTTCTCTTTACGATCAAAGTTATTTTATTTTTCTAAATAATTAATACAAATTTCCATACAATGCACAGCATCTTTATCGAGATTTATTCTAGAGGGATATTGTCGCCGATCGGATATAAAAATAACACGGTTTGCAAAAAACGTAGGCTATGTGTGGTATTAATGAAAGAAGTTATTATTTAACGAAATGTTTCGAGAAAACGAACGTAATGCTGAAACTACTCGTTTGATCGTTTATAATGTTTATATTTATTGCGTAAATTTAATAAAATGTACATGTTTTGTCATGTTGCTGTGCAATTATTTTTATTACTTCGTATAAATTCTTAGTTAATAGTTTTAAATTTTAATCTCAAATGTAATAAAAGTTCAGAAAAGAATATATAATTAATTAAATATAGTACAAGAGCTGTTGAGTCATACCCACGAGCTCAAGTATTCATGGTCATATCATATGAATGATAATTCAATAAAAAATATATGCTCGAGAGTGAATTATTATTAAAATAAATTTTAACATAAAACTCATGAACATTTTCAGATAAAGTATGGTTTTTTTTTAATCAGAAAATTATTTAATTTTTGTTTTTTTTTTTTTTGTAAGTGCTTACGATAGTTATTTATGTAATTTAATTACATAAATATATAAATATAAGGCACGTATGCTTATTTATAACTCTAAATTAGGAATTCAAAAGGAAAAATAGGTATCTACTTTGAAAAGCTATTTTTTCTAAAGATATGTAATTTTATACTTAGAATAGCATCAATTATAATTTGTGTTTTGTCGGTTATTAAGTACAAAGATTAAAAATATTCATGATTTCGAATTTTGCTTCTGTTATAAGGAGTAATATTTTCATTTAATAATACAGTATAATCTATAAGTAAACGTACATAATATTTGATATTTAAATCTAATGTTATTTCGAATGCGCATTTATCTACTTAAAAAATTACATTAAATTACCTATTATATGATTTCATCACACTAAACAATTTTTGACAGAATTCATATCAATTAAGTTACCTTTTGTACAGGAGAAATTCATTTAATTATAGGTTGTTGTTGTTTTACATTTTTTCCTGATGAATTGAGTAAGACTGCTCATTGTTAATTAATCTATTAACATTTAAAAATTAAGTCGCTTCATATACTCGCTACGCTTGTACATGTCGAAATCGGGGTCGGGCCAAATGACGTGTGGCTGAACGCCAACTGGACTAATGTAGTTTTAATGAAACACGTGCTTGAACTTTTTAGTAGAGTCTGTGTTGAGAGACAAAATGTGTTTTTATTATTAATTTACTTAGAAGTCATTGTTAGAATACGCATTTTACCCGACACCCTCTCAGTCCAAGTGACTTCCGGTAGGCGTGAATGATTATTAGCAAACGATTTTATCACGGGTAAAATTAATGTATATAAAATCATCGGTACATTATGTTATGAATTTAAAAATCATTTTAGTCTTTTATTTTACATTTCATTATTGTTTCAGAATATTTAATGACTATTTTCACTACTAATTTAATGTCATCATAGTAATTATTACGTTTTTAGGTATTCTAAAATACAATAACGAATGGTTGTGGTTCGGAGAAGTCATAGAAATTCGTTTGAAATTGCATTCGTTTTCTGATATTTTATTTTAACATGTAACATAGGTATCGTTATAGTGGTTTAAATTAATAAAAGAAAAAATTACGAAGAATAATATAAAAGGAATGTTGTAATGTGTTCCAAGTAGAGATATAACATACTGTCTAGAATAATTAGTTTTCCATAAAAGTAATGCAATATTAGTGCTATTAAATTCCTATTATATTTTATTTATTTCTTAAAAATTAATTAATAATTTATTGTTTTATAACCCACATAGGTAAATTCAAAATTGAAAATGACGATGGATGCAACAGACAGTGCAAGATTGGGCTTGAATTTGAATTTGAGCGTGCAGCCTCAGTCATACCACTGGATACAATCGCCAAAAGGCACTGATGACGAGGATGAGGATGAACGTAGAAGAGCGAACGATGACTGTTCACCGGAAGAAGAACCGGATATCCTGGAAATGCAGGTACCTATAGCATTATACCCATTAATTGGTTTTCTATTGTATAATAAGGTTTACACAATCAAACAAATTGTAAATATCTTTTCGAAATTCCTAGAAAATTGAAAAAAAATGTATACAAAAAGAAAAAAGTACCTTTTTATTTGATATTTACCAATGGGAGGTATGTTTCACCCAAAATATACCTTTCGATTTTTATTTTTTTATTACAAATATGGTCTTATTCCATTTCGTTGCAGTCCCATTTCGCGTAATTTATTTGTATTTTTATTATCTATGGATTTAAAATCTTCATGATGCCAATGATAAATGAATGAATAGTTTAATACGTTTTAAAGGCGTACATATATTAAAATTATTTTATAACTTATCACGTTTTCCAAATAATTGATCCTATTTTATTGGTTTAGTATTATTTGTAACTATTTTTTAGTATAGAAATCCATTGTTTAAGCTTAGTATGTTTTAAATAAACTCTTTTCATAAAATGTTCTTTTAACTGTGCTAATATCATTAGTTTTTATTAAAAAGTATGTGAAAATAATGTTGGAAAAATAAAACGCCAAGTAGTGAAATAGAACGGCTGTGAAATGACATTAAAATTGCGGTGAAGTGGGACGACATTGAAACGGCAACCGACCATAAATATTCAGTATGATCGATAAAATAACAAGTGACATTTGAAACAACGACAAAACGCATTGATTTATACGGGTTTAAATGAAAAATAAATAAATAATTCAAATTTGTAAATGTTTTGTAATTATCAATAGGTAGTGCAAATGTTAAATGTGTGTAATATTTGTATATGTGTTTACATAGTAAGACATTTTCTTAATTTCTGTTATGTATATTTATTTATTAATAGTTTTTAATTTTTGTATTTAGGTATTAGTAATAACTAATAACTAATAAATAATAAGTAATAACGCCTGAAATAAATTAGACAAAATAATAAAAATAATTTAGAGATTCTGAATGAATAAAAAGGATCTATTTATTTTACAATGATGTTTTTTTTCTGAAGAAACTTTTTGGTAAATTAACTTTGTCTAAAAGTTTCATCCAGCAACTCTATAAATTGCACGTAAATGGTACTTTTAGGATTTATTTTCTCTCCTCTCAATAGTTTTTCAAGGCTTGAGGAAAGACTGCTGAAAACGGTAAAATTTGTCGTAAACAACACTTTCTTCTCTTAATTGATTTTAGTTATTTTATTATAACGATGTTATGTTACTAAAAACTTGGAATTTTCACTATGTTTTAATAGCATATCTTTACATACTTAACGAAAGTCTAAAAAAGTGACAACTTTAGGGCTAAATACAGAACTTTGAAAATACTTTGTTTTTAATCTGAAGCTTGCTCAGAATCGTTTAACATTAGAAATAATCTATTTAAAAAATACATAACGTTCATCGCTTTAATCTACGTTCTGTTTTAAATGTTTGAATCTAATAAAATTTGTAATATTTAACAAAAAGTTTTGAAAATTTAATATTATCACACTCATACACTTAACGAATAATACTAAACAATATTCAAAAATCGCAAATCAGGATTTTCTTTTACAAGCGTTTAAGTAAATTAATTACAATTTTCACGGAATCAACTGTTTTTATATCAATTTTAAACCTAAAATATGTATGAAAAATTACTGTATCATCTAATAATTATGAATCTTTGGATACAGATAGACCATGCTTTAAATCTTTTAATCAAAAAAATGTTTCCTTTGTTAAACAAGAAAACTTTAAACGATTTGGAAAAAACTTACCCATAACAAAACTTAAAATATTAAAATATGTAAATTATACATTATAGTGAGTGATGTCTTATATTACATAAGATATAGATATATTTGGTTATTGTAACATTAAACTGTAGGGCCAGTAAATTATAGCAAATTTTAATCTATTAGTATGTATAAACATCACAGGTGGAAGTTCTCTGTTTCAATGTACAATTATACATGAGAGTATGAGATACATGTGAGTAGTTAGGAATTTATTATAAAAGATATAAAATACCTAGTGACATTGTACTGTTATAACTCCTACATTTGTTTTATGATTTAATATAATCTTTAAGTTATAACCAAATAGGTAGGTACTGATCGTTGTTGCATTTAAAATCCAACAAAGTAAAATATTAGTCCTTTTAGATTCTGAACGGAGTGAAGAATGTATTGATTTTACAATGATGTGTTTTTATTTTTTTTTTTTATTTATTTTTTTTTTTTTTGTGTCTGTCGACACGATTTGGGGCAGTAAAAATGCTTCGATTGCCTTATATAGCAACTTTTCTGAAAGGAAATTGAATCTAGTTGGTACTTTGGGGGGTCAAAAGTTAAAAATTTTCAATATTTTTTTAACGCGCCGGGAAAACCCCTTAAAAAATGAGGGAAAAACGGTATATTTTACGCAAAACCAGTTTTCGACAAAATCAAATTTTTTATTTTGCTATAACTCAAAAACTGATCGATGTAAATACTTGAAATTTTCACCAAATGTTTAGATTAGCGTTCTCTATACACCGTTAAATTTTCAAAGTATTTTGACTTTTATTGAGCTAATTATAGACAATTGAAATTTTCAATTTTTTTAAGTATTTTTTTTTAAAATAACGATAAAATTTTTTTTTTTGCCAGTAAATCTTGAAAATTTAATACAAGGTTTCTTATAAGTTGTTCCATAACTGATAAAAAAAAATCCAAAATCGTAAGTCACAATTTTTTTTTATAAGTGCTCAAAGTTCCAATTTATACGAAATATGTAAAAATTGCGAAAATTTGCAAATAATTTTGTTGTTGAAAAATCGTAAAATTTTTTTCTTTTATAACTAAGTTTTGAAAATTTGGTACAAAGTTTTTCATTAGTTTTTCTTCAATTATCTGCAAAAAAAACTCTACCGGATTCAGACAAAAAAATTTTATGAGTGTTTGAAATTTAAATTTTTACAAAAACACGTTAAACAACGGTTTAGCCTCAAACGATTTTTGCTATTTGTTTTTTTTTTCAAAAAGTATAAGTTGTAGAAACTTGAAAATTTTATCAGTTGTTTATATTGGCATTTTCTTCATATAATTTTATTTTCAAAAGATTTCACTCATTTTTTATCAAGTTATAGGCATTTGAAATATTCGATTTTTTTTATTTTTTTTTTTATAAATGTTGATAAAAAAAATGTAGCTCGGACGAAATACTTGAAAATTTAATAGAAGGGTCCACATAAGTTGTTCTAACTCCCATTCAAAAATTATAAAAATACATAGGCACAAAATTTTTTTATAAGCGTTTATAAGTGCTAATATTGACAAAATTCGTCAAAATCATGTATATTTGCTATGTATTTAAAAAAGTATTCAATACTTCAAAAAGTATTTGAATACTTTTACCCAAATCCTTTTACTCAAATACTTTACAACACTGACCATGCCGTATGCAAATGCGTCCTAATTGAAAAATAAAATACTTGTTTCAAAATAGAATATATTACAATATTTAAATATAATATATCCTAGACTAACATATCATCTCCGTTCAGAATCGTTTTTCGTATACAATGATACCTATCATTGAATTCAAATTTAGCAAATCCATTATAATGACCTATCCTATGAACGAGTCACACTCCACCCCCAACTGTATCTTACCGACTTTTTTTCCTTTCTTTTTTTGTGTGTTTTTTCATCAACGAAAATTTACTTGTTGTAATAAGTCGTAGATTTAGTATTCAATTTTGTTGTTTTAGCGGGAAGAACGCGAGACTCTTAACCAGTTGGCTCGTCGTTTGGCTAGTGGATCTGCACACGGACTGATGGGAGGCCATACTGCCTCCATGATACAACACTTGGTATATCGCCACCCGAACGGAATGCCTGCGTCTGATCAGATTATCATGCCCATACCCTCAAGACGGCTATCCAACATAGAATCGCCGCCCGGGTCCAGTCGTTCTGGCGACACTCCTCTTGGTCACGAGTACCCGCCTGAGAGCGAGTCATCCCTGATGGCCAGAAAAGGCGAAGCGCAATCGTGGACTTTTGAAGAACAGTTTAGACAGGTGAGAGTACCTTTTTATGCAGATGGATGTTATGTATACCGGTATTATACATACAGATAATATAACGTTTTTCCACACATTTTATGTACGTAAATCGGTGACGTAAATTGCCCTACATCTTTTGGGTGGCGAAAAAGTTTTTTTCTATTATTTTTTCTTATTGAAATATGTGTAATGGTTGTTAAAATTGGTTTATAATTTAACTTTAAATGCCATGAGTAATATATTACTATTATAAAATACATTTATAAATGTACTAGATACAAGACCAGTAAAATTAACGCAACTTTTAAGTTAAATAAAATACTATATGATGTCATAAATGATCATAAGTCACGATGATTTTATTTATCTTCTTAGAGGTCGAATTCAACAAAGAAACACTATAGCATTATATTCAACTCTGTATCCTATTAAATGATCATTTTTTAGGCCATATATACAATCAAACAATATTGGTAAAACCGGCGTCTCTCTAATCCTTTACAGTAATATTGTTTTCTTTTAAAATATTGAACGAAGGTAGGATATCGGGTTCAATACTGTACCTGTATAGGCATATTTCTATATTTCTTTATTATTTAAATTTATGCAAATCAATAAAACGACATGCGGTTATTTTACATAGGCTGTGTTATAACTTATATTATATTGATACGATTTTACTTTCGTCGGGGTAGGATAATCATCTTTTTTTCTTATATGTATAACATAATGTATACTTAATATTCTCATCGAACACAAGTCTACGTTGTTGAGCACGTCCTTTCTCATGGAGGTCGACGACACGTGATCATATACAAAAGACCACAATCAGTACGCGCGCGCGCGTGTGTACGTATGTATGTGTGTGTGTGTGTGTGTGTGTGTGTGTGTGTGTGTGTGTGTGTGTGTGTGTGTGTGTGTGTGTGTGTGTGTGTGTGTTTGGGACACGTAATGAAACACAAAAATAGTCGAAAAAGATGATGAGAAAAAAAATGGAAATGAATGAAAGAAAAATGTACACACACACACACGAGCGCGCGCGAGTGGGTACCTCCATGGCACAGTCACACCTGTTGAATCGGTCACAAGAGACGGCGAAATTAATAAGAGCGAGGACGGCGACCGGTACAGGACAATACCGGGCACACTGTATACCGGGTGAGAACGTTTTCAAGCCGTGAGAGACGGATTTCGATCGCATGTCATCCGATTTGTCATCTTTACGACGACAACAAAAAACGGCCGCAATGACGGTAATGTCCCGCTCACCTGCCGCCGCCTCCACTACCAGTCCACCGTGTGTTTTCCACGTCATGTGACATATGTGCGACCGAAGATGTGCAAGCGCGGTCATCCTGAGTATGAGACTGACCGTGAAGTTGGTGGTGGAAGGAAGGGCTGCACGAAGTGTTGTGTGAACTACGATGACAATAATAACAATAGTTCCAGAAGAAGAAGAAGAAAAAAAAAATCCCAAATCACATCAAAGACTCGTTGAAATGTGTATAATTATAAAACATGCGCATTAATTAGACTCGTTAAGTTTATAAAAATAGTACAATTAGAATATTATTGTGTCACGTGAGGGAAAATGATGCACAACTCACCATAGAGTCTGACTGGTGCACGCTGTATTTTTATGTACCTACCGTGTAGGGGTGACGAACTATACTAGAACAAAGACGTGTACAATTTGACTTTTTTTTCATCTTTGTTATTATATTCGGACGGATTTAGCTCTTTGCATAGATCACTCGTGACAGTCGCGTCATCGTAGTTCTGCGCCTTCGGTAAAAAAAAAAAAAAACGTCAACTGTATAGCGTGCATGTGTATACCTTTCGTGTGGTCTAAATGTACTAGCTATATACGTACTACGGGGATTTAGTTTTCCGAGAATTTTTTTTATTTCAACATATAATTTGTTGTCAATTGTTGATGACAGAGACATTTTTTCATTTTTAAAACTGTAAAATAATGTAAAGGAAGTATGTAAACTATTATTTTGAATACTCACTTTATCATTTAAACTAGACAACAAAAACGATATGCAAATTTATGCCAAAAAAAAAATTATGTCCAAAATTTTTCATTCTTTTTCAATTCAACGTTGTCAAACAAACACTATGTATACTACATTATATATTAATATGAACGGATATAATATATTTGAACCTAGTTTTATGATACATATTTTTTAAGGTGTTAATAATATTGTATAAATACATTTTAAAATATGTTAACCAATACAATTACGTGCATTTACTTTAAACATTCTTGCTCGTTTCACGTATTCGAAGTTAACTTGTTTGACATTCAAATGTGTAATATTTTCTTATTAAAAAAATAAGATTGATCAGAATCAATTTTCTCGGTTCTAGTATGACGCATTTCATATAGCGTTATTAATCCATCAAAAGTGTAATAATTCGAATGAGTGTTCGGAATCCGGATGCACGCGTGTATACCCTGTAAAACGATTTTGGTAACTATATAGTTATGTGTTACCGTAGCGGTAATGTATTCTATTAAGATTCCTTTTAGCCAATAAGGATTACTCAGTCTTTTGTTTTAAATAAATGTTATTTTCTGTATTGACTGATTGACTGCGTTACGCCCACTCGAGTTAAATCGTATAAAATATTGTTCCGGATTGATCAAAAATAAAGAAGAAACGATGTATATTGAAGATAACTGGTCGATAGATATAGCCTGAAAGAGAAAGAACAGGAGGCAGGGAAAGAGATGGCGATAGTTAAAAAAAATTACACGCCCTACCTGATGTTAATTACGGTTTAGATGTGCTGATTGATAGGCCATCCGTACATGGGAATCTTTCGTCATTATTATTATGATTATTGTATATGTATAATTTTTTCATTCTCTTTTTTTATTTTTTCATTTTTTTACCTCTCTCTCTCTCTTATGCGATTGGCCTTCCCTTTTCTTTCTTTTTCTTACTTGAAAACCGATCACATTTATTTGCTTTTCCCAATTATTATAGACAATGAATAATCGTGTCCGATTAACAGGCCACAAACGGTTTTTTGATTCAGCCGGCCGAATAAATGGCAGACAATCGCTCACGGGGCAATATAACGTCGTACGACACCTCCATGTATACTTCATCATTCGTTCATCGTACGTATAAACAGTACCTTCAACGTTGGGTAATTGCATTGGCGATAATAATATTAATAACACCTAATGTTTTATATTTTCGAAAATCGTGACTATTGTTTTTTTTTGTTGAGTTTGGTATATTTTGGGACATGATAAACTTCTAAAAACGAACTCGTATACAGGTTTTGAATCGATGTGAAACAATGAGTTCGATTTTGTCATTTTCTATTCATGAAATAAATAGCCACCATGGATTGGCTGGCTATGAAAATAACCGTTACTGAAAATCTTAATTTGATGTATTCTTTGTAAAAATTATTTGATTTATTTTAATTGGAAAATATTTCTGTAATATGTATTTGATGATGACTAATTTAATTGTACAACTTTCAGCGTAATAACGACATTCAAATTATTTAAATTATAAGTCCAATAGAAAATTTGTTCAAGGGAATCAGGATTTATTTTTTTATTATTTTCCAGGATTTAATTGTCCATGATATTCTAGCAAAATTAGGATTACATTTTTGACTAACATCATTGAAAGAAATTAAATCACCTACATCAAATTTAAAGTTTGGTTAGAAAAATAAAAGTGATTAAAATATTTATTGGTCATATATTTTAAAAATAAGAGTGACACTGTTACTAAAAAAGAAAAAAAAATAGATACATGCGTATCGATAAGTTTGTGAATTGCAAATGTTTGATTTATCTTGTTGGCCTACGTTTTGACTTCTCCTACTTCCTCGTTTTGTTTATTTTTATAATTATTTATTTTCTAGAAGAATTGGCAATAGCTATCTGTTAAAATTTAGGTATTTAATACAACTTTGAATTTTCTTATATAATTGGCTATATTTATAAATAGTATATTTTAAGATCTTACATATGTATGTAATATAAATATATGCATTATACACATACCATTGTGTTGAATAATTTTTAATTTAACGAATTGTATTTTTTAATTTTTCAGTCATAAATTATGTGCATAAACGGTTCAAGTCAAATAACTGTAGATCATCCATTAAAATAATGACTAGTGGTGTTAAAATAAAAATATATCATTGACGAAGAATCGACAGTATTCTGAATACAAATATATTATTTGTACACTTTTTGTAACTCGGATAGACACTCAACTGTTTCTCAGTCACGTATCAATTTGGCATGTAATTGATCAACATACTTGTTCGCCCCCGGCCAATACTGGTCTATAGGTCGTACACCTCAAATCGAAATTCCTTTTCCGCTTATTCCGGTAGCAGTCAGTTTACACGCAAAATCTGCGTAACTGGTATTGATTATTATTATTATTATTACTATACATGTACTTAATAAATATATGTTTTTCATTTTCATTTGGTATAAACACACAAAATAACAATAATAATTGATGTATGATGATAAAATAAAAACTATTCGAGTGTAAATGTAACATTACAATTTTAGATCCTCTAATAACCAAGCAAACATGATTCGCTAATTAGTAAGTTAACATTATATTTTGTTATTTTGACTAACTTTTGAATTGTTTGAAATTTTTCACTATGATTGCTTTTAGAACATACATTTGGTAATTTATAGCAAATGCTTTTAACGTGTGATAAATTTTTTTCAATTTAACAACGGTGAAACTTTTTTAAGATTTGTCTCTTTCTTGAAAATGTAGGTTAACATTTAAAGTAAGAAATCGAAGCTTTATTAGAAAAAAAAAATTTTGACAGATATAGATAATATGTAGAAAAACTGGTAGAAATACTCTTATTTTTCTTCAGGGTGGAGACAAAAACAAGCTGAATTGCTTCCATGTACACATATAAGCGAACTGAATAGTGTCCGATATTATATGTTAGATGTTTTCGTCAGTATACTCCCATAATATGATCCGGCTTTTGGAAGAGGATTAAATACCACACACTCGCGTGTCGTTTCCAATTATCAGCCGTATGTCAAATGAGTGTCGTTTCGAACCACTGACGATAGATGTATAGACATTGAATATATATATAGGGTCTAAAAACCGTGCATGGGGTGACTAATAGCTGGGGAGAGAATATTATTTCATTAATTGTTTCACAACTTAATCGACTAAATCGCGTGTTTGATTCCCATAGACGAATCGTACACGAGTTTTGTTTGGACTCTTTCGCGTAAAAGCTATAGGGTAAATAATTGCTTCGTCGCAATATGAACATACAATCCCTCTCAAAACATAATTGTTTTACTAACGGATGATTAAATAATAATTTCGATTTTACGGAGGTTCCATTCTCTATTTCGATGTGGTCCAGGATGTCCGTTTTTGATTAATTTGTTTACCTCGACCAATAAGTATATGAAATGTTGAAGTATACCGATGCGTTATCGTAAAAAACACGTTTAAAATATATTTTTAAATACCTATAATATAGTTATGTATTACATCAACTTAAAATCTCTTAAATTCACTTAAACGTAAATTCAAGATTATTTTCAACACAATCTTCATTTTAAAATTTGTATTTATGAAACATATTCAATTCATACGTATACAACATGTATGTTTAATCATACTCAACATTATTATTTTATGTTCTTAGCATTCTAATAAAAAACGTTCAAGAATCATACAAACAATAATAAATATAATTAAGTCCAGCCAGTCGTTTAGTTTCTATATAATTTAGAGTACCTACCTACTTTCTTTTGTATAATATCTCTCACAAATTGTTTTTGTTCACTTAAAACTTAAAAGATCTCATTCTATTCAAAATGTAAACGGTCCGAAATTAATCTTATGTATAGTTATGTTATAAAGTTACTACACGTGTTTACGCCTTGTTTTAGTTATCCCCCTATTAATTTAGTTCTATTCATCTAAGTTCATAATTTATGCTACTATTTTTAACTAATTAAAAAAAAACCCATAGATTTATTTATTCTTTGTAACACCCTAAAACTTAATTATTATTCTAAATTTACTGAAAACATTCAACAAAACCTGGAACATAGTTTTGTTACGTATCCACATTGTACAAATCAAGTATTAAGTTTAAAATACTTGATTGTAAAACAAATATATGTTACTGTTGCCACGCTCAAAAACTTAAAAATTTTTATTACGCGCAATTTTTAAGGTATTCGTTATGATATTGCACGTGTTACTAAACAAATTTTTGATTTAAACAATATTATGAAAGTATTGTACCTGCACCACGAATATTATTAAATGTGTTATTATTGGTATGCGTTACTTCATATTATTTATTTAAAGTACTGATAAGAGCACTGTATAATAGTTTCCCACATTAATCCATCTTGGAATTCCACGAAAAAGATATATACTATGACGAATGTTTTTTACGCAAATTAAAACGGTTTTTTGGAAGTGAAATTGAGTATATTATAGTGTAAAGCATTATGAATAATTATTAACATATTTATATTGTTTATACGCGTGCTATAAATGTGTTTCACTAATATTTCTCGTTAGTGCTTCTATATACGAGTACCTACGTGCGCATAAATTTATCAAACAAATAACTGCAACATATGAAACGCAAACCTCGAACCGTGTTCTGAAAAAATGGATTTTTTTATTTTTTTATTTTGTATTAAATGCCGCTAATTATAGTTAAGTATTTGATATTTTTATATTGATTGAATATCGAATAATTCTTGGATTTCATTGTGTTTCTAAACCTACTGCATAATAATATAATACCGTGCAATATAACAATGCATAACTATATACGAGTCTATTATACGTCGATGTAAATAAAATTACGTATACGCGCATGATTGGCTGATCTGTGACTAATGTAATTCGTAAACATTGGCGCCACCGACTGAAAGCTATACACAATGTACGATGAACTCGGGAATGATGGTTGCGGTGAAAATATGTAGATTTGTATTTACTTATAAATACACAATCACTGTTATAAAAATTGTTAGGTATCTGATATTTCAGAAATAACTGTATTTACCGAAGAAATATTGTGTTATCGAATGCAATCGTATTTTTTACGCTGCTGCAGCTGCACGCGCATTGTTGGTTTACACGTGTTACGTTCGAGAAAATTATTGTAAGTCACGTCTTGCCATAAATTGGTTTAGAAATTTTTCTCCGTGTCTGTCTGTCTGTTTCTAATGAGTCAATCACGACCGTCAAGGAAAGCGTGCGTAGAAGATGCGTCGCCGATGCAGTCTGTATACGTATGGATATTCGTATACATACACGTCAGCGAGACGATAACGACGTCTGCAGTGGTCGGTTTGCAGCATAGAATATACCTAGGTTCACGCAGAGTATTTGTTTCGCGTTCCGTCCGCTTGTCATCTTTGATTTCCTCGCCGACTTCGGACGGCGCAGCAAGTTATATACGTACGATCATAATATGTATAGTAGCCACAAAGCGGCATCGCATTCAGAGGGAGAAAATCACACACGCACAGATATTACATTCATCTAAATGTTGTTTTATACACACACACACACACGGTGACTACAATAATTAACATCACGTATCGTTCGCACGTGAGCACGATCTATCAACGAAAAACGTCTCGTTCGGCGGCTTACGGTCGATCGGTCACATTGCGGCTTTGTGTACTTTTGTGAAAATTAGTGTAAACGCGTTCATGTACTCGCTAATCACTGGACTGTTATTATCTACAAATGAATAATTAATTCGCCTTTGTATAAAACATCCACTAATATTTACGCATAATACACTCTGCAAGAGATATACGGCCGCGATGACAAGTGTTACTATAACAGCGATAGCGTGATCGTGGTGATGAGCTACGGGGAAAGGAGTCGACGATTTTTTAAAGTAGACCAAACCATTGTGTTATTGTGTTTTGTCATTTGTGGAAGTTTATTGAGAAATTATCGAGTATCTTCCAAATATAAGTTAACTAAACACTTGGTTATTTAAATTTATTGTAAGGAAGGTTTTAGTTGAGGATGTGACATGGTGTTAACCGGGAATTGATCATATTGAAATTCTAAAAAAAAAGGTAATCCGCAATATTGTCTTTTTTTTTTCTATTAAAAGAACATTTACAATCTGTACAAATATAATACAATAAGCAAATTTGATAGTATAGATTAAATTGACACGAGTATCGTGACAAGGAAGCAACCCATTGGTTACACCTCTTTTAATTTAATCGATCTCTACACCATTTTCGCTTGAGTCTTCGTGGTGGATTTTTAGATAGAGTGAGGGTAGATATTTGTGATATGAGTAGGTTAGTATGTGTGTTTAGATTTTGATGGAAGCGTTTGTAAGTTATTTTGGCCAGTTCTGTGGTAGTTGTTAGCTTTAAGTCTTTATGCAGGGAAAGATTTGAAACGTACCAGGGAGCATTTGTTAGTAGCCTCAAGCAATATTGTCTACAATAGATTTTTGTCTATAAATATTTTTTGGAATATTCATATCGTTCACGAATAGATTATCAGAAAGATCTCTTCACTGAAAATTGTTGTTTATTTTTTCAAGCCAATCAATTTTGAAGACAAACAAATTCAGGTGCGCTACTTTTACAATAAAGATAATCAGTTAAAAATTATCTTTTGTAATGATATAAAAGGCGAGTATTTTAACATAAACTTTCTTTCATTAAACCGATAATTAATAAATAAATGTACTCTGATCATTGTGAATTAACGTCAAACAAGTTCGAAAACATTTCTATATTTATGCAAGGACGAATTAGGTGACATGTCACTGTCACAAAACACTAAACATATAAATAATTAATTGTACGTTATAATTTTAGATATGACGTTTATGTATCTACACGAGTTAGGCAAATTTGAGCCAAATTTATTTCAAATAATTCAATTCGCTAATGAAAAAATGTCTAAATGCCGACAGTATAGTGTTTATACGATTTTATGGGGTAAAATGTATTATTTTTATTTTTTGTTTATTCGACTATAAATATATACATTTTATCAGTTTTGAAAAATTATTAAATTATTTAATTATAATTGTGCTTATGGAGATATTAGAATTTAGAATACTTGAAATCAATTTTTTTAATTATAAACACCGAAGGAAACTTATAAATGATAACAATGGTTATCTTTTATTATAGTCTTTAATTATTATTATGACTGAAATCGTATCTAATTATCTAGTTTTAGATTCTGAGTGAAGCGAAGGATCTTATGGTTTTACAGTGATATTAATTTTTTTTTCTGGAGACACTTTTTGCTTAACTGAATTTTGTCCAAAAGTTTCACCCAGCAACTCTATAGATCGGAAATTTAATGTAGATGATATTTTGAGGGTTTATTAAGCTCTCATCTCAATGGTTTTTCCAAGTGACCGGAAAACCGCCTCAAATGGACCAAAAACGGCGAAATTCACCGTAAATGATATTTTCAGTAAATCGACTTTTGTAATTTGATCATTACTTCAAACATAATATTGCTAGAAACATGAAACTTTCACTATATACTTTTAACGTATTCCTGCATGTTTTAAAAAAAGTTTCAAAAAAATTTGAAAACTTTTGAGCTAAAAATAGAACTTGGTCTAGGAGGAAAACAAATTTAGATGCAGTTGCTCAACCTAATGTGGTTAGGTGGATGGGTACTTGCTTTGAAGGTATGCTTATAATGCTTTGCAATACCTCCAAAAACTGACTTCGGCGCCACTGCATATATACATAGAAAATTTGTAAAGTTGATTAAATTTTATTCGAAAGTAATTTATTAGATTCAAATTTTTGTTGATAAAATATATTTAGTAATTTGTTAAATATATGAATCTAAAGCAGAATTTTTAAATTAATATGAAATTTTAAATGGAACGTTAAACGTCACTCTTGTGAAATAAATAAATAATAATAAATAATAAATGAAATAAATTCTGAAATAAATAAACATACACTGTTGTTGGAAACCATTATGATAGTGTTATCCTACGTTTAATAATTGATCATCGTATTATAGGGTGGTTTAACGATTCTCCATCTACCCCTGCAACATTGTCTTATTTCGAAAGGGCATACTACACGTATTAAGTGTTTATTATCGTTTTTCTGTGGGAACGTTTGACCGATGTTGTCACAATGAAAACTGACGTTTGCGTGTGGACTGTGTAATGTATTTTTGCTATAGAATAGCTAATTTTATATTGATCAACTATTTCTCAACATTTGATCCATATCGCAATAGTATACCCAACTCTCGGACACGCAAACACGTAGCTAGTAATATATGTATTCTAATAATATTATACACGGATAATTTATCACTATATAATTTTATATTTGAATTACAATTTTGATTTTATTAGAAATGACTCGTTGCGAAATGATTGTTGCATATAAATCCTGCACTTATTCATTTGGCTATATTTTTACCTGTATTTTTTTATTCAAATATTTCAGATTAGATTTTAATTTAATTTAAAATTGTTCTGTTTATGCAATTCTTAGTGTTATATTATTATCGTTGGGTTTCATTTACTTCGAATTTTAAAGTTATCAATTTTACTTTTGGTGTACTAATGAATATTATAATAAATTATTAAATATTATTTAATATTGATAATTTATAACTAATAATTGATATTTTTTGACATTGAGGAAATTAAATACATTCATTTAGTATATTGTTTTTATTGCTTAGGTATAATAGTTGGTGCCTTTTGTAGTTTTGTACATTTTACTTGATAACATATTTAAAATCATAAAAGAACAAAAATACATTATTTCCTAGTCTTACTTTAAAATTTATATTGTTACATAAAAATACTGCTAGACAGAAAAATACATATTCAAAATGTGTTTTAATATTAATACACGTATTCAAAAGCATACATGTACAATATCGTCGTAGTCGGTAGAACGACTTTCGATGGTAAACCTAAATTTGTTGAAAACAGACAATTCATGCGTATCTTCATTATTATTACTATGAAAACGACAATAGACGTGATATTATTATGATAATAATGTGATCCTCGCTAATGAGACGTTTTTCGTCGTTTTCCCTCCTGCGACGTATTGTTGTAATTTTGATATAATATTTTTTTTTTTAACGCGTTCAATGATTATCGAAATAAGGCTCAGCGAGGGGCCGAAAACTGTACGTTACACTCTCACTAATCTACACCTTACCGATGAGTCCTTTTATTCATGTTCACGAGACCATTGCCTCTAAAAACCCTGTCCACCCGGTGTTTGTGCAACTCGACGAGTACAAAAAAAAATATAAAACGAGTGTGCGTGCATGTGTGTGGTTAACCAAATGTTGACACCTATGTGTTGAAAACGTTTTTTTTCTCCATTAAGAGGGAGCGACCGTGATTTATATTGAGAGATTTTCATGCTCATAGTCTTTAATAACGATAAGGATAAAGTAATAACCCAATATAATGAAATCTTTCAAATCGGTTTAAATAATATCGGTTTCATCACTTCGTATATAAAGATTATATCGTAACCTCCATATATAGAACGTCATGATATTAATATTGTTTTGACCTGTTGATTTCTGATTTGTTTTTGACAGTGACAAAATATCATATTTACGATAAGTCAACATGTAAAGTATACAATTAGCGCCAATATTTTAATCGTTTTATGTTATTATACTTATTGGCATTGTATGCGTATACATCCTTGAGTAGTAAAACGGTTCTAAGATTTCTGCGCGTATATCTTTACTTAAACTTATAAAAGCTGAATAGATATTGTCACCACATTACATTCTTCATGCCTGCTTCTGAAGCCATGAGTCATGTTGTTCTAGAGTGATGTTGTTTATTAATTGTTTCAAATTTCAATCTGCAAATCATTAGAATAGTGACAATGATTAGCTTCGTCATTGTTATGATATTGGAATCCACCATACTATCACATTCGTAATCGATCTCAAATTATGAGCACTTGTAACACCTCTAATTTATTATGTTTGTAACGTCTATCTAAGGTACGTTTTACCTCATGAAATCGATGAATTCGAAAACTATAGTAGTTTTAGTAAGTGTACAGTATAAGAAAATACACAATGGGCGTGACGATAGTTTTTTCTTCACCACACCAGTAGTCACGAGCCAGTTGTATATACATTGATTTTAACATAATGTGATACGCTCTCGTCTTATAATATTGTATTTGTTTTTTCCCCGCGTGCCACTAGCGTCTAAATTAGAACGATTTTAATTAATTTATAATCTTGTGGTTTATAATACACATATCACTTTAGTGCGCACATTTCAATTCGTTCACAAAAGAGATGACCGCGACGCCAACACTATATGATATATGTATATTTACGTACACATTATAAATATATTATGTATACATGTACATAATATAATATGATATTAGATCGGTGTCAAACAACAGCCATAGGCCAGTGTTTCGATCTCCGGGTAAATGATAAACGACCGCAGGATTATAAAATTATTATTATTCCAACACCCAACTCAGCATTGTGTGTGTGTGTGTGTGTGTGTGTGTGTGTGTGTGTGTGTGTGTTATATTATATGAATATCAAATTACGTCCGATTGCCGTGGTTCGTGACTGCGGGTTGTGTGCGCGCGTGGGCTGAGAATCGCGCCTGTGCACAGAAATCAAACATTATTATATCGCGCAAGTTATAATAGGTTACGATAGGCTAATACGATAATAATAATAAAAAAAATAAATTAAATAATATTAATAATAAATATGTTTATACATATATACACGGGGATACACACAATATACATCATGTTATTAGGCGCGTGTGTGTGAGTATACCTATATATACCTACATTATATACGCCGATAGACAATGCTCCTCGAGCGTTCTTTCCCGCCTTTCCACGCATTGCCCGCTACCCAACCCGTCATGTCCTATCTACCGTAAGTTCGTACCCGTAAGTAATGCACGGGAGATTAGGTCTCGATCACAGTGGGATCACTGCCATTAAACAATAATCACAATATAAATAATAACAATAGGAGAGGCGAATAGCTGCAGATACGATAAACGGTCGGTAATTAATATTACTACCACGCCATGAAAAGCCAATTAATTAAACGCACGGACCCCTTGAACTCCGCAGGACCACCATTCGACGGACTACGTTCGTGGTGTGCGTTAGGAGGAATAAAAAATCCGAGACGTAGGATTTTTTTTTATTACATTTTTTTTTTGTTTATTATTATTATTATTTTATTAATTTAACAATGACATGGAGACCATTAATTTCATTTGGCGCGGTAAAAACCGAGAGAGTGTGAGTGGAGCGCAGTGTTTCGATACGGATGGAACGAAATTCCATCATACATTACATTATATTATTATCTGTACAAAAATAGAAACTACGTGAGTACAACTATAATATAATGTGCATATATGGTATAGCTCATATACGTTCGTCGGTATTTGGTATTTACACGTGCCTACCTCGTCGTGTAATGTTTAATTGCCGTGGGAGAAATTGTCTTCGCGCCCGAGTAAATGAATGTCGTATTGAGGTGTCAACTCGGTGACAATTAAAAACTTGCTAGTGTTTTCAATAATATTTGTTTGATCAATGAGTGAAGTTAAAATACACGGAATTATCGTGTACAATATTTGTAGTATATTTGGAAATATGGCGTGGAATCAATATTGAAATAACGATTAACGGGGTTTAAAGGTTTTTTTTTTCATATTTAATGATAAACAATTGTGTTGAAACATAAAATGTATAAACATGTGCTATAAAATATTTGTGAAAACTTTCAAAATTATTTTATCCCTACACTATTTTATACGTTTATTGTAAATATTGTGTGCCAAAAAGTCTTTTATATGAATATATGACATATGTATAACAAAATCATACAGCAAATTCAATTCTAAGACTTAATAGAAGTTCGATTTTATGACTAGAAATATGGAATTTTATATTCAAATATAATTGTTGGCTTAATTTTTCGTATGTTTTTTGTTTTCAGTTATATACAGCGGGCAACGAAACAGACAGGCGTAGTTTCCTCGACTCTTTATTCAGCTACATGCAGGAACAAGGTAAGCGAAACCAAAATTCATCAATACTTATCGCTAATATTTATTATTATTACAAATATTTTTATTATTATTCGTTTTCTGAATTGGCACTAGTAAATGTTACTGTTTATTTGCGTACAATGTTGAAAAAATAATAATATAATACTCGTAATAACTCAGATGGAATAATGCATGTTTTTACGATGACATAAGTCTACATTATTATCGCAAATAATAATAATTATAAATGTTCCATTCGTATTAATGCGAATGGTACTTGGTTTTTAAATATACGAATAAAAAAAAAACAAAAGGTTACGTCCACGTAGTTTCCATAAAAACTGATATAAATGAAATAAAAATATATTTCTAAATGATCTAAACACGAATTCGTAATGATTTATAGCGTAAAACAGCTATAAAATCGGTAGTAGACCATTAACAAATGAAAAATGCAAATGTTTAGTCATACTTCGTTTCATTTGAAGTTACAGCTTTTACGTGACGTAAGGTTTGTCCAGTACCATTATTAACTTACACCACACATAATATTTAATTATCCGATCAATATATGATATACTTCATCCTGATTCTAAACGTCACCTCAACTGCCGTTCTTCGGCAATCATTTCTTGTACTGGCTTTCTAATTTAACATACATTTTTATAAATTATCATTCTTAACCATTGCATGTTACAAACAATGGAAAATAAAAAAATAAATAAATATGATATACTTGTAATTGTTATTAGAGAACGAATTTTAAAACATCGTTTTGAGATTATTACACGTTTTTCATAATAATATTAAGTACTTGCAACATAAATATTATAATATTTAGGGTGCAGTCGCAGTGCCTATAATATACCCATAATATGTCAGTCCCTTTGCGTTAAAACAGATATGAATATACTACCTTATATAACAAGATTATATTATTACATACATGAAACAAGTTTTGTTATATGCTTGAATCGAAAATATGAGCATTATTTTATACTCCTCAATTCTTTGTGAAGTTATGTTTCAAAGCAAATTTTCATGGGTCCTGTAGAAATCGTAAACATGACGTGTAAAATCAGATATTAAAAAAATCGACCGAAACGCAGATTTACGGCCGGCCAGCCATATACATGCATACTATTGCAGCCTCCGCTATGTCCGTTCCCAATAAAACACGTCTCACGTGTATTATAATGTATTATTTGGTTTTGTTTTTATTTGGCTATAAAAAAATATAGGTTTTATTTTTTATGATTTCATTTAATAATAATGGACTCAGTTCTCCTTTATAAGGTTTGTGAACAGTCAACCTATTATAAAATATTCAACGTTGCAATACAATACTAATTTCTGACAAGTCTGTAATAATAATAATTATTATAATCGAGCCACTACCAAGTTATTGCGTTTTTTTTACATCTTTTGTACGATATTCTTTTTGCTATTATAACAATGTACTTCGGTAAATAACGGTTTTATTTTAAAACTCGGGTCAAATGTAGGTATAAAATGAAATTGATTTTTTTAAATAAATTTGATTCTATTCATATTTTTGTGTGTACTAGCATGGTAGATATTCTTAAATTTGTAATTGTTATCATTTAAGTATGATCACTCTAAAAAATAACTCTCATAGTATTAATATATATATATATATATATATATATATATATACAGTAGAACCTCTCTAATCCGACACTTACGGTACTGGGGGTGTGGTCGGAACGCGAAAAAGGTCGGATTATCAGACAATTTATTTGTAATTACATTTTACATACAAGATTATAATAGAAATTTATTAAATTTTACATTACATCAGAAAAAGAGTCAGTTATAGATTTTTGTTTAGCAAGTGACATTCTAGGACATTTTAGACTTAGCTGCAATATTCCTCCATTTCTTGATCCACAAAATGTCCATTGGTGTTGAGGTTGAATTTTTCTCCGTGTACTGAAAGACAGTATCAAACGCGTTCTAAATTACATAGTATTCATATCGATAATACTATGGTCGGACCAGCCGAGGGCGGACGAGAGGGGTTCTACTGTATATATATATATATATATATATATATATATATATATATATATATATATATATATATATATATTTGTTTAAATTAAACTTAAAAACTGTGAGCATCAACAATTATTAGTTTATAATAATATGACTTAACAATGACATAGCTTAATTGTTTAAATTTAATAATTTAATCATTATATATATATATATATAGATACACATAAATTATGTTTAAAAACAATTTTTTTATTGTTGTCATTATAGTTATAGTAATTTTGTTTATAAATTCAAATCCGTTATTGTATACATATTATCTAAAAGCAAATTACCTTTCTTTTACCATTTCATCGCAAAAAACTAACTAGGAAACCTAGAGCATGTCTAAGAAAAACTCTGCTATCGCATGTAAAAATAATCATTAATTTTCTTTTAGTTAAAATATGATCCATTTAGATCCATACTGAATAGTGAACATATGATAAAAAATTACTTTTTGCTGTGTTTTTTTCTACCACAATTATTTGTAAACTATACGCCCTACAACTATTAATTCACTGAAACTTATTCGACTTATCCATCACTTAAGTCAACTCAATTATTATTGTTAATAAGATAACATCAATCATATTGCGATGGAATTGGAATCATTTTACATAGAATTGGTATCCATGGCTTGCCATAAAATGTTTAAAAAACTTTTCGTCCGTATATTGTAAATTTAAGACACAATAATAATTTATCGTGATGCGCTTCATTGTGTCACATGTACATGTATCTATTATAGTTGGCCTAAAATCATCCAAATACAAGGTAAAAGTTACTGCGCAATTTTTACGTGACGTGTCCATATACGACAATAATAATTATAAATAAAAAAAAATCGTAATTATACCGAATGTATATGTAACGCGCGCTGTTAATTTATTATTCCGATCGCCGTGCGGTGCAGGGGGAAATAACCTGAATTCTCTAATAACGACAAATGCCGTCTAATGATGTTTTGCAATTTAGTATACTATACATATGTAAATATTAATTTCGGTTCATTACAATATTAATAGTAATATGTTGGTTTTATGATAGGGAAAGCAATATTTTGAAGAAAAAAATTATAATACGTACAATGATTTTCATTTAAAAAAAAATAAAATAAAATAAAATATGTGTGTCGCAACACAATGCCGACAACAATTCCATAGGTGTGTAATAATAAACGGCAATTGTAGAATGGGTAATTAGCACAAATACAATAAATTAATTTACACTATTCACCTGTTGTGTTATTTTCCAAACAAAATGTAGAGGTATTTCAACTGCATATATTTTATATATACCTACTGTACACAAAATGGTAATTTTTTATTTAAAAATAATATCATTATTTTAATATATTTTTTTTTTGTCATCGTATCCATATTCGAAACAGTTATCTACAATAAGGCAATATTTCATTATCTTTAGTGAACAATTCTGAAATTTTTCATTATTTGAAACAGAAGTCCGACCGCATTAATTTTGACATTATCTTTCAGTTGAATATTTTGTGAACAAAATAAACATCGGAATATGCCTTTTTCAACAACGCATTATGATTGACAAAACTCAAAATGTCGTTACACCTGATGTAAAATTTAACGGCTAACATAATCTTTTACTATATTACTTTTAAACCTTACTGTTTCATTGTTTCAGTGTACACATACAAGCTTCATCGAGGTGAAATTTACCCTTATGGCTCATATAATTACTTATTGAGACTAAATAATTGATATAACTGATATATCTTATCGCGGCTATAGACATTTAGGTGAATTGTAAATTGTAGCTTACCTACCCTTAAGATACTTCTTAAGATACGATGTGTATGTGAATACACGCATACGCGTTTGTGTGTGTACATATAATTAATATATATTATTACAATAGTATAAAATCTGAGAATATCTGAGAAGTAATGATAAAAATATAAACACATTGTAATTATTTCTGAGAAAATGTATTTTGTGCTTTGTTGAAATATGAAGTGGTAGTTGGATATAGTTAAACAATGACAAATATTTATCAGATTTTTTTTATGAACTAGTGTAAAAGTTTATTGCTTATGGACTACAACAATGTTCACCACACTATGACAAATATTCTAGTATGTCCAATACCCGCACACGACCATTACAAATAATAAACAATATATTCAGTTTGCAATCGTTGCTTGGTTATAATAATATTATTTGTAAGTCACACGGTGGTCAGTGAAATTTATTGAGGTTCGATGCAGTGGATATTTTGTACACACCGATAACGTTATATTTATTAAGCGTGTAATAAGCATTGAGTACTTAATATCATGTGCACATATTTTTATGGTTTACTGATAACATAACATAACATAACATAACATATACATGTATATAATACCATGGTCATTAATTTGCATAATATTCATAAGACAATTATTACTCACATATGTGAATACAATATTTGTCAACCGCAAGTATTATATTAATAGTTACAAATTATCATTCATTGTGTTATTTAAAATTGTTGAGCATTCGACACTTATTTAGGAACTACATACTTTAAAATGTAAAACTCATTAGGTTGGTACCGTAAAAATAATTTTTATTTAGTTATTTTACATTTATTCGAAATATTATTTTCCTGAAAGTTGGAATCAAGGTGCTCATAATATTAATCACATATAAATCACTTGTGTATAAGTCACTTTGTGTTCAAGTTGGGTATTTTATACGATTCGTTAATTTTAACATTTTTATCAGAAAACACTTATTATTAAAATGCACTTAATTTATCATTCATCTGTAGACACACTCATGCACAGACATCTGACGGTGTTTATGTGAAATACGTTCACTTATAAAAAGTAAACTATCCTTAATATAATATAGCTGAATGTACGTATGATAGATATGTGTTTCGATGTTTTCCTCGACAATTTGACATCGGTTGTTTTTTCCATTACATTAATATTGTAATATTTTATTTCTACTCGGCTGTTTGTATTGCATTGTACTCGTAATACCATAATAGCAACACAAGTAAAATGGTGGTGATGTTCTATAACCGACGTCGATAAAATGTGAAAATGGCAATTTGTATAGGCGTCCAAGAGCAAAATGATTACTAATAGTTCACATCACGAGGAGTAGAAATCAACTATATTCAATATAAATGCACACTCGCTGTACGGACTTTTGTAGATGTTGATAGCGTCTATTGTCTCTGCGGTGTGTGGATACTGATCACAATATTAAGAGTACGTGAATGATAATATAATAAAACGAATTAAATAAATCGAGCGTAAAGGATACTTATGAACGATTATTATAACTTTATTTAGTTTGAACAGTGGTCACATCAAGTACGGCGTCGTCGTCGACAACGACGGTTACACATTATATTTATTATGTATAACCGTATTCTCATTCCAAATCAATCGTCGCCCTACACAGTATTATATTGATGGACACACACATACACACGTCATACACACACAACAATATAATATTACTACTTGGTTTGCACCCATCGTCATCGTGTATATTATATACTTAATATTATTCTAAACCGTAACCAAGTAATTACGTATAATTTTTAATTTCCAAATGTAAATGGACGTTATTATTTTTTTTTTAAGGTTTAATTTTTCTCTCAATTTCAGTCTTACATTGTATTCTCCCACCACCACGTCACTGCCTCACATTTTAAAATCCAATATGGGTATCCACCTTCGTAATTACATCATCAGTAATATTATTATTACGATTTGAGTGAGTGTGTGTGTGTGTGTGTGTACATACATATGCCTGTAGTGACGTCGTTTATATTATTAATATTTTTCCATCACGGCCGATTTTTTATTGCGTTTTTCAGTCGATATCAAAAGACACCGCGATTATAAAAATATTACATACATATATTTGTACGAATAGCGTTTAATACTTGTAAATCGGCCTTCGGCTGTATAATTCATCTATATGGCGTTGAAGTTTTTCTATTTTTTTTCTCTTCGACGTGGCGTACAGGGTGTTCCCACATAACACTGCAGCGTTTGATAATACGATGATTTATTAATTATTATGATTATTATTATTAAATGTTTATCACGTATCTTGCATGAGTTCCCGTCGTCCGTGTAATAGCAACACGCTTTTTTACACTGTATATTTGTTTTAAAATGAAAATCTAAAACTTTGGTCGGGTCTCAGGTGTCAAAAATAACGTATTAATCATTGTTTGAAATTAAATGATTGGAACAAGTTTTTTTTTCTTTCTCGAGACGTCATGCTGCTATCTCGTACTTGATAATATATATGCGTACTGACATATCGTATCTATAGTAAGTTATTAAATTTTGTTCGTTATTAAAATAATGCAGAGCATTAAGGGACATATGCACATGACGATTTCGGCGCTAAGAATGAAATCATGGCTTCATGGCATTAAAATTTATAGCAAAACTGTGTACCTATCTAATACAAATCTGTATGTTGAGTTGCTTATAAACTATACGTGCAGCTATATAATATTACGTATGATGTCGTGTTTTCCGATATGTCTTCGGAGAATACTGCACTGATGACTGTATTATACACACAAGTTTTATAATTGTCACGAACATATTAAATATTCAGTAAACGATGTTTCGACGTCCATCTCGGTCGTGTGCACATGAAAACTAAATACTGATATAACTTTCAACCACAGTTATAAATTACGAGAACTACAGTTTGGACAAATAGGTATATGGTTATATTATAATATACGCAATACTGTATCCAGACGACACACTTTCAGCACACCCTGTGTTTGAAACAACCCGCACGGCTGTGGCTTGAATTATTGTTAGTCTTTAGTGTGATCTGATTGTGGCCTCGGGCACACCGGTTACATCGAATTCATTTCGAATAATTAATTATAATAGTAGAATTTTTATCTTCCAAAAATAATTATCACCGCTATCGTATATATTCGAATATTATTCTCATCAATCAGCAGGGTCGTGATTTCAGATCATTCGATCACTTTCATCTACCCTGACATCGTCATCAATCCTCCACGCATTCAACTAGGTTTGACTTGTATATTATACACACACACACACACACACACACACACACACACACACACACACACACACACACACACACACACACACACACACCTATCACGCGTGCACGTGCGTATCCACGTGTCTATTAGAATGCCGACCATTTGCGTGGATGCCGAATAAAGAAAAGTACGGATGAGCATAAAATAGATACTAAATCATTTTAATATAATAAACGTGTTCGTTCTATTTTATTATACATGTTTTATGTCCGGCTGTAAGTTAGCACGAATGAAGCACGATCTGTATAACAGCCAACAGGAGCCGAGAACTAATGAAAATAAAAATATTTTTATATTATTGGCGTATGATGATGTATTTGTCCAAAATATATTGTTTTCTTATTTTATCGATGGTGATACACAGATTTGACTTAACAGAAAATGTTATTACTTATTGCGTCAATCAGCTAATGGGTGCTATGAAAACGTTCGATAACGAATATCGCGTGCACTTACGCGCGTTATATACATATGTGTGTGTGTGTGTGTGTGTGTGTGTGTGTGTGTGTGTTTGTATATATTTTTCATATTCGTATTTATAATATATACATATTAAATGTCGTAAATATATTTTCTCGTCCAGCACCAAGCCGCAAACACCTATTATGACACCTCTCTCCCATTCATGTCGATTGGCGACCGGTTTCGTACATTATATGTGGTGTATTATTTACGCATGTATGAGTTATGGATTTAAAAGGCTTTGTATAAGAAGTTTGTACACGGACTTTATTTTTGAGGCCAGTTATGTTATTATTATACCTACTATGCGCTAATTTTGACAATACGCGGGCGCGCATTTAGGTTTATATACGAGCCTACACTCAAAGTCTGGCATGTAGCATTATAGTACGTATTTTTATTTTATAATAGGTATATAGCTAGCACGGACTGACGCATGATGGGATTTAGTTCAAACCTATGACGTTACGCTTATCGTATATTGAACAATATGGTGCACCAATGTGTAGGTATCTCTCTTTTATTTTTAACTTTTTCGCGTTTTACATCGTTCTCTGCAGTTAAGAGTCACCCACTAATACACTCGACCTCTGAGACTCTGTGGCACAAGCTAAGTGTCGTGTATAATAACCAAATTCGGTAAAATATCAATCAAAATTCTAGATAAACATTGTTTTATCGCAGAGCATGAAAAATTTAATTTACTCATGTACGTGCAATTTAATACAATACGCCTACGATATATTATTATGTGTATATACTTGTACTATAGGTTATAGTCGCTGGAATGTCACCACTGCGTCCCCTTCCGAATGTTCACATTATACGGTCTATAATACTGAAGTGTAGAATTATATACTGTAAAATATGTACATATATATATATATATATATATATATATATATATATATATATATATATATATATATAATATGAAGTTGTCGCGTATACTCTGAGAACGTGTGCACGAGTTCCGATAATGGAGTCGAAAATCAAAAAGTCATGTACAAAAGCAATAAAATTCCAACAAACAATGATATAGATAAGTGGGTATGGGTAAAGGTTTTTTCATATGTGAATATATTTTTTTTAATGCCAAACAAAACGCAACGTCATGTCCATCGTAAATTAATGACGAAATTAGCTCGTGCATTCGTCGTAGTCGTCAACGCGAGGGCTATACGGTCCTCGTCGTGTTCTGCGCGCGTACAATTGTAAAATAATAATAATAATAATAATAATAATAATAACAGCCGAGATTGTAATAATAACAATAAACGCTACGATCACGTTTGCGAAGTACAATGTTGTAGCCCGTAGGTCACGTCCACACGCGTCGAGTACGTGGCGCGCAAATTATTGCTCACGATAAATTAATATATACATTTGCAATATATTACATTTGGTCCCACGACTTGGATATCACGTACCTACATAGCACATGACGTAAATGTACCTACGACTGGACAAAATCGCTACGAATCCCAAGAAAAACTCTCGAACAAACGGCGCGTTTAATACACACACACACACACACACACACACACACACACACACACACACACACACACTTTTTACCGAAAATACGCTGTTGTCAAACTATCACTTGAAACTATTCGTCAAACGCGTCTACAGAAATATAAAATAATATACGATTATTAACATCGAACGCCAGATCCGGTTTCAAACAAGGGTTTTCATAGGAATATACCACATTACCTATAATAATACAAGATGCACTACCACGACTGACGTGTAACACATAATATGAACCGCCATGAGTACACAATATTATAATAAAGCGTGAAGGCGGTTGTTTGGCAGAAATTGAAGAAAAATCAATGAATATTTTATTATTATTTTGTGAATTTGACTGACATTTATCGCGGCGGATAATAATTTATAGCAAAGTTGAAATCAATAATTTATGTAAAACTGAAAAAAAATGTATTATTATTATAAGTAGTGTTATGCATGTATAATAAATATAGTGCGATGCAAGAAAATGATAAAAAAGCAATAATCTTTAAAATACATTAAAATTAAATTATTACATTTATACTGTTTTATGCGTTACATATTATTTCGCTTGAAATGTAATAATTTATCACGGACTCGGGACACCGAACACTGCGTAAAATGTTCTTCTATATAAACTTACATAATGTATATTCATAGGACGACAAATTGTCAGTGACATATTTTTAGGCGTTGACATTGTTCAGTACGTGTATATATAGAATCAGAAGCGTTAAATGCATATTCCAACCTGCAATGTTCATCTGAAAAATCAATTTGAAATTGATGCATGTATTTTGCGATTTATATTGATTTTGAATTGTATTCATATTTATTGTTTACGAATACATCGACCATACAAGGTAAATCGGTTACACCCCTGTGCCGAAATAATGTTTAGCGGTCGCAGTAAAAGTACAATGAATAAATAAAAAACTAAAATAATAAAAAAAAAATTAACCTGTCATGCATGCGTGTTGCGTTTCTCTGTCCTTCGCGTATCGTATCGAAATATTCGGAAATTCGCCGACAAAAGACGTTATAGAACTCGTTCGCAGAACATAAAAAAATATATCCGCAATATTTGAGAGTAAATATCGAATTTTTTTCCGTCCAGCAGTAAACCACAATGGCCGGGCGTTAATAATACTTGTATTACAATTTGTGTTTCTCATTTTTTTTTTCTTTACCCCAGCAAGAGCAATAAAACTGTTTTTAATAGCTTGTCGGCGGCTCACTCTCTCTCCCCCGGTCAGACTCATTTTTTTATGTTTGCTATTAAACATCGTAGATTAATAATATTTTTAGATTATACGATTATCAGAAACATGTCGTTTAAATCACCGGAGAGCCTCTTTGCCTGCACGGTGGCCCTCTCAACATGTAATACAGCTGCTAGCTGCAGAGTGCGACTGTACGATATTTCCGAAGTCATAAAATTATTCGTCCGCGCTACCAAAACGACTGTCGGTTCAGCTTTTTAACCGGGCATTAAGTTTTTTATTATAAGTATCATTATGTTTTTGCACAATTGTTCAAATTTTTTAAGATATAAAATACAATCGGCCAAAATAATTGGTTTTACTGTTTTAGATCATAAAAAAAAACCCCACATTTGGGCTTAACTTATATAATATATTATATTTAGTTGAGGACTTGGGGTATAATTTTTGTGTCTTAAGACGAATTATATTTCATGAAAAAAAAAAACAAATAAAATGTGAAGATACATGCTATAGGCAATACCATTTGATGAAGGTATTTTAAAATATTCTAAGTTATAGATAAAAAATACAGTGTATAACCAACTAATGTATACAAAATATAGTTTGTTTGAAGAAGCAAACATTTTTTACTGATAAGAAAAATTTACTTTGATGTTATCAATTCCATTTCAATAGTATTTTTTTTTTTTTTTATCTTTACGCTATATGTATTATGATTTGCTTATTTATATAATATAATTGTAGTGTCGCATGTTGTATTGGACGAGGGAATTATCATTGTACGCACGTTTGTTAGCGATTCATATTGTAATTATATGCATTATATTGGTATTGCGTATTCATATGAATTTGTGATTCGTTACGGCCGGTACGTGGTGAATAAAAAAAGAACCGAGTACAACGCACACAACTGCAGGTATATGAAGTCTTATGTGTCGGTGTATAATGTTTTCGATTTGATTAAAAATGTAATAATAATAAAATCGAGAACATATATACGTGTTTGTGTGCGTATGTGTGTATTTGTGTTAGTGTGTGTAATATTATATGCGCGCGGGTATATAATAAAAACACGGTTTGGCCAATAAATCAAAAACCTTTTATCTTTCTCGATATGCGGGCAATTACGATCTCTCCGGGGTTTCTGTGATATGATACCGGCGTAAACATTTCTGTTTTAATATTGAACACAGAATTACATTTAATACGATTATAATTTATAGTGATAAAATACACAAGGAATTGAGTTTTTAAATATTTTAATATATCCAGTTAAAAAAAAAAATAATAATAATAATAATAATAATAATAATAACGTTGAAAGAGTGTAATGTGAAAAATACGTCTAAATCGCATTGGTATCGGATTTAACACGTAGGTACATATTTTATCATGGCAACTATATAATATTGTATTGAAAAATCAAGATACCGTGACGGTCCTGAAATCGTTAATATCTTATTTATAAAATAGAAACTACAATTGTTGTAAGAAATTAAAAAAGCGTGAAAATATTGTCACTATAATGTGATGGTAAATGTGTGATATAAATATTGGTATATACAATATATATTATTTATATCGTTTTCATTTATTTTAATCGTACATTTTACTGTATAACATTAATATTATATAATATTATACATGAATATGCGTACAGAATGTAAATATTACAAACGCTGTAACAATAGTGGTTGTAACGTTTATGAGAGTACGTATGTTTTACACTTTTTACTCGAAATGTACAGTATTATACCTATACGGAAACAAAAAATTTTTTATTAATATTGAGTTGTTTAATTATAAGTATCATCATTGATTTTATAATAAACTTTATTATAAAATCAATGGTATCATATACTAGTAAATTGTAATACATTATTATTTAGACTAGAGTTTAACCTACAGCCTACCGAAACTATTTTTGACAATCTTAATTAATTAAAAAACACAAACTTAATATTTAAAAAAAAAATGTATAACCACGAAAATGAGCCTTCGGTCTCCTCGATCATTCGTTACGTGATCTCATTTCAAAACTCGAATGAAAAAAATTATTTATTTTGTTTTGAAAAATCACGTCAGGTGGATTTCAATAAATAATTATTATGTACTGCCAAAGAGTATATTTTCTATCGAACTATTATTATATAATAATGTTATTTCAGATAAAAGTGTGAAGTATACAGATATATTCTGAACGTTTGAAACTGAACAGTGTGATATGGGAAAAATGTGCGAAATAATTAAACGACGACCTTTTTTCGAGTGTGTGTGTTTTTGACAACCGCCGCCTTGGTTTTATGAGGAAGTAATTTGAGTTATTAATTCATACTGTGATGCTCACGTGTTACAACTTTACAAGTGAACATTTTTAGCAATACAATCGCTTCTATACTGTATTTTGTTAATTAAGTCGAGCCAACAATTTCGGTAAAATAGTATGAATTCGTGTTGGTCTACAAGTAAACTTTATTAAATATACCCTGGTAGTATGACACCTATATATAAATGTATTTATTTACTTCCGAAACGAAACAAATTGAACGTAGCAACCATATTGTAGTAATATTCGGAATTGTCCTGCTCTTGTACTACCCCGCTAAAATTACTAATGGGCAATGGCCTTCGCTCTTAATCGTCGACTCGGTACCAGACTAATGGTAATGTGTATTAAAATCGAATATACCCATCTCGAGTAACACTATAACACGTGGCCAACACATTTTCTAGTGAAACCCGGTGTATACGTGCGTTAGTTTAAGTGTGTGTGTGTGCGTGTGTGTGTGAGTTTGAATGCCAAAATCCAGACGGCTAAGGTTTTTGGTCACATTTTTCGCCGAATTGTTCCGGTCGGTGCACGATATCCTATCAAACCATATTCACCTAAATTTAAAATGCCGTCATCGTATAAAAAAGTAAATTACCGTTTCTATGGCTAATGAAAGCCGATATCTCTCAATACTAACACATTACACATGAATTAAATCTGAAAAATAATAATCTACCTTTATAAGTGAACATGTTTAATCTCAATAATATTTACTACTTACAGTACTTATTTATTAGTTAATTATATTTTAATTATCTAAGTCAAAAGGAGCGTAGAATCGCCAATCTGTATAGCTAATAGAGTAGTAGCTGGACATCAATGATATTCGATTGTTTTTAATGAAAGGTCATTAGGATATGCGTGATTGCATTTAGTTTATAGTGAATTGCATTATATAAAAATCACAGTATTCCTTTAATTAAATGAAAAAATAAAAAAACTATTAGTTACTTTTCTAATTTTCTTTAATGCTCTTCACTTTATTGTGATTTTTTCTTTGATATTAATTTTACAAATATATATATATATATATATATATATATGGTATATATAATAATTATATGTACCTATAATAAATACGGCAAAAAATTCTATTGAACATACTAGTAGTTATTTATAGATATAATCAAGTTGCATGATACATGTTTACAATGTTTACATTACTATACAGGCAGTATAATGAAGATAAATGAATAACTTTTTTTTAATTAATAAGTACCTAATGGTTAATTCCTAAAATGACATTTGTGATATTTTACGTAATTACTATTATGCTTTTGAACGAAATATCACTCCTTTTAAAAAGATAAAAAACCATTTTATCATAGGCTACTAAATAAGCACCAATATATTATAATATAATATATTGTACAGTATCAGAATGTATTTTAAATTTATTATTTTTATAAACCATCTTTCGATTTCGCCGACAAAGAAAAATCATATTTATAACATTGGGGAATATTGAATAACTTATAATTTTATTTTATTAACATTTATACCAGTTTAATTTAATTGATAATCGTCATTCATAAGTATTTTTAATGATATTTTTAATTGAAATAATCATTTTTAATGAAATATCAGTATTTTTATAGTCAATCATAACACACAAATGCAACTATTTAAAGGTCATTACCAGGGCTCGAGACTTCTAGCATTTGCATATTTATTTATAACATGTTAAAATATAGCAGAGTAAGCTACAAATCCGTTTCATACTAAAACGAATGCAGCTTTAAAAGTTTTTAGTGCATATTTTTGCATATTTTAGGGTTTTTGCATTTTTTCTGCTATTTTTATAAGTATCGTGCTAATTTTTGCATATAATTTGTTAATTTGAAAAGAATGAAGTAATTTTGTGGTTTGTACTTAGTGAGCGGAAAATTTTGCTTTAAATTCCTACTTTACAAAAGTAAAATGTCAAAACGTATAAAGCCACGGTTACATAAAGACTTGAGTGCGGAATTTAAATCAGTTGATAAGGTCATAGCTAACGCTAAAAAGACTTTTAGAAAAGCTCCAAGTCACGTTTAACTTTTCAGACCCATAGCCCCTGAAATAAGTCTACCTCCAGTGCCTATAATTACCCGTTGGAGTACCTGGATCAATGCAGCAAATTATTACTGCCATAATTTAAGAACAAGTCGTTCTATTTTTGAATTACTTGACACTGACGATGCAGTCAGCATCAAAGAAGCGAAAAAATATATTAATAAAAACGGAATAGACGTTGATCTTATTTTCATAAAATCAAATTTTTTGTCTCTTACTGCATCTTTAAAAATATTACAAACACAGGGGTTATTATTATCTGACTATATTGAAATAATTAACGATGTAGAAAAATCGTTTAAAACTCTACGAGGTCCAATTGGATTGAAAATACAGTCAAAATTAAAACAAGTTTTAGAAAAAAATACTGGTCTATCACTTTTGAAAAAAATGTCTTGCATGTTATTGAGAATAAGAGGACATCGAAGAATTAAATAGTTTTCCAGATGATATTTCTAGTATTATACTTCAAGTTTGCCACTATCACAACGGTCGACGTCGAACGATCATTTTCAACGTACAAAACATTTCTGACCAATAACAGAAGATCATTTAAATTTGAAAATATTCACAAACACATAATAATATACTGCAATTTTCTAGGTAGAAACTAAAATGTATGATTTATAATATTTACCTACTTACTTATTGATTTATTGAACTTTACCAATTAAGTTTACAGAATGAAGAAATCATACATTTACAATAGTTGACAAAAAGAACACTGAAATAATTTTTAGAATTAGATTATAAATAAATATTATTAGAATTTATGAAAACAATTTTTTTTTAAATTTTTTTTAGAGCATACTTAATTTTTTTTATTGGGCATATTATAGTGCATATTTTACCATTTTTTAAAGCATATTATAGCGCATATTTTATGGTTTTTTAGTGCTAGAAGTCTCGAGCCCTGGTCATTACATTCTTCATACGATCATAATTCACCCTAAAATAAATTCTAAATTCACAAAATCTCTTCCCAACATAATTATATGCATACACACGTTTTAAATATGAATATACTATAACAGATACACACATAAAAAATGATTGAATAAGAATACATAAACTTAGTCAAAATAAAGTTATTAAAAATAAAATAAAAATTGTTGACAATGTATACCAATATATTGATAAAATAAAAAAATAAAAATATGTCTATTATTTTCATATTTACAACAAATATTGAAGTACGACCTTATTAAGTATTTACGTATTACTTAATACGTAAATGTTAATTTTTTTGATTGGTTATTTTTGTTTTTCCGTAAATATTTTTGTATTTGTGTATTATGATTATAATATGTAGTATGTACTGATTATTATTAAATTATTACATTTGTATTTTATGACTGATTAAAAAATAATAATATTTTAATTAAAATGTTGGTACCTACTTATAAATGACAAAATATCGATTTTCTAAAATTATGCAGATATTATTTTTTTCTATGGGTGGAATCGATGGGAGGTTTTTATGAACAGTAGACGGTGGAATCGATACTTAATCGGCAAATTCAATTTACGTCCCATATCATGACGACAAACACGAGAACAATTTTATTTGACTATATAGTGCATATCTAAAATAAAATAACTTAAGCAAAAAAGCACTTTTATAATATTATACTGTGACTTTTTAAGCATTCATCAATAATGTGAAAATAATGGTAGTAGATATTTGTACCACAGTAAGAAATAAAAATCCGTAAAAATACTATTAATTATGTACCTATATTATTTCGAACAGGTATATAATATATGAACATGTATCAGAAATTATTATTATTATTATCATGGTTAAAGGTTATCACGCTATATTAAATATTACGTCTACATAATTATTTATTTAGCCTTGAAAAAGGATTTCATTTTAGGTATATTTACGTTAGAATTATATTACGTGAACCTGCATATATATAAATCTATAAATACACACATTTATGTATAAAAAAGGGTTTTATTGATTCTTTTCGATTTATGTTTGCTTAGTACGAGAGGGATAGAGGTACGCGTTCATATTTCTGATACCGATAAGGATAATAATAAAAAGACAAATACTAATAAAAAATAAAAAATACCATTACGCATGTAGCGGTGCGTTAAATAAGGATATTATATACACATTATACGTACATGTATGGGAAATCAAAAGGATCACATACGACCGAGTGGGTAAACACTGCTGCATTAACTGCTTACATCTTTACCTATATATATATAATACAATAACAAAGATATATATAGCACTTCCACCAAGACCAGCCGTGGAGAAGAAATAGCGATTGCGCTTGAATAACCGTGCGTTCATTATAATAATATTACGAGGTACCTATATCCACGCATACACCTTCATATGAATGTGTGTGTGTGTGTATCCTGTGTGGTATACAAACGTTTATATGTATAAGTACGAACGAGAGTCCGGGTGTGAGTGTGAGTGTGTATATGTGTGTGCAGGTACACCCCGTTGTTTACCTTAGTAATATAAAATGTACTCATCGTCGTCGTATATTTGCTCCGGTCCTTTTGATTGGACATTTCGCCGCTAAAAGCCATTCCGATAAAAAGAACAAAAATCGGGTGTGTGCTCAACGACGACGACGACAACGTGCGTACAATATAATAATATTACCGCGTGTAATAACATGACGACGACGACGACGGCGGCGACTATGGTACATTGGAATACTCACACGCACGCTCTCATATAATATATATATACACACATAGGTATATATTAAATAATAAAGGTACCTATGTATATATATGAGCAAACATCTCGGCACTGCCGCCACTGTCGTCCACCACACCCAGTCGCCAGGCGTCCGTGTAGGCATGGGTAAATATTTGCCTTAACCGTCATCGACGTCACCGTCGCGACCACAACACAGGGCAACGGGACACGATCGTACACGTCTTTACTATTTTCATAATTAAATGACACGGTCTCGTGGCCAACGTATAGACAGCATCCACACGTAAAGCGCCTTCGATCGGCCTACCTCCATCCGTAGCCCGTCGCGTGCAAAACAATAGGGTTTCGATACTGTTATATTTTTTATATTTACAAACACACGCACGCACGCGGAAAGGCATATACATATACGCACACACACACACACACACACACACACACACACACACACACACACACACACACACACTCGCACGCTCACGGAAGCGAGTAACTCAGTCGTCGTGTGTGTATTTGCAGTGGTATGCTTGCGCACGCGTATAATGTACTATACTAACACGATATATTCACGGTGATTAGCGGCAACAGTACAGCGATCAGACATGATCTTAATATAAAGTGACCATATATTTTTTTAATCAAAACGGGACAAAAAAAAAAAAAAATTCATAATTATTTGTTACAAACAAATATTTTTAATTTAATAATATTACTAGTAAATTTCTGTGGTACCTACTTATAATGTTTTTAAAGGACAAAAAAATTAAATTAACCTATTACACTTACTAGGTAATTAACTTATTATAAACAAAATGTTTTCGTGTAATAATTATAAAATTAAATACTTGTATATTTTCCTAAAAACGATATTTCGTCAAAGAACATTTATTTTCATTATTTTTTTTTTTGTCTACTTTTTGACAACGGGACATTTTAGCGTCCCGAAGATTTCCCAGGGGACAACGGGACAGAGATTCTAAAAACAGGACTGTCCCGTTCAAAACGGGACGTATGGTTACCTTATCTTAATAGCAAATCTTCACTGCGCTCAACGTTTTAATAGATTTTGTGCTGCAATTATTGGATTAACATGCGTACTGAAAGGTATTATTATTATTATTATTATTGCATAATATGAATTGTAGATGAATACAAAACACTTATAAAATATCTATTATTATACATGAACATACACACAAACACATACACACTCGTCACACACATACATGCAGTATATACACCTGGCTTATCCTAAGTACCTATGTTGCGAAGATCATTTGATGATGAACAACGTTTTTAATGAAATACAGTTATAACTATTGTATACTATTTTATTTTTATAATGTAAAATTTCACTGCACTGCAGGTATAAGTATATACAAATGTAGTAACAATGAATAATTATTATTCTATTGCTGCAGTAGGTACTTCTATACTTATAGTTTTTCATTAATACAAATATTATTTATTTTTATCAAAAAAATAATTGTGATATTTTTCATCGGGTTAAGTTTATTCGTATAAATCTAACTGTATAATCTGTTTTTATGTCGTGGTTTGTAAACACCATATATCAAATATATACGTTCAATTAATACCTGTAAAAATTATAAACAGGTTTTTAGTACGAGTATTCGCAATTGATTATGTGTTGATTAAAAAATAAAATTGATAATGTATACATCTAAGCAGTAACTCATTTAGGTAGGTACCTACTAGGGAACGACCGAAACACATTTCATAATTTAAATCGTATACACGTAGAATATATGTATAAATGGTTTGCAGTACCTATACAACTGCACTCAATTCAGGCATCATATTTAAGTTTGTTTTTTAATCAATCGCCTATCTTACGACTGCACCAACTATATAAAATATCTTTCAAGTAATATTGGCAAAAGACACGGATTTTCTTCGCCGTGTGGTATATGATCAATTTATCGACCATATAATCCATATTTCATAACTCATTCAGTCGTGTGTCCATTGGAAACTGTTGTAGTATAGCATTATAGTATATTTTGATATTATAGGAGCTCGTATTATATAATAGTCGTATAACGAATAAAATTATAGTGGTTATTTACCGATCTTTCGGCGATAGTGACGACATTTCAGTTTTTGTTAGAGCGGAGCAAACTTTTTGATAGGCCTATATGATTAAAAAAAAAAAAAAAAAATTGACCACTTCGCTTGTTCATTAATTTGTGTTAGGATTTTTATCATATTCAATGACCATCTAATACTATAATAGGCACAAATAGCTTTATTTTTTCACGAAAAACTCGTAGGAAGCTAAATAAAAGTATTACATTTAGGTACATATTATTACCTGCATATCTCTAGGTATACGTTATCGTAATACCCGTATTATTTTTTTCCTAAGAGGTACAAAAACTTTGTCCGGTCTTTAAAAACAAACGTTAAGTTAGCTCTAGGAATATGGTTTATGCACTTAGATTTTTAAGAACCTAATAATACACTTATTAGTTAATATCCTTATTTTGGCCTCGTTCATCATAGTATACCCTTGTAAAAAATGATAGGAACATCATTGAACTCATTATTATAACACGTAAAATTATGCCTGTACACGATACGCACGAAGATAAACATAATATACCAGATGTAAGCTCATAGCTGGCTATGCTAACCGAACATTCGGCTGGACCTCAGTGATCACATCGCGCGTAAGATCTGCTGTGCCACGACGTTAAAAATGATTTTACACACGAGCAAACGTGTTGTCAGATATACTGATTTAAATTTATATTTCCGAGAATTCAAGATAGGTATTCATGTATGATACATACTAGATAGGTATACACACGTGCCCCGGGGTGCTCACGTCTGTTGCCAGGTCCGCGTCGAGCCACCGTACGAGTAAGTATACGAAAACGCACACTCGCGCCCAGAATACAAGTCGGCATCGATCAACGAGGTGATACGACAATACGTACCTTAATGACTGTATTCAAAACAATCGTGGTATTTCCTTTGCTTTTTTTTCATACACATGCGTCTTTGAGCGCCCGTGTCTTGAATATTATAATATACATGACACGCCACGGACTAAATAACATACCTAATATTATTAACAACGACGCACTGTCCCCTCGACAACGACTAGGTACTATTACTACTACTACTACTACTACTACTACAAATTATTATTATTATTATCATACAGACGAGGGTGATAATAATTTATAAAGTTCTTGATGAATACTTTCTGCACATTCTACACATATTATCATATATAAGTCTATATTATATGTTATAGGGCCTGTTTTTTTTATAAATGTATTACGGGTTGACGTTGTTGTTAGTAAGATAGAGTTAAACATGACATTACATATATATACAAATATAATATCTTTAATTGAAAATATAACAAAAAGAGCATTGTTCCGAAAATTCCATCGTTAAAGTTGAGAGAGGAGGAGAGTAATCGGGAACTAAGTGTTTTGTTTTCCGTTTGACAAAAAACTCGTGTATTTTATAATCGATATTAATTAACTGGAAGGAAAAAAATATAATTTCAACGCGTAACATTAGTATAATAAATAGGTAGGTATAGTCGTATATAGGAATTAAAATAACATGGTAAACAGGAAATATATATAAGAATAATAGAAATCATATTAAAAAAAAAAAATCATATTAGGTACCTATTATATTTGTGTAAACATTTATATTTTAACAATGTATTAAACTACTATAACATAATTGATGAAATACGCTTTTTTTTAATTACTGTACCTACAATTTACATATACCATTTTAAACATTTTAAAGTACCTATATTATAATATATCAACAATGTTTAACTGTAATACTATAATATTATATTAAACAGATTAACTGATTTAGATTTTGTAATAAATAACTCATTTGAAGAACTTATGTTAATGGTTAACATCGGTGCTTTACAAATCGGTGCACTTAACGAAAATAACGTTGGTTATATAATTACATGTGCTAGGTATATAAAAGTAATTAATGTAATAATGCTTAATACCTATGTTATCATGTACCATTATTTTTGTTTATCAGACGCACAGACGCTTCTTATAATATGATGAATGAAAAATATTTTAAGGGGGAAGGGAGTGAATTCCATAAACCTTCCTTGGATACGTCCTTGTCTATAGCCACGAATTTTGTAAACGTGCTTATAAGACGTAATAATAGAATATAATATGTATATTTATATACACTAATTATATATACTTATGTATCTATAAAAATTACAATGTATATAGACATACATTTATAGTTTATATTTATAATCTATGATTATTTTGTTAGTTCCTAAATTTCTGATTGTAAAATATATATATTTATTTTCCCACAGTTATTAGTTGAAACGATTAGAATTTTTTTTTTAGGGGGGGGGGTTAAGGTTGTATAATTTCATATTTATAGGTACATAAACAATTTTACATAATTTCAATGAATAAATTATTTATTTCTCATTATTTTCTTTTTTTTAATAAAAAATTTTACGATAAGAATGCGGCCTGTGCGTATTCACCGTACCAATTTTAAAATTAGAAATGTCAATAAGAATATAGTAATAAACTAATTAATAGTAATATAACCAACATATTTTTATCTAACATCTCCCTCATTGATAGAAAACACTTATATTTCGTTAAATTTTCAATACTTTTCCTGAAATGTTGGGGGGGAACCCTTTAGGAACCCATAACCCCCCTATTTTTGTACACGCCTGTCTATAATTAATTTTTTGCTCTAGGTATAGACGAAATGTCATATGGAGTATATGTACTTAACATTTTATAAACTGTGTTTACACCTATACCTGAAGCAACTATCTAAATGGAGCTTAGATGAAAGGTGACGATGTTGACGATGTCACTGGTTTCTTTTATAAATTTATACAAACAAAATGATCTGATCTAATATTTCATAGAAAGTAAACTAAGTAGAGTAATTTTCTAGCTATACAATAATACATTATAATACTTGGTATATAATCATATGACAAATAGAATACCTACAAAATGTACTACACACACCTACCCACCCACACACACACACACGCACGCACGCACGCACACACACACACACACACACACACACACACACACACACACACACACACACACACACACACACACACACACACACACACACACACACACACACATATATATATATATATATATATATATATATAAGTATATATGTACATAAGTAGATACTAAACTAATGCTATTATTCATTAGTTCAATTATTTAAATCTAAAAAATTATTAAGAAGAACAAAAATAAGAAATTATATAAGACCCTCATTAGACCAATTGTACTGTACTGTATGCCTGTGGAGCATGGGCGTCTACCATATCTGACGAAAACAAGTCAATGATTTTCTAAAGGAAAATCCTGCGAAGAATATTTGGACCAAAGAGAAACGATGAAACGATGAAGGGGACTATGAAATAAGATCAAACAGAGAAATGAATAATCTATTTAAGGAACCCAATATAACTGCCACGCTCAAGAGCCAAAGATTTTGTTGGGCCGGACACGTCTGGAGAGCAGACGACCAACTTATATTGACCATCACGAAATGGACGACCGAGAGGAAGGCCTAGGCAATGATGGGAGGACTGAGTCAAGGAAGACCTCAAGAAGTTGGGAGTTCTGAGCGGAGAAGAACAGACAGAACAGAGAGAAGCATGGAAGGAGATAGATGAAGCGGCAATGGGCCTAAATGGCTTAGAATATAAGCCTGAAAAAAAAATAATAATCATAAGTATATACTAATTACTAAGTAGGTATAACGTATTATTGTATGTATAATGTATATATTAGGTAGGTATGTATGTTCTTAATCAAAGATCTAAATAATTTCTCAGAAAGCACTAGATACTTGTTTAAAAAAAAAAACAGTAATCGATCATAATAGATTAGATCTCGTAAAAATTTTAACATTATTTTCTAACGTCATTGTTCATGTAAAGTGATTTAACATTACAAAAGAAAACTATTGCAGCATTGGTAGACCGCGTTTCTAATTTTCGACATGCAACATCCATTGTCTGAGATAAAAAAATGTTTGGTTTAATTAACATGCGAATCCATAATCTTGCATACCTATTATCAATATCACTTTCGTATTATTATAACTTGAAAATATCAATGTCTAATTTTATATAGGTATCTATGCAATATTAAATATGAATCGTATGTAAATAAATTACTAATTGCTTACTAGTTATCTAACACTTACATAAATCTCACAAATGGTCGAAGGCTCGAAGCGAATCACCAGAAGAGTGGTAAAAATATCTGGCTATCACTCGAGGAAGGAACAAAATAATAATATATCAACTAAATTTGGTGAAGAAAATTCGCAGTTGTAAAACCTATAATAAATATAAAGCATTTGGTACGTTGTACACATTATCTTAAATATATTTTATATACTTCGTATACAATAATTAATTTCTTTACGTAAAAAAAAGTCAACACACCGTATTGAAATAGAGCAAACTGATCTTGGGGAAAAATTGAGGGAAAAAGAGATCCGACGAGCTTAGAAAAAGTGCATCATATTCTCTTAGGTTCTGGTAGTCGGCTGTCTATCATATTTTATCTATAATACCTAATAGTATCTGCACGACTCTCAAGTCTCAACACGTACTGAGTTTTCCAACCCAGACTTCTTCTTGAGGTCGCATTATATTTTAATTCGCATCTATTTCACATCTGCGCAGAATACATTTATGACGATTTTTTAGCAGTAGTGACGCGCGCTGCGTTTGAAATATTTTATAGTGATATACATATGTATGATGTCGATGTGCGCCGGCGGTTCCCCCGTTGTTACGTGGGCGCCGGCGTCGACCGGATGAGTAGGTTGATATAAAACGGGCGTGTTTTAATTCGATCGGATGCGAGCCAATGGGAACCGTCCAATGGAGAAATGTGTACGCGGGCGATATTATATTGTATTATCGTATTATGCTATCAGAATATATGTATTCCTTTCGATACACCGCGCCGTGGCGATTTCACAGAGATTTATTTACTCGATAAATCTTTACCGATCAAACAAGATCTATCGTCTATTGCTTATTCACGTATTAAATCTGACCATATACATATGGCATTTGTTTATATTTTATGCCACAGTCTCTTTTTAAGTCAATCCCGTGACAAGAAAATATATAAATGATAATACATAGTCTATAGTGAGAACCGTTAGTATTTGGAAATTCCTCCAGTATCTATGGATGTAGGTAATACCTAAATGCATCATTAATCGTATTTACCAACAATAGTAGGAAACAGTAAAATATTTGGAGAACAATTGAGATTTAAACGGTAATAATATAATCATATTTTAAAGCGTGTCATATGACACTAACTTTTATGTCTATATCAAAAGTTGAACTCAATGCACCCATTATACTTGCTTTTAATTTTAAAATATCTACATTACATTTTGTTTGAAATTGCTTTTCAACTCTGTCACACAAAAACTAAGGTTGTCCATCAGGTATTTATACAATAGAAAGTAACTACAAAACTATAGTTTCTTTTTTATGATTGATGTTTATAATATGATGTTCCTACATATTCTGTACGTATAATTATGTATGTACAGCTACTTATGTATTATAAACATTGCATTTTTAGATTTAATATATGAAATTAAGGTCTATTTTCAACGGATATTTAAAATTGATTTAATAGGTAGGTACATAATATACTGTATATGTAAGATGCATTTATACAGAAGTTAATCGTGCTCTCGTTAATTTTCATATATACATAATTAACTATATTATACCTATAAACGATACATAATATAATATATATAATAATAGGACACTCAAATTATTGTCTTTCTGTAGTAAAAAATATATTTCCAGGTAATGGACTATCCAATTTGTACTTATTATTGTTGGTATATTATATAACTGTGTTCAATTTGAAAGGGCCTAAAGACTTTTTCTTGTGTAAATTCGAATTATCTTCCATTTTCACAAAATCGATCATACTTTGCAATAATATATTCTTAATTTTAAATTAACGCATTGCAATAACACAATTTTTCATTGACATTTCATCCTATAATAGATACATATTATAATTTTATGTTTTTACTTTTATTTTGAGTGATTACACCTACCTACGTATGAAATATATTTTTAAAAAAAACCCACTTAAACAAAAGACAATTTTTCTACACCAAATATAATTTCATCACATACTTTATTTTTATTACAATTATATATTGTTTTAGATTCTGAGTGAGACGAAGGATCTTATGGTTTGACAATGATGTTTATTTATTTATTTTCAACGATTTTTTTTCTTGAGACACTTTTTGCTCAACTTAACTTTGTCCAAAAGTTTCATCCAGCAACTCTATAGATTGGAAATCCGATGTAAATTGTATTTTGAGGGTTTATTGAACTTCTCTTCTCAATTATTTTTCCAGGCAAGTGGAATCCTTATTATGGATATTCTTCATTGCATGTGAAATCAAGATTAAAGTCCTTTATAAAACATGATTAGACATTATAAATTTCGTGATGAATACATCATTTATTCTTAATGAAAATGATAAAATTTACTTCGGTGGTTGTTGTCATGTACTGCAGAATGTACGCTGAAACGTAATGATATATAATAGTTAAAGCACTAAAATCGAAAAGTGCAGAAATAATACAGTGAATATTATACCAAATATATGCTCTTGTCTATTATACATTTAAACCAATTAGTATGTATAGTCAATATAACACAAATATGTATCAAAATAGTATTATATTATTCTATAAGTATATACAATACACAGTTTATTATGTATATAAAGTATATGGTATTATATTGTGATTATTATGTATTGAGCTGTACCAAGAAACGTGCGATTTCAAAATAGAGAAATACTAAAAGTAGCAGTATCTATATATTATATTACACGAAATCATAAAATCCGAAATTCGTAGAAATCAAGCGTATACTATTGAAATTATTTTTAAATCGTTATTGCTACAACTAGGTACCTACCTACCTATATTATCTTTGAATTACTGACTGACTCGTGGTGCAGTATGACGACTAGAAATGCAGATGACACTAACTGCAATTTTCTAATTACTTAAATCATGATCGTTGCACCTATTTCATCAGTACATTTATTGGAGACCGAATTTTAATTTCCTAAAAACTGTCAAAAATCCTATAAAAAATAACCCAAAACGAGTAAAATGACCTAAAATCTATTTTAACCACATTTATGTCCTTTAAAAATAATCCAACATTTTTTTTACATTTTGATTTGAAACATTAATTTGATATTAATCAACATTTTAATAATTAGTTAGTTGAAATGACATAAAAATAATAAAATGCATGACAAAAATAATTAAATAAATGATTACAAATATAAAAACTCCTATGACACCTTGTTACCTTTAATAACTTTACCATTGCTCATAAGTGAGGCCAAATTTTCAGTCTAAACTTACCAAAATATAAATAGTGTGTCGAATTGAACGATATAGTGTATTGTTTAATATTACTTAGTTTCACACTAAAAACTAGTCAAATGAATAAATATCCATCAAAAATTAATTAAATGTCCAATAAATAAAAAAGCAACGAAAATTGTTAAAAATGCAAAATACAAATTAACTTTTCAAATATTTGTTACATAATAGAATAATGTACTTGGTCTGCATCGTATTAGAGTACGTACAAAATAATGCACTTTGCCTTAAATTCGGATCCCTGACTATATATAATACAATATTAAATACAATTTTATAACTATACTCTTATAATATTTTTATATGTGTAGTAATAATATTGTATTATAATATAAGTATAGGCATATGATATTTATTTTTCGATTCTAATGTACTTGAAATCCACGTAGTTTATTGATTGAGTTTCAAAAATAATTTTTTTTTTTTGAAACGTATTTCTATATTTTATTTCTTTATATTTATTTATTTACCAAGTATATACCCTATAACCTATCGGAACCTATGTAAATAAATACATTACCTTTACTTATTACCTTCATTCGGTATTACAATTACTTTTTCTCAAAGTATGATACCACTATTAAGCCCTAAACGAATTTAAGTCGATCACAAAACAATTATTTGAATAAGTTACGAAAATCAAATAATAGAATATCGTTGGATAACATATACGACGAAAATTAGTAATGCGTTAAATAAAAATAATCTATATGGCAAATATATTAGCTATATTTATGACACATCAAATATTATAATATAATGTGTATAGGTATACGTATGCATCAGATAAACATATATAGGATGTTGGACTTCGATTTACTTACACATACAATATAGTATACCAAATATACAATAGTTTAGGTATCATATTGGTATTTGCTATACATGTTATAGGTGTGTATGCATAATTAATATATTATAAAGCTATAAACGATTATCAGTGGCGTACCAAGGATTTTAGATCTGTGGGTCTGCCTCACTTAAGGTACGGTTTCCTATCTGCGACTGGCCGCGACGACTGGCCGCAACGACTAGTAGCAACTATTGATCGCTGCGTGCCGGCTGCAGGTTTCCTAAATGCGACTTTACTTTGCGGCTGGTGTTTAAAATAGTTCATTTCATTCCAATATTTAGTAGTTTACAGACGTGTTTAGTTTATAACTTTATATTTTAAATTTTAATAATTGTTATTATTGTTATACCATACAAATTTTACGAACTGCGATGGAGGAAATTAATATGAACAATAATAAAATAATAATAATTAGTCTTTTTTTAGAGGAGGAGGAAGAAAAAGATGAAATGCATAATCGATTAAAAACTAATTAAAGAAAATCAATAGATAGTTTTTTTACAACTCGAGAAGATGAAGGTTTTTTTTGAAATTCTAATAAATGGACATTTACATAACAGTAAACAGAAATTCCGCGAACTTTTCCGTCATAAATTACTTAAAAAATAAATGTTTGATCAAAACACGCATGCGACTCATCGACAACACTGCATCGGATCACTACAGTCGCAAGCCGCAACGACTATTTTCGACACGCACGCGTCAATCGCGCATAGGAAACCACGTTCGCAGTTAAACATAGATCAGTAGTTGCGACTAGTCATTGCGTTCAGTCGCAGATTGGAAACCGTACCTTTATGAGAGGCCTCTGTGTAAAAGCTTCAACCAACTATGTATTACAAAGTCGCTCATTGCGCTCACGATTTACTTCACTTATATTAAATTTCATAACAAAATTAAATTTAACATGTTTTCACAGAAATGTGTTTGAGCCTTACTATAGTTTATATATATATATTATATATTTATTATTTAACTCCATTATTTTTAATTAATTATTTTAGTATTACTGCACATATTGAAAAAAAAAATTTTCTGTAGTTTGTCATTTTGAGGGGCCACATTTAATCGAGAAAAAAACTGTGGGTCTGCTGACCTCCTAAACCCCCTTAAGTCCGCCCCTGATATGATACATATACCTATAGGTATACGACTGTACATATTATATGTACTACATTTCGCATTTCACCCGACAAACTTTATGACCACTTCATTGTGCACACTCGCTCGCACAATTCGCCGAACTCCCCGTGTACACATTTACCTATATTGATATATATATATATATATATATATGTATCTGTGTGTGTGTGTGTGTATTTTTTACACGTTGTGGTGTGTATTTATTTTTTTCCTCTTCATTTTTTTTTTTTTATTACTTTGGGGCAGTTTTACATAGATGCGCACGCATAAAACAACCGAGTCTAATACACGCTGAGAGCTCTAATTTCATTTTATAAATGATTCTGACAACGTCCATACATATTAAATGTGTGTGTGTGTGTGTGTGTGTGTGTGTGTGTGTGTGTGTGTGTGTGTGTGTGAGAGAGTGAACATACTGGCTGTCCTAGCCACGCATTTATTGGCTTTTTTACGACTGATAATTATGGACTGTGCACATAATACACACACACACACTAACACAAATAAATGCGTACCTAACCCCTATATGTACATACACGTCACGCGTTAAATATATAATAATATGATGTGTACACATGTATTCTGCACTACCTAGGTATATAATAATAATATACTCGATTTTATATTAGTTTATTCGTCATTATTGCTCTACACACAAAAGCAATAATATGTAATGCGTATTGAATGTAGGTACATTATATGTATATATTATATGTACACCTATACACATCAAGTATCGTTCACTTTCCCCCTAGAGCTGATCACTCTCGTACAGTTAACGTTATTTTATTATGTATAACATTATGTATGTACATATGATATTACGCCACGGTCATGCGCTTTAAACACGTCTGAATGTATTTTGTTTAATCGAGTCCCCCTCAGGCTACAGACGCACAACTCGAATGTCAAGTCGATCCACCCCACATTTATTTTATTACGTACAAATACGTTCCAGTGCGAGAAGGGACCTTTGCGTGCATGTTTGTAGAAGTAATTTCTGCGTTTACACTTTAGAGAAATATTCCATGCGTTCGTTTTTGCATACTCCAATTTGATAATTACTTTAAAGTGTACGAAAATCGGAATTAAAAAGAAAACTATTAGATAATGGTAGAATGGTAGAATGACGTTTTGACACTTCTTGTGAACAAATCACATGCGAGAACATAAACAGTGTGTACGGATAAAGTATACATAATTTAGACTACTTTCAAAACAAAGTAGCCGATCGATTCGAAACAAAAAAACATTTTTAATTGCGTGTATACTTTTGAAATATAATTTAGTTTTATGTTCAAAATTTAAATGTTTTATTTTTGTTATTTCGCAGGGACTCCGATTAGCCGACTTCCCATCATGGCAAAACGAGTGTTAGACTTGTACACTCTATATAAATTGGTCGTACAAAGAGGCGGAATCGTCGCGGTCATTACAAAAAAGTTGTGGCAAGAGATAATCCGTGGCTTGGGCTTACCACCATCTATCACTAGCGCGGCTTTTACGTTGCGCACACAGTACGTATAAACAATTCATATTCAAAAATAATAAGTACATATTATTTTATCATACTAGTTTCTACCCACTACACTAATGAGCAGTTTTAAAATATTATCAAGTGAATATTTATTTTCATTTTTGTAAAATATAATTAGACTATCCAACGATTAAATTGGCAGGTATAATTTAAACGTTAATATATAGAAATACACTCATTTTAGACTTCAAATAATAATGCAAAATGACAAGATTATTGTTTAATGTTTTACTGGTTTTTAATAAAAACATACAATTATATTTTCGAGTTAAATTACATACTAATATTTTTTTTTTTTTCTTAGATTGATAATAATATTAACGTTATAATATAGTTTTAACGTTTTGAACCACAACAAAATGTTACGGTACAGGGAATACCTACAGTAAATTCTAGAATTTTAATATCATATGTATAGACAGTAGTGATAGTACACTTTATAATATATGGTATAGGTAAGGAAATAGTGAAAAAAATATTCACAGAACCCCATATACAATATTACGTATTTTCAAATCAAGTCTGTATGATTGTTTTTATTCGGTTGATCGTATTTTTTGTCGGAAAAAACCATTCTCAACATTGTATGCGTGTGGCCTCCTAAAGTGACACCAAATGTTATAATTTTCAACGTTATAAATTATAATCGATAATAGTTATTTATAGATGAGAAAACCAATTTGCTATTCAATATTCTCATCACTCACACACTGGCAATATAAACTACTGTAATACTATTTATTACTTTATGACTAAGAATATTGATCATTCAATGTTATAATATCATTTAGGTATCAACTAGGACCCACGCCAACCACACATACCACCAAATTGTTTGGGGGGGGAGGGGACAAGTGCCCCCCTGCTCCCGGGAATTTGCGCCACTGTACAACTATTCAATAATATCATGTGGAATTTCTCTTTTCTGGTAGATACGTCAAGTACTTGTACGCGTACGAGTCGAAAATGAACCAGTTCAGCACGGTGGATGAGCTGAACATGGCAATTGCCGGCAACCGGCGCGAGGGCCGGCGCAACAAGTCACTACTGTCCGAGTACTTGCCACAACTGCCAGTGTCGTCCGCTGCTGCCGGGCACCACCACCATCAGCTGTCCGCGTCAATGATGATGTCTCCGAACTCGGCGGCGCACCTTCAGCACCAGCAGCAACAGCAACAGCAGCAGCAGCAGCAGCAGCAACAGCAACATCAGCAGCAACAGCAACAGCATTACGCCAACGTGCTGGCCGCGGACGACCGGTTCCGTCACTTGGCCGCCGCCATCATTGACAACAGACACCGCGCCGCCGCGGCCGCCGCAGCCGCGGAACAGCAGGTCAACAGACAGCAGCAGCAGCAGCCGTCTTCGTCGTCGTCGCCGTCGCGGCCTAGCAGTCCGCTGCAACGGATGGCCGGACAGCTCACAGGCCCCGTGGCCGCCGAATCGTCGCCGTTCAACGGCCACCTGCATCCACCACCGTATCAATCGGCCTCGATGATGGCCGCCGCCCACCAGGCTGCTGCCGCGGCCGGTGATCATTCCGGCAAACAGAGAGGTTAGTTCTCTATATTATTATATACCGTTAAAACGACACGGGTTTTCTCCGTTGATCAGAGATGAATATTGAAAAACGTCTACGATGGGACGCAAAATTAGAACACGTACCTATAATACCTACTATTATCATGGTTAGTGCCATGTAGGGGAGCAATTATTTAAGTGTGATATGATCTTTAAATATATAGATCTTCCTCGGCGTATTATTGGATTCTATGTTAAGATGTACCTACTTGTTGTATTTTCGAGTAGTAAAATTGGTTCAATATTTTAGTTGATAATCTTTAATTGTGGATCAGAGATTTTATTTATTTGGTAATTTAAAAATCAGATAATTTTTCGAAACTCTCATATTATTTTCAAACGTCGGAATACATTACCGAACATTTGTGTGAAAACAGTAAATTGAGTAAACCACATAGTAAAATATATACATTATACCTGAACTAAGCGTTTGAGAAGTTAGCAATTTCGGAAAGAATCTTTAAACTTAAAATTATTTATGTAGGTTTTTAATTTTTTTTTTATATATATTACATACATTATATTTAAGAAATAAAATTAACTTTACCAATAACTGAATAACCCCTTACGAAATCAATTTTTTTTTGAACCCATGCATTTTTTGTGTTAACCGTATATTAAGTTAACAGTAGTCGTGCAAAAATAACTCCCTGCCCCTGCCGCACTCGAATAACTATGGAGTTCTCGACTCGAGACTCTTTATTGGAATGCTCGCAGGATGAAAGCTCGGCCCTCTCTATACTGACAAATTCTGAAAGCACCAATGCTCTCAGAACTAAGAAATATGTATGTAAAAAAAAAAAAAAAAATGATTTCGTGAGGGGGAGTGAAGTGTATTTCAGTCTCAGTGTTTTATTTAAGTATTGGTGTAATAAATTTACACATTTTTCGTCATCCTCAAACTTTATTCAAACCCATTACTTTAAAATATAACGTATACGTAATCTCGGTGATATAGGTCGGACGATACTTTACCGTGACCGCTGCCTATATAGTTGATATCACAGGCATAAGTTATCGGACATTTTCTTAATGGGACCTAAGGTAAAATAAATGGTTAGAAAAAGACATTACCGACGTTGGGTAGGATGGAATACAATGTCGGTTTAGTGCGAGTAACGCATATAATTGCCAATTGGCAATTTCACGAAGCTACTGCCTCACCATGCACTTGGTGGGCGATAGTGTATTCCGGTCATAAAAAGCACGTTGTAATTTTTGCCAGGAAAATAAAATGTTCATAAAATTAACAGATCATAATTTTATATTCACTGATTTCGGGGGAAAAATACCCATCAAGTATAACAACATCAATAGAAAAATCTCGAGACCGTATTCAAATGAATGTAGTTTGCCTTGTGCGGTATTGTTTAAATAAGTATTTAATTGTACATTTTATTTAAATTAAAATGTACTGGTTAACATAGAATTAATGTAGGTGGAATAGTGTGAAATAATTATTGTGTAAATGACATTTTGGAAAAAAATCGATTTAAATAATTCCATGAATCGTGTATGAGGTTAGTTTCAATAATTTAGTCATCTTAATAATAAACCAATTATAGTTAGTGCGTATTTGTGAAATATTATACAATTTGGAAAAACTTGTATTTTGAATTCTATTTAAAAAAATTTAAACTGATATTTTAGTGAAAAATGATATAACTGACTGTCCGAAATTCACAAATATATTATATGGATTTTAATCATTGAAATTTCGTAAATTGTTTTTATTCATTGTCGAAAGAGAAAACAACACATTGATTGGCTATATTCATTCGGTATAATTTGTTGATTAGTGTTTTATTGTAATGTCCCGTTACAAGGTAAACGAGAGATCGTTCATTAAATAGGATTATTGTTAATATTAATGAATAAATAACATAAATCATAATACGTTAAAAAAATAATCACTACACAATTTTTCTCTACAATACCTATTTATATAAATTTAATAAAATAAAAAACGGTTTTTAAGCGGCACTGTTAATAATTTCTGTCCGTAACAATGTAACTTAATTATGACGATTTGTATATACTGTATAGTAACCTATATTCTATAATATAGTTACTAATTAAGTCTTTAATTTCTGAATTGGCGTACTTATCTATAAGATATTGATCTTTTTTCATGATCAAAATATAAGATTGAATCTTAAAGATTCTATTATAGGTACATACTACTATTGTGAAAATTCTATTAAAATGTATGTTGTAAGAGAGTTCACATGCAGTAAAATATTTTTAACGTATATTAATTAGATATATCTTAAAATTATAGTAAATGATCAATAAATCTTTGATGAATTATTCTATTTACTAGAAATATTATTTATTAATTCTCTTATTTAAGAAAAATAATGTTTAATATACTATAGATTTTTTCACATACAATTTTTAGACACTTCACTATAATAGCTCTAATAAATTTGTCCGAAGCAACGTAACAAGATATTTATTAATTCTCATTATAGTCAGTAAAAATTCCAAAATATGAGCGAGATTAATAGGGTCAACAAGTTATTAGGAACATAGATTTTTTAGAAAAAATTATTTTGATGTAATATTTGTTTGATAGTATTTAATTTAATGATACTAATAAATAATAATACATTTTAAATTATCAAAATTATTATTTGAGTATTTACATTTCATAATTTTCTAGTTTTTCTTTATATAATTGTTTAAAATAAGTTTAGAACCTGGGAATCGAACAAAGAGTGAAATTTTGATGAATCTAACTTGTTTGATTATACGCATTTCATTTAAATTGTTTTAAACTTAAGGATGAAATTTTAGTTTTATCTGATATGATTGATTGGACTTCCTGAAAAATGTATTAACTGTGTTAATTTATAAAAAATATTTTGAATTTTATAAACAATGAATTGTTCTGTGAAAATGTGTTACTGTTGTACTTAAAACAAGTAATATTGTGAAAATATTTTTATATTTAGAGAGTGCTAAACATAATGTCGATCAGAGAGTTTACGGATCTTATATTTTGAACAATACTAGAAATTGTAATAAGTCACGCATGGGTTAGAACGAGCATTTGTTTTTTCACGGGTTTTCATTTATTTATTTTGATTTTTTTTTTCTATAAACTTTGTGACATTTTTTATTTTCTGTTTATATAATACGAATAGTTTCGTGCCAAGAAAAGGATAAGAGGGAAATCGGTAAACACACTGACAACTAACAATTCCCTTGACAGGTGTGTCCGTCTGACGCGGCCCCAAAAATAAAAATGTTCAATTTCATTTCTAGTCTTTAATAATAATTTCACCTTACCGCTACTTTTAAATGTGTATATATAACATCTTTTTGTATCTATTCATTCTGTTTTAATGTACTTTTGAAACGTTACCAAGAATGAGCAAAAAAAAAAAAAAAAACTATCACTACGTGTTCTAATTTCATTAGAAGTATTCTCTTTCTTTCTATCGCCTTACCTCCCTATCAATCTCTCTTCCTTGCTGTTTATCCGTAGAGGAGCTTTACTCATTCATCAAGTGTCCTTCATTAGTTAAAGAGAAATATAGAGCGAAATTCAAATAAATGTTTTATTATAGTTAAAGCACGCATTAGAATATTACGAAGATGTAACCGGGTAGCTTAATTAACGATGGGCACGAGTAAGGAAAACACAAATGTTTAAATCCCAAACAATTCATAAGGTTGACTACACACACATACATAAATCTCTCTCTATATATATGTACATTCAAGCACTTAGATGTTTATCACGTACAAAGATACAAAAATGATATTCAATTCAGTTGCGTTCGATATAAACTGCACACATGACAAATTTATTGATCATTCACTGAAAGCTTCTGTAGTAGGCACACTTATAATATATGCCATTATCATACTTCGAACAGTAGGATAATAATTATGTAAGATAAAGAAATAAAAAAACGACATATACATAGATGTATATGTTATTACATAGATCATCACCTAGATATGGTCTGTCTACCATCTTTGTTCAGGTATTTAAATCAATGTTTCTAACAATATAATTATTTATAACAAGAAGAGAAAAGTTGTATATAGTAGTCTGAATGCGTGAAGTGACCATATCTTACATTTCAATCATGGTAAATTACTATTATTTATTGCCAGATGTTTAAATCATGCGATATCTTCTGAGTGAAGCGAAGGATCTTATAGTTTTACAATGATGTTCTTTTTTTATTGATTTTTCTGGAGACATTTTTTTCTCAACGTAATTTTGTCCAAAAGTTTCATCCATTAACTCTATAGATCGGAAATTTGATGTAGATGGTACTTTGAGTCTCAACTTTTGAGGGCTTATTAGGCCCTCATCTCAATAATTTTTCCAGGCAACCGAAAAAACATCTTCAAATGGACCAAAAACGGCGAAATTCGCTGTAAACGACGTTTTTGTTAAATCTATTTTAGTAATTTGGTCATTACTTCAAAAGAAATATTGCTAGAAACTTGAAACTTTCACCATATATTATTAACGTATCACTACATGTTTTAAAAAAAGTTTCAAAAAAATTTGACAACTTTTGAGCAAAAAATATAACTTTGAAAATACCTTATTTTTAACAATACTTAAAAGATTTCAAAAATCGTGATTAAGTATTTTGTTTTATAATCGTTTAAGGAAATTATTTTACGATTATCACGTAATAAACTGTTTTTACTTCAATTTTTTTTTTTTTTTTACAACAAATTTTTAACTCATTAATCTTAAAATCTTACATCGGTGAAATCTGTATCGATTTAGGATTTATACTGCTTCCCTTAAAAGGTTTTCACGGCGTGTCTTAAGTTTCATATTATATGTATTGGTATACACATACTCATTGTAGAAGTCTAGGACGAATAAGTCCTCAACAATATTCGGTTCCGGTGCATATTTATTAGTCGATTAGTTAGACTCATTCTGAATGACGATACCATGACTTTCGTGTTTCTGCTTTGTCAAAGTGTCTGTTTACGTGTCAGTAAGGTGCAGATGTCTGTGTACGTGTCGACTGCAGCTAGTGATCAGTTAATTTTATCGACACAACTGAATCGTCGGATCGGCTTCGCAGAAGCTTATAATATGACGTATAAAACATCCTTAATTATATTTAATCATACTACGTTTCGTTTAAATATATTTTCATTTTGTGTTTTTTGTATTATCATAGTATACATCACAAGAAAAAGTGGCACAGCAATAATAATAAACACGAAACCTCGTCATAGCCATATTTAATGCCAGCTATACGAATATCGCGATTGTGCGTTTGTAGCAATATAGTATTTAATGAGAGACATTTCAAACGCTTCATAAGAGAAGTGTGTTTTTTAAATGTTTGTCATATTGTTTTATCATGTTAAAAATAATTAATTTGGAACATACTCTTGAAAACCACCTTAATTAGTTACAAGGTTTTGCAATATCATCCGATCAGTAATATATATGTTTGTTACTTATAATAATTATTTTTCTGAAATATTCCTTAGGTACTATAAATGATTTTCATCAATGATAATTGACTATGCTAATTTTTAATTCTGATGAAGTCTTTATGTTATATGATCCGGTATAAATTATTGGACCTTACTAATCAAATTACTAAACAATAGCTAGAGAATTGTAAAATTATGTAACCACTTTATTTATTCAATCGGTCGATGAAATTTTCGTGCGTAACTTATTAACTCATTTGAATATTATGTTTTTCTATAATGAGTTCGTTAATTTCTACATAGCACTTTCTAATTACTATTGTAATCAAACCGAAAATTATAAAATGCAAAATTATATTATATATACCTAGATGTGTATTATATATTATAAATAATAAAATACTTAAATACTCATTATCTTGACTTATTAATTACACCGTTCAAGTTTAAAGACAAAACGAGTTTCCACAAATGTTAAATATTATACACTATAAAACTGATTTGGTTTTTTTTGGAACGTTCAAACTCTATAGCCTATTGGTGAAAAATATTATACGACAATATTAACAGAAAAATATTTATTTAACACACTCTAAAAGTTATATCTTATACGTAATATACGTGATAATATATAAGCATGAAATCGTTGTGTATTTGTATACGCCATGGTCGTCACCGTGGTATTATGGTGATGCGAAATCGGGTGAACAATAAAACACTTCCTGACTGATGACATTATAATATAGGTACGGTGTAAAAAGCGTGTTGGTAATAAAAAAAATAGCCGCATCGTATCGACCATTGACGATTAGATCATGATGATGTTATTGCATTACATATACCATACATGCGTATAGAAATACGACTTGGTGGTCGTCAATTTTATTGGTATGTGAACAATATATAGTAATATCACGCGCATCGTACCTGCTGTACTAAATGAACTGTATTTTACACCCTCGGCGTAGTGCCCGTCATGACCTCTCGTACGGCGTACACAATACAGGTGAGATTGTAGATCACGGAGTAGTAATGTCGGCTGAGGGTAAAACTGTGTTTGAGTATCATGTATAATTATTTTTAATATTATATAATGTGATATCTGTACGAAAAATCGAGTGCGACAGACGTTACGATAATATACACCAGGGGTGGCGAACCTTTTCCGAGTCGAGTGTCAAAATTGTCCAAACAAAGTTTTCTAAAACTGTTCGCGTGCCCCCCTCCCCCCACACACATATATACAAAGGAAGTTTAATGAAGTCAATATTTGTGTAGGTTATTTTACAAATAATATATTATGATATTCTTGAATCAGATATTAAATAATCGTATGAAAAATGTAAATATGTAATATTATATTTTAATGTGAACTTTTGTTCCTTTTTTTCATGTAAACAATTTTATTATAGAATATTCAAATTTCTAATTTTGGTAAAACATGTAGTTTTTGCTTTGACTTGAAAAAATTCACTACACATTATAAACTTTCAAAAAAAAATGAAAAAAATAAAATAAAAGTAAGCGAATTGCATGGCTTCCGACATTTCGATGTCTGCATTGTTCACCACTTTTCCATATAGCCGATGTATTTGTATTTGTGATATAAGTAAAGCATAAATGTCTAAAAATGAAAATAATTATACTTAAAGTCTGAAAAAAATTGTTTAATCGTATTTATTTTAACTACAATTTCATTAATAGTATGATTCAAATTTTTATTTTTATTAATATTTCGATAATTTCAACTTTTTCTACGTGCCATCGAAATTTCGCCAAAGTGCCACATTTGGCACGCGTGCCATAGGTTCGCCATCCCTGATATACACGATCGTATACACAAAGCGTAGCGTCAGCCCGAGGTTCATATAATTGGACCACCAGGCACATTGATTTTCAAACGGTTCTCGCATACAACACATAAACATAGTTTTGTCAAATTTATACAAAATATATAAAACTGACTCAGGCTTTATAAACGCATAATTTTTCCTACTTTCCAGTTTGAGTATGTCAAACAAATATTCAGAGCTAGATTTAACAGGTGCATCCTATATAACAATAATATAATAAAGATTAATGATAACAACTTAAAATCTTTATTTATGTCTGCAAACAGGCTAATTACTGTTTTCCAACACTAATGCTGAATTTCGACATTAAGTTCCTTCATGATGAAAATAATGACTTTCAATCGTAAGGTAAAAGGGTAGGCCGAACCGACACTACAAATTATGTAGTTAGTATAACAAGGTAGATTCATGAATTATATATATATATATATATATATGTTTTAAGGTATCTTTGGTATAAAATGTGCATTATAATATTCATCCCAAGTCAAAGTTGATTTCTCATCTGAGTAAGTCGTGTGTGTTTGTGTGTGTGTGTGTGTGTGTGTGTGTGTGTGTGTGTGTGTGTGTGTGTTTGTGTGTGTGTGTGTGTGTGTGTGTGTGTGTTTGTGTGTGTGTACGTAGTCCACGACCGTATCTGATGAACGAGGTGCGGTGACCCCTCCGGTCTGCCGCCGCAGGACATTCGTCAATGTTATCAATTTAGGTTCACATTGTGTTGTAAATGCGACTTTTACGGGCTTGCTAGCTGTTTTTTTTCCGTAGTTGTTAGACGAATCATATGAGTGTATGTATATATAATATATTATACATACATATTATAATACGTTGGTACACCACGCATAATATCCGGCTGTATGAGTGTATATGTACGCACGCGTGTATGTAACACTTTTGATACGCGCGACGTGTGTAAAAACTCTCCTGTGTAGCTGTCTGAATAAATCAATTTACACCGTGACATCGTGTGTTCGTTTAAATCCATAATATAATAACGCATAATACGTGCGCCTTTTGATATTTAAATATTCAACATGGATACATGTACATTGTTGGTTTTTCTTTCTTTTGCCTCCACCGTCACCCTGTCGTCCCCTCCAGCCATTTCCGCCGTCGTCGCACACACACACACACACACACACACACACACACACACACACACACACACACACACACACACACACACACACACACATCATGATATGTATATATCATACTGTGCTGCTAGTGCGCGTATTATAATATACCTGAGTATAAATACACTCATACACTTACGTGTTTACACACACACACACACACACATACGCACATATATGTAATTATTATTTAGAGAAAAAACTCGTGTTCGTACATACAATGTATATATATACACATATAATGTAACAAATTACTTACACTTGTTCACAACTCTCGCGCTGTTTTACACCTAATATAAAATACACGCCGCGTATTATAGTAATAGTCTGACTCCGGGCGGTGTACGTCGTCGGATGACTGACTGGAAAAAGAAAAATGTTTAATCCGATGAATGTGTCTCTTGTGCTATGGTCACACGTCCAGACGACGCGCACGTTGTGTATAATAACGCCTGTTGTCTCGTTATTTCTGGAATTTTATACGCACGTTCAGATTAATTAATGTTATTATTTATCACATCTTTCGTGTTCTGTTGTAACGGTCGTTAGGCGATGGGTCTTTATCATCGCACACTGACACTGAATCACATTCGTAACGAGTAGTTATGGGATTTTTGTTACCGCAACATAAAATACATGCGTATTATACGTCACAGTTTAACATAAGCAGGGATTACCTGAAGGGAATTTATTAATTATTTCATTGAGATAATAATACAATAATGTTCTCTTATCTCTTCGCTTACATATGTGTGGTCCAAGAGCACCCACAGTGATGGCGTGGGGACCATTGGCCCCCTGGAAGTTTTTTAACCCTTAAATGCATACCAACTATTTTATTTTTGCAACATGTTTTAAAAATGATTATATATTATTATATTTGTACGGTGTTGGCTGTTTAGCGTTATCTATCAGTTTATATGAACAAACTAATAAATTATTTACAGTATCAATTTTAAATCAAATAATAAATATTGCAGGGAAATTTGTTAACAATTTTAACATTTTATAACACGATGTTAACATTTTATTTTTTTTATTTAAAAAAAATCATGCACTTAAGGGTTAAGCTGTATGTTATTTACTATCTCACATATAACATACCATATATAGTATAAAACATATTTCTACATAATTTATTTTATTTTATTGAGATCAACAGTGATGGACACGTAAATGATAATTATAATTTATCCACCATCATTTAAGATATTTTTAAACCATGTTATCATACTATGTATCAGCATAGATAAAAAAGTGTTTCAGTAATCAGCTGTAGTGTTGAACGATTATTTAAGTATATTTTAATTTACTTACCAAACATTTCATACAAGTAGAAAATTATAATTTCATAGTTTGTCTTTAAAAATATTCTTCGATAATTTACTAAAATAATTGTAAACCTAAATAGTCGTTTCTATTTTCCACTTGAAAAAGTGTAGAAAAAAGTATAAGAACTAATTGAATGTTCAAATGAAGAGTATTTGGACAAATCTGCTCAAATAAATTAGTAGTCAAGTACAATATCTATACGAATATATACATACACAATGTAAACTTTCCTACTTATTAAAGCCACAAAATGTTTCTTCACATAATTTTTTTAGTATATTACCTAAAAATTAGAATTGATATTTATAGCAGTGGCGTGTTTAGGATTTTTTCAATGGGGGGATCATAATAAAAAATGTAATATTGACCCCTTAATTAGTATAAAGCTTTAATGACTACTGGACAAATGTATAATTTATATACATAGGTACTGCATTCGTATAAATTTAAGGACTTAGCTCCATGGCACAACAACAAAGTTACAAAAGAGTTACAATATACACGGAAGTATGAGATCATATGTTTAAATGAGATAAATAACATATAAACCCCGTAAAATTTTGATTATTTTTTACTCTAATTTTGCATTTAAATAATTAAATATAAAACAAAAGTAGATATCTTTTGAAAAACTTAATATAATTTATATTTAATAGTTAAAAGATATTAAAAAGCAACGATGTATTTTATTCTGAATTATATTTTATTTTTATTTTATGTAACAAAATTTAGTTTCCTAGATTTTTTAAATAATTTGTCCACAACTTGCTAGTCAAAAAATCCGAATTACTTCCGAATAGAAAAACATACATTTAATACATTCATACATATAATATTTAATATGTATGCAATAAACTAGAAATTAGAAATATCATGTTTCGTGCATTTCGAAGTAAATCTATTCAAATAATCGACAGCAATTCAAACATTGAAACGTTGTAACAGATAATATTAGAACAAATTTTATTCAGGCATAATCATTCGTTCATATAATTTTAGAGAAACGTCCCTTCACGATTTTATTTATGTTACACATCTTCACAGTATTATTATTATTATTATTTTTTTTTTACATTCATTGAAAAGATTTGAATAAATATGGATCCGGAATTCAATCTCCGAAAATTGATTAAATGGCATAAGTATATTATATGTAGGTACATAACGACATAAAAGTTATCTCACCTTTGTAAAAGGCAAAAAAAAAAATATTGAAGACGTTATTTAACTATTTAGTATGAATCTAAGATGCGTACAATTTTTATTTTATAATTAATGTGAATAAAATCCACTAAATAAACAAGTATTTAAAGTGTATTATTTCATAAAATAAACTTAAATATAAAAGTCTCGTGTGCGATGATATAACGTTGATTAATTTTTATACAAAAATATGTTAATTTGGAATTACGATTCTAAGGTATAATAAAATAACCCAAATATTCTGATTTAGTTTTTTAATTTTGATATTGTGGTATTTCATCTTGCGGTCACGCTTGGTGTGGTGTATCTATAATTGAAATTGTCCGGCCGACCATTACGACGTGTTTGACGACTTCAAATAAATTGTTAACTTTGAACTCGTCTCCCCCCACAATGCATACATAAAAATAAAAGAGTTACATACCTACATATAAGTGTATAAGTTTCACAAAAACAGGATGTAATTTATGGGTTAAAAATTGAATACCATGTATAGTTAAGCAAATGAAATAGCTACGTGTCAAACGTGAAATTCAAAATTCATTATTTCTATGTACATTTAACATGCTTGACTTTATGATTATTGATTACTAATATTTATACAATAATATCTTACAGAAATTCTCAGTATGTTGATGTGGATGGATTTAATGAGAGCCAATCAAACAGCTATTCCGAGAATTCCAATACCGAGTAAGTTTAAATAATTCATATGTAATTTAGTTTATCGTAAGGTTTTCCATTGTTTTATTTAAAGGTAAATATTTGCATAAATTAATGAATATATTTAAAATTCCACAACGATATTGGTTTTGTTTAATAATTCTTGTTGAAGCGGTACGCGAGTAATCACGTACCCTTCGTGAATGAGTAACACGTGGATTATTAAATATCAGGCTCTCTTTATTGATCTTCAAATGCTATTTACAAGTATGTGCAGATATGATTAACAAAGGGGGGGGAATAGTTAATCCGGGCCGTACGGCGGACTTCAGTAAGCGAGCCGTACGGGCGGTACCGGGCTCCAACAAGCGCGGCAATAAGTACACAGGGCAAGTAGGCCTATATAAATACGGGGGGAGACGCCGGGATACCCCGGAAGACTTCAGCAAGTGGCCGTAGGTATCGCGGGACTCGTAGCGTGGCCTCAGCAGGCGCGCCGGGGGGGCCAAAAGTGGCGGCCCTGAAAAGGGCCGTTTAATGTTGTCCGCAGTCCTGACGGTATCGGCGTCGTCTCTTCCCGGGTAACAGGGCTTCTGCTGGTTGCTAACGGTATCCGTACGCCGAGACGCTCGTATCCTCTTACGAGAGTTACTGGTCTCGGTGACGATAGTGACCGGATTGTTGACGGTCGCTGGATTACCGCAGGCTGGTCAGGCCGTGAACGTCGTCTGGATCCCGGGTCGTCAGAGAGCCGATAGGCACTGGATCGTTGCGGGCTGGTTAGACCGTGAACGTCGTCTGAATCCCGGGTCGGCAGAGAGCCGATAGGCACTGGATCGTTGCGGGCTGGTTAGGCCGTGGATGTCGGGTCGATACCGATGACGGTAGAGAGCCGATAGGCGCTGGGCTGCTGCGGGCTGGCTGGGCCGCGGTCGTCGGGTCGATACCGATGACGGTAGAGAGCCGATAGGCGCTGGGCTGCTGCGGGCTGGCCGGGCCGCGGTCGTCGGGTCGATACCGATGGCGGTAGGAAGCCGGTGGACGCTGGGCTGCTGCGGGCTGGCCAAGCCGTGGACGTCAGGTCGATACCGATGGCGGTAGAAGCCGGTAGACGCTGGGCTGCTGCGGGCTGGCTAGGCCGTGGACGTCGGGTCGATACCGATGGCGGTAGAAGCCGGTAGACGCTGGGCTGCTGCGGGCTGGCTAGGCCGTGGACGTCGGGTCGATACCGATGGCGGTAGAAGGCCGGCAGCTGTGTTCGGAATGCGGCTCTTGGTTGCTCGCTATAGTGTGGCTCCGGGCTTCAAACTGAGTCTTGGTTGATTAGTTGATGTCAGTTTGAAGGTATTTGATGGAGTGACTTGTGGTTGAGAACGCACCCGTATTTATACTACCTGGGTGCGTTCTCATTGGCCCAAGGAATGTTGTTGGTGTGATAAAATGTGTTTTTTCTTAGTCGTTATCGCTTTGCTTCGTGATGTTTTTCCCTATCACACTTGCGTGTTGTGGTTATCGCGATAGGCGTCCCGGTTCTTTCCGTGTGGTCGTCTATCGCTAATAACCACTTAATTACTGTTTGTGTCGGGCGTACCGTTACATTGTGTAATTTGAAAATAGCAAAAGACGTTGTAAATTATTTCAAATATTTCAACTGGATATTTTCACAGGAATAAGAGATCGACAGGTTGTTAAAGTATATGCTTAAAATATGCAGTTAAAACCATCATTTCGTTCAAGTTCCTCGGTTTTTTTAAGTTCATGATAGTAAAATAATAATAATTTCATCATGGTATTATTATATTTTGAACATTTCATGGGGGCGAGGGTAGGCGCTCTGTTCCATCATAATATTGTATTTTCATTGGATCTATTTACTATACACATATATATATTTCAACTCAATCGATGTGTTTTCCAAACTTTCCTTCCAACTGACCTCTTAAAGATAAAAAAAAAAGAAGTGTAAACAGAATGCATAGAAATTATAATTTATCAATTTAATGTGCTATTTTCGTAACAAACTTAACTTTTTTAGCTTTTATAATTTCGATCAGTCAGGTTATTATTTTAGTCTCTTTTTTTAACGATTTTGACGACTTACGACTGTTGGCACCTAATATTATAAAGTGAACTTTAAGTATTCAGTGTGATGTAATTATTAAATATTGGTTTTTTTAATACATAAAAACGAGTTTAGTGATCTCAGTCCGGGAAACGCTGCAGGGTTAAACGTAAAACGTTTTAAGTGGGTGAAATTTGATCACGAGATTGATCGATCGTTATTCGAAAGACAATAGATAATTACTACAGCCACGAAACCATAGATTTCATAAACGTAGATAGAACACTGATAAAAATTGAGACCATTGTGTTTTTGGTGATCCTGAATGAATAAGAATTTGAGGCTGTTTGTATGCGTTTTTATGTGATAAGGGAATAGACATTGGTTTTTAATGCTAATAAAACGCAAAAAAAAAAATATAATTTTGACAAAGTAAATATATACAATTATGTTTAATCAACTGAGTCATAGTTAAAATCTGAGTTTGCATTACAGCGTATAAACAAACAGATATAGTAGCCACTCGATAATGCGAACCTCCATAATTCGAAAAACTCCATAAATCAAACTAAACGCTTGGTCCCCTGAGAAAACCTCTGTAATTAGAAGGAAATACATGTATATCGGTCCGCTCGATAATACGAAATATCTGTCGGTGGTATACACTCTAAAATTCGAATTTTTTTTTGCCAGTACCTCTATAATTCGAATTTCCTTAAACATGATACATTTATAATGTACAATATATTATGTATATATTTAACGTGGTATGATAACGCTATGGATGAGATTGTGGCTAACAATTTAACTCAAAAACAAAAAAAACAAAATAATAAAAAATAACCGATTTCTTCAATATGAGTATGTAACATAATGTGATATAATATAATATTTAATAAATAAGTAAATATCAATTAATAAATATATGTTATATGTAAAATAATAAATAAATGTCAATTAATTAATATTTGTAATATGTAATAAATAAATAAATGTCAATTGATAAATATACAAACAATTTTTCACTTCTCTTGAATTAAAATTTTTTCCCCCCTCGATCATTCGAACACTCGGTAAATCGAAAACCTCTATAAATCGAATTTTTATCTCGGTTCCCTGAATTTCGAATTATCGAGTGACTACTGTATTTAATTATATACATATATGTATAATAAAGTCGTTTCCACCGCCTGTTGTAGACTTGCAGTCCAATCCGTCACCGTACGCCGCGGCGGCCGCCGCAGCAGCCGCAGCCGCGGCTGCAATGAACCTGTCGCCGTCCGCGGTGGCGTTGCACAAAGGACCGTCGGCGCTGGACGAGCAGTGTGAGGCGCTGAACCTGGGCAAAAAGTCGCAGTCGACGACGACGACGAATAACAACAACGCGGGCGAGAGCGAGGACGAACGTTCGTCGCCGACGACGGTCAAGCGGATCAAGACGGAACGGTCGTCACCGCCACCACCGCAGCAGCATCCGGCCGTTGGCAGCCCGAAGACGAACACGGTGACACCGCCGGGTCGGAATAACGCGATCGTAGCCGCTGCCGCCGTCGATCCGGCAGAGTCGATCTCTTCGCCGGAACGGAACGGTGCTGCCAACGAGGCCGAAAGCTACAACGACAACGCGATCGAGATGGACATCGACGTGGCCGCCGGTAAGTGATCGAGTGATTCAGTATCGCGGTCAGTGCCGGATTTACCATTAGGCTAACTAGGCTGTAGCCTAGGGTGGAAAAATTTGGGGGTGGTACATTTTTTCTCTTTTTTCGTCTCTATAAACAGACGAAAAATTTATAATTTACTCATTTGTTATAGGAATCGAACGTTATCATTATTTTGCGATTTTTTTTTGTTTTTTCAATTTTTCTTTGTCGTCGTCGTCAACTTACGATAACGATTATTATTGTTATGTGAAACATTGCATACGGACGCGGGACGGTACTCAAACTTTAAAAAAATGATTGCATGATTTTGAGGCGGCGCGCCGCGGCGTTTTCCCAACAGCCTGAGGTGGCTGAATGGGTAAATCCGGCACTGATCGCGGTGATTTATTATGTATGGTATTTCACGCGTTTACGATACTGGAGGATGGGTTTTGGGATGACGGGAGAGGAAAAGACGCTACTACTTGAGAATTCGGTCTATTTAATACCTACAACTGTATTTTGAGACAGAGTTAAAATTCGAAAACACAATAGCCGTTAAATACTTTATGGCTGTAAATCGTACCATAGGTATTTGTTATTATTAGTGCTCGGGTTTATATTTTGTGAATACGTGTTTTTGATATGCGTAGTAAAATTTACCAACTTTGACTACCTAGTGTAACGTTTTGTTCCTGCAGATTCTTTACTAAAATACGCAACATTTCGTTATAAATACATATTCGTACATAATTTGACATGTACGCATTTTTTACACATAATTCGCTATTTTCTGCAATAATTTAAAATTAAATTTATACATTTTCATATTTAATAACAGTCCATCTTTAAATCTTTTTTACTTTAATTCTTAAATAGTTTAAAATAATGTCAATAATTTAATACGTTATATGGTTGATGTTTAATAATACACGAGCGATATTGATATTTGTTTTTATATTTATCAAAAACTGCATTCGAGTTCCTGGCCTTTATATGGCACGTACAGTACATTCGTGTTACTACATCTTCTGTAGTTGTGTTGTGTATTAGGTATAATGCAGTGGCGTACCCAGGATTTTAGATCTGTGGGTCTGCCTCACTTATGAAAGGTCTCTGTGTAGAAGCTTCAACCAACTATGTAGGTATTACAAAGTCGCTCGTTGAGCTCACGATTTACTTCATTTATATCAAATTTGATACCGAAATTCAATGTAGCTTATGTTTTCATATAAATATGTTTGAGCCTTAGTATAAACTATAATTATTATTATTTATCACCATTATTTTCTTATTATTTTAGTATTACGCATACTGAAAAAAAATTTTCTGTAGTATGTCATTTTGAGGGGCCACATTTATTTTAACCGAGAAAAAACTGTGGGTCAGCTGATCTCCTACCCCCCCTCCCCTAAGTCCGCTCCTGGTATAATGTCTCTTCACGTCAGATTCCATCACTAGTTGAAATATAATTACAATATTTGTAATATATTTATTTTGATGTAAATATTCGATATATTTAATTTTTTATCACATTTGAATTAATAACATATATTTATATGTATTAAATATATTCATTTTTTGAAAGAAATAGTTCCGAACCTTAGTTTTTGTAGACCATCATTCATGAAACATCGCAAAAAGTAGTTAAAAATGTATATTGTCAATTATATAAATAGTTGAACATTTATTATATTATTATAATCAGTTAATAATTATTAGAGTACAAAATACTGACATTTTTAATGGTTTTCTAATTAAAATATTGTGTAACTTCTTATCTTCTTTTAGTAGATATCTAGAATAAGAAATTGATTTAGTGTTTGGCCATAACGAAGTTTTACACTATAACTATGAATAAAATGTGTATTCTAAGTTTCTCTTAAATCTGTTTTTTTATATTTCCGATCTCGTTCTCGACCGTATAATGTTATACACATAAAATTCAACAAACTAATAATTGTAAAAGAAGTTCACTTCCTACGCGTGAACTCATATTGGACTCACACATTTAATTTTTTTTAGTATTGTCAATTATCTTACCCACATCAGCTATGGATAGTCCAAAGAACATAATATAATAAAAGATTTCATACAGGCGAAATATGTTGCTCATAGTTTGTAAAGATATAAAATAGTAAATACAAGTGTGCAGCGTAGAAACGAAAAATAATAAAGAAAAGAAAAAAACATGGGTTAACGGTTTTTTTCCATCCAATTCGCCGAATACCGAAACACTACAGTAATAGAATTTCTATGTTAAACGGTAACAAGAACATTTCCTAGTAATTCAGTGTTCAGGTTTTGATAACTGCAGGTAGCAACTGGACATATCTAGATGTAGGTATATATACAAAAGATTTTATTTCGCACTAACTCGACACTCGGGATCGGTGAAGGCATATAATAGCGATATTCGATTAAACGAAAAACCTGCAAAATACCTATACCTTCTAAATTATTTCACAAAATTAATATTGTTTGTACAATATATTTTACACTCTATAATAATAATAGTCGAATATAATATGTTCCATTATACAAACTACCCAAATAATTTTCCCACAAAAAAACTTTAGAACACTAAACATACCTTTTATAGGTCAGGTTGAAATTTATTTTAACTTCACATTTTACACTTACCTTAAGTGTATCCATTGAATTAGTTGACTTTGTAGCCGTTCATTTGAAGACGTTTCTACGTTTTAAAATAATTTGTTATGGTTAAAATGAGTTTCATATTATAATAAACAGGAAATTTACAATAACTTTTAATATTTTCAACTCCAGCCTGTTATACCGTAATGTTGACGATCGTTATGATTATGCATATCTATGATACAATTAATCAATATTTTCTAATATGCAAAATATTATTTATTTAGAATATTATTGAGGTATAATACTTAAATTAATATACTTACATATTATAATATCCATTTATTACGTGGAGATACAAGTAAACTGACTTAATTTAGAACATTACAGATTTAATTTAATGCGTGGCGTATTGTTTTTACTTTTTATATTATTATTATTTTTTTTTTAATGAATGTGAGTAATAATAGTGACCTCCAACAAAAGTAATGATCAGGGTCCGGATTTTATAGCATTTGCTAAATTTTTATAGAATACAGATAAAAATAGCAGGGTGGGCTAGAAATTTGTTTTATACACCAGGGACTCTAAATATTAAATTTTACTTTGCTATTTTTTGCATATTTAATGAATTTTAGATTTTTAGTGCTATTTTCAAAGTGTTGGTATTATTTTTCTTCTGTAATGATGAATTAAGTAGTTATCACAAAAATCGTTTATATCGAGAAAAAAATTATTATTCATTTATGTGAATTCATAAGAAAAATGACCACATTTTTGTATCTTAATTAATTTATAAATAATACTATAATTGTAGTTAAGGTAGGTATACAATATTAAACATGTAAGTCTATTTTTAAGAAGCTCGGAAATATCGAATAGTATACATTTGTATGCCTTCTAATCTGTTTTATATATATATATATATATATATATATATATATATATATATATATATATATTATATATATTTCATTGCTGTTTAGATTTAACAATTTACTCTAAGGTTAAGTAATACTTATTAATTTAAAAGATAAAAATTTAAACCACCAGTAGATGATAATAATTTTAAAAAATTTGTTTTTTGTTGGTATTTTTGATGTTTTTAGGGCATATTATAGCGCATATTTTAAGGATTTTTTGGTCATATTATAGCACATATTTTAGTACTTTTTGGTGCTATAAAATCCGAACCCTGGTAATGATCATCTTCATCACGTATGAAGTGTTAATTTATAATATTATAATATATAGTCTCAGTTCTTTATCTTATACACAATAATTTATTGACTAATGATGGATTTGAAGATAATCTGAGGTAGGCCAATTAATGTCACAAGTATAATTCAATGAGTCTACCACTTAAGACCGTATTTAATAAAAAAAAATTAAAAAATTAAAAATATGTATATAATGGCGAGTATTATTGCTACATAAATTCCTATAAATCAATTTCCAGATGTGGTGTAAACAATTGTACGAGAGTTAAAAACTCAAAGTAGAAGGTAGTTTTTGGTAAGATCATCGTGAAAACCAAGTCTGCTACAATTACAATAAAATCATCTTTTCTTCTGTTTAAGATCATAAATAATTATCGGTATAAACTATAATGGTTCCTCTCCTGAAATATTTGACTATTCAAATGTTAGATCAAAATAATATTTAGTAGTTTTAAAATATATTATAACTTAAGTACATGCATGCGTTTTTTTTTTTTTAATGCTCATTAGAATTCAAGACATTTAAATGTTTCGAATTTTATTCTTGCGTAAAGACTTGTCTTCATAATTATTTTCTTGAAATAATTAATATTTGAATGTCAAATAATAATTCTATGTCAATGATTTTGGTTAATGCGTGAGCATAAATTTTGAAGTAATTAAATAGTTGAGTTTTGAGGGGGACTCCTAGATGCTTCCAATATAATTCAACGACCTACAAACAAATGTAATTTACACATACATACACACACACACACACACACACACACACACACACACACACACACACACACACAAACCACACATAAACACTTTTATGTGTATATATACCTGTCTCTCTTATATCATTACATTTTCTATAAATCAAGTTGACAATGGCTTAAAAAAGATTTGGTTAAATGGGAAAAGGGAGAAATGAGATTTACATTTTTAGCACTGCTCAAGTAATGCATATATTTAACGGTTTATTTTTACCAATGGTTCACAGCTTCTCATAAGTGTGAACAATTGTCATCTTATTTAATTTACGTGAAAAAATCGTGATAATATTTAATTACGTAGGTAAATAAACATCAGTCTTTTTTAATTATATATTATCTACATTCTGCAGCTATGATGGCACTTTGATTTTTGTATTTAACTTATCATAAATCAATATATATATATATATATATATATATATATATATATATATATATATGTGTGTGTGTGTGTGTGTGTATGTATGTATGTATAATAATAATAATAATGTTCTATGAATTATTTTTCCTTTTGTACTTTATGTGAAATGAAATATTGATTTAAATGTTTAGGTATGCCTAACGGTCTCAAAATATGCGTTTGCAAGAAGACAAAAAGTGGTGTTTACAAAGGTCAGCTTGTCAAGGTCGAATCGGCGTTAAACGGAGGTAATGAGAACTATAAATATTTATTTGAATATATACTTAGATAAACTAATTCAAATTTCTACGAGATATAAAAATATATTTGTTTATGAATAAATATGTTTTTTTTTTATTGAAAATAAAACTATTTACAATTTATACAAGAAAATAGAAATAGAAATATATAAATAAGTGAAAAAGCGTAGTACATTAATTTCACTGTCATGTACTTTGAAGGTTCCCAGCAATGCCACTGTCTGTCTTCATAAACAATTAATTATTTAATATTACAATCGTTTATAATGTAATATTCTATATCATTTTGAAGGAAATATTTATATAAATTGTATATTTGTATTAATATGTGTTGAGTTAAAAAAAAATTTAGGTATAAATAATTGAAATATATATATATATATATATATATATATATATATATTTATTTATAATTTATTTATTTATTTTTTGAGTAACTATTGAAATGTTTTTAAAATATTAATATTTGTTTGTGTGTTGAATACAATTTAACTGTCAAAATTATATTTTAGGTACGAAAAACACAAAATCCTTTATACTGCGCCTAAATGGAGAATTGTACTCCGGATCCCTCCAACCACAAAACAGTCTATCTAATCACAGTGATGACAATAACTTAAGTTAAAATTAAAACTTTGTACAACCGAGTAGGTACTGTATCAAATAATTTGCCTGTAAATTTAATTATGAAACAATAGTTTAGGATATAGTTTCGGTAATTTATTATAGTATAATATTATTCAATATTTACGTGTAAGTACACGGATGTGTTTATATCATACATTTACGTAGGGTATTTTATATTAGAATTGTATTGTAATAGTGAAATTCGGTAAAACTTTATAAGTTATTTTTACCGTTTTATCAAGTATTTTACTGTGTGAATATGACGTAACTGTAAGGTGTTTAAAAACTGAACTTTTTTTATTCTGATAACAAGTTATTCATAAAATAGATATAGTATCATTAGTTTGAATATAAATTATAGTGTAGTCGAAAAATATTTTAATCATTTGTGTAGATATTTAGTGTATCAATTTTATTATCCGATTATTATATAATATATTTAATTTCTCTTTTTTTACGTTATTTTTTTTTTTAAATTAATTAAAATGACTTCAATATTGTAAAATCGTGTTATAAATCATGATTGAATTAATTAATTTTAAGGCTGTGCATTCTTTAGATCTCATCCTAATGGGAAAAAAAATACTAAAATACCTTGTAATTATAATTTAAATTTTTCCAGATAAATCTAGATTAAAAAATATTTTAAGTAGATTAGTATTAGAAACAATGTATTATAATATAGGTAATGATTGTAAATGAATAAATAAAAATTTCTTTATTTATTTCGATCGTGTAATATATTTCACGATCATGTTTGATAACTACGTTCCTTATGTTTCCTTTCCTGTAGAAATAGAAACAATTTATTTATTATCGGTCCGCCCATACTTGTTAGTGTTTGTGCCTGGCTTAATTGTAAACTTTCAGTGTGAAAACAGAAATAATGAAATTAATTTTGCGTGATAAGTCAAAAAAGAATACATTAAAGACCAAGAAACGTATATAATATATTATCTTGGTATTATATGTATGTAGGTTCTTGTGCTCTGCGTGACACGTTTTTTTTTAGACTGGACGGGATTGATACACTTTAACCAATTCCAGGACTGGACCGGACTGATAAAAAAAAAAAAATCAACACAAACTGAACCGGACCGATTTATTTTTATTGCATTAGAAAATACCAAGAATATAGGTACCGCTAAAAAAAAAAAAAGTATAAGAATTAGACCGAGCTGAACCGATTGTAAAAAAAATGATCTTAAATATTTAATCAAAGTAATTAAATATCTTTCTATTATATAAATATATTTAGAATACCCGTTTGTTTCGCATCACTTCTACGTTCCGGGAAAAATTACAATTATAGACGAATTGAACGTGTTAATTACATAATTCTCATATATTGTATTACGTGTTAAAATAAACCAGACTAGATCGCGGTTTAGTCATTAAAACTTATGTCGAACTGAAATTGAAGGCGGACCGGACCGGACCATGGTAGATTATAATACACAACGACCGAAAAGATTGTACCGTGGTCCGGCCCGGTCCTGCAGGTTAGGAGCACTAATAGGTCCTAGTCGAGATCGACTCAGCATTGTCATATAAACTGTGAAACCTCCCTGAACGGACATCTCTGAATAGCGGACACCTCTAAATAACGGATAATATTTCGACGACCGAGAGCGTCCGGTATTCAGAGGTTTCACTGTATAAATATATTATTTTTTATCGTGAAAAAATCAATGTGAAGAAGTGTGCAACTACCAGAAAATTTCGATGAAAAAAACCGTGCAAATCGTAAGTATTAATTGTAGGTAGTTGATGTGTGTTCAATCATTATTATTTTTATAATTACTGGATATTGAGAATTTATCGTGGAAATGTGAAATCATTAAATCAAATTAAATCGATGAAAAATTTAGACGTAATAAATTTTACATTAATTTAATAACATTCGATGTGCATCCACATAATTCCGCATGCAAAGGTTTTAATATCGTATATCAAAATGACAAGCGTGTAATATTAACCAATTAAGAGAAATCGATATGAAAATAATATTATTTTAATCGCCAAGCGTATCAACACAGGACATAACTATGAGTGTTCGTTTAATTATCTATATTAACAGTAATTATATACGAATTCTTTAATAGAAAGTCTTAATTGTTTTAGGAATATATATATATATATATATTAATATTAAAATATTTATGTATAGGTATTCATAAATAAATATGGTCCGTTCCCGATTCGCCGAAATCCCATTTCGCCGAATTTTTTTTTTAATATTTATATGTAAAGTTAAATTGTACTTGACAGACATCTCACAATAACGAAACCTCTCTGTAGCGGAAGTTTTCCCTACTTTTCAATGGAAGACCTTCAAATAGCGGATACCTTTATCAATATTAATTTTAAAATAAATAATAATAAAACGGCTACAATAAAACTCGCTCGTATAACAATAACGAACTCGTCGACTTGAAGAAAATCCCAGATAGCTATCTATATCATATTATACGTATAATATCTGATATCTGTGACGAAAGTTAACGAAAATAAATGATAAGATAACATTAAAATATTTATTACAAGTCATTATGGCAAATTAACAAAAGTTAGAGGTTATTATATTATTATAAACTTGTTTTATAATATCTGTATATATAAAAAGACTTGTCCTGGGTGATTCATCATCGCCTAGCCAAAACTACCGAACCGATTTATTCGAAATTTTCAGTTAATGTACTTATTACTATGTGTAGGCGCACTAAGAAAGGATTTTTTGAAATTCGCATTTTAAAGGGTAAAAATGAGCATAAAATAGTTGATTTAGCTAACCTACCCTAACGGGTATTTAGAATATTTGTTTGATTTAATAGGGTCGCCATTGGTTACGAAAAATATACATATAACGCGGACCATTTTATGAAAAATTATATGTATAGATTGGCGAGATATATAGTTGGGATTGGGGACGGGAAAGGAACGAGGACGAATTCAGTGACGAGGAGGTGTATGGAGATGAAAACGGGGATACACAAATATTAAAGTAAAATAATTATAAGATATTATAGACGGGGACGGGAATGGGATGTGGACGAGTACGGTGACGGGGAGGTGTATGGTGATATACAAATATCTTTCACTCGGGCGAAGCCGGGTACATTCAGCTAGTATAATATAAATGCAACATATATTTTTTTAGTTGCGAAGTCATTAAAAAGGGTTATACAATATCAATCTAAAAATAAAATATACAATATAAAAAATTATTAATCATTATGCTTGATAAAATAACTAATATTATCTAAATATTCAATCCATTCTAACTGGTTACTTGTGACTCTGTCTTTTAAAATAAATATTCTCTCTTCGAGTTTTATATACTCTTTATAAACTATTTTAATCTTTTTTCCACGATAGATAAGTTTCATGTCATCCTCAATTTTAGCGTGTTCGTTTCTAAGGGTTATAATGAATTCAAAAATATTTGGATGAATACGCCCTGCAGACTTATTTAATGCATAATGCCAACCTTACAAATCATTAGTCGTTCTTCTACTTGTATTATTCCAATGATTCCAAATGTGTCTAGGTGTTATATCGTCTAACTGCACGTATCAACAAAATAATCTAAAGTAAGTCAACTTTTGGATTATTTCTTGGTTTTTCAGATTCGATGTGTAACCATAAATCATTTAATTATTGTAGTGGAACTAGCGGTAAAGCTGATAATCTTTGAACCAATTTTTTAATTACCGGATCTCCATCAGGTGATACATAATCATTTCGTAGGCCTACATCAACAACTTTTCTATAAATCGCCTGGGTAAAATGAAAAAAAAAACCCCGAATTATTGCCATTGGAAACTTACATTGAATTACATTTAACGTTGATATTTCGAAATCTAACTGGAAATATTTTGGATCGAAACTCTTTCCAAACATCTCAGCTTTTATTATTAAGAGATCAAACAGTCGGTTATAAGTTATTTCAGTTTTATTGGGAAGTAAGGCATAAATTCCTGGGAAAACTACATCATAATAATATACAAAATGAATAGTTGTAAAAAAAATTTTGGAACACTTTTAAAAGTACCGTCCATGAAAAGAATGTCGGCCTCACACATTTTAGAAAAAATTTCAGGTGTTCCAAATATTAAAATTTTTTCTTCTAATCCATTGTTACATAAAATAAAATTTCGCCCGTTTAAAGTTTCACGCCTGCACGAACCAAGTATATGAAGGTCTTTTCTATGATCAGGTTGTGAAGGTACTTCTTTTCGCAAATTTCGATGAATAGTCGATTAAACGGATGTGAATGTGGCCGCCGCTTCTTCTCTTTGATTTTGTATAACATCATTTCCTTCTTGTCTTAAAAAACTATTTCGCACTTCTTTATAAATCCACAATGTAATAAGTAATTAACTTTTAATTTTTTATTTATTTATTTATTTATATTTTTAACACCCCAAAAGGGGTAAATGAGTACATGAAATGTCGTACAAGTTTAAATCTAGTAATAATAACAGTAATAATATTATATATATAAGTAAATTAATTTTACATAGTTAAAGAACATTAAGTAAATTAAGAACTATTCATAACAATATTTTTTAACTTAGCTAGAGAGTCAAAACAAAAATCAAAATTAGGTATTTCATTACAATGATTAAGAAGTCGGTACTCCGGACTATATGCAATTAAGTTACTAGAGTACTGAAGAACCTGAAAGGGAGGATTGTATCTAGAATTAAAAGCAGGTACTCTAAAGTTAATTTTTTGCAAAAACTCAGGACAAATAAGTTGCCCGGAAATTAATTTATAAATAAAAGATACATCATTATATAAACGTCTAGTAGTTAATGGTTCTAGACCAAGTTCTTTAGCAATAGCATCTAATCCTACACCAGCCTTACCTAACTTAAAAGCTATAATTCTCAAAAAACGTCGTTGTATTTTGTTGAGTTTTTCAATTAAATTAATTTGTTTAGGATTCCAGACAACTGAAGAGAACTCTAAAATTGATCGGACAAGGGAGCAATATAAAACCTTTAAACAAATAATATTTTTAAAATCCATACAATTACGTTTGATAAACCCTATAACACGTAATGCTTTACTATATATAGAATCGATATGGGCATTAAAAGTTAAGTCTGAAGACATTAACACACCCAAATCACGTATGGTAGAAGTGTAACTTATAATAAAACCATTAATCGTGTAAGGAAAAATAGATTTATTTTTTTGGCGAGTGTAAGTGATACATTTACATTTATCAACATTTAATAAGAGACTATTTTTGAGACACCATAAAGAAAATGTATCGAGTTCGTGTTGAAGCTGAATTGAGTCATTCATAGAGTTTATAGGTAAATACATTTTTAAATCATCAGCGAATAACAGATACTTGCAAGATTTAAATATTAAACCAACATCATTTATAAATAGCAGAAATAAAAGGGGAGACAAATGGCCACCCTGGGGTACGCCAGAAATAGCCACCTTATTATTGGACAAAACCCCATCGACCATGACTCTAAAAGATCTACTGGATAAATACGAAGAAAACCATGACAATAATGGATCGCTAATACCAAGTTTTTTTAGTTTTAACATCAATATACCATGGTCTACTGAATCAAAGGCCTTTCTGAGATCAGTGTAAATAGCATCTACCCGACCACCTGATTTTACAACATCAATTAAATGTGAGTAAAAGACAGTTAAATTAGTCTCTGTTGATTTCGTTTTTCGGAAGCCATGTTGTTCATCAGCTAAAATGTTTTTAAATAACACAGATATCTTTAGTTCAACAAGTTTATCTAACAATTTTGGTAAAGCACTTAGTTTAGATATGGGTCTATAATTATTAACCTCAGATTTATTGCCGGATTTCCAGAGAGGAAATACATAACTTAGTTTCCATTTACAAGGAAAAATCCCGGAATTCAAGGACAGGGAAAACAAATAATGAATTGGAATAGATAGAGGATAACGACACTTGTATAAAAATAGGGGAGGGATTGAATCTGGACCGGGCGAAGGGTTTAACCCTATATTTGAGAGGGCTTCAAATATTTCAGTAACTGAAAAATTACAATTAGAGAGCTCAATGATTTCATTTAAATTGTTGAAACAACTGTTATCAACAACATTGGGTGAGCAAAAAGATGACGAAAAGTGGTCTGCGAAAAATTTTGCTATATCACCTTTATTATTAGAGCTTCTACTCCCTAAATTCATTTCCATAGGTAGAATATTATTATTTTTTAGCTCTTTAACAAATTTCCAAAATGAACGTGGGTTAGAAAGTAATTGGTTTTGTGTACGCAGCAAATGATCAGAATAACATTTTTTAGATAATTTTTTACATTCTAATCTGATATTAGAAAAAATAGCATAGTCATTTTTATCATTGGATTGTTTAAAAACTCTATGTGCAATACGTTTTCTATGTAGAAGTGACTTTAGTTCAGGACTAAACCATATGGGAAACTTGGAATACAGTGGTCTTTTTTTAGGTACATAATCGTTTATTAAATCTAAAACTATTTTATAAAACACATCGATGGCTATTTCAATATCACTACATTCATAAAGAACATTCCAATTAATTTTATTAAGTTTACAAATAATTTCTGTGTAATTAGCTTTTCTAAAATCTAATGATGATACATCAATAGGCCGGTTAGAAATAAGATTATCACTAGCAAATTCAAAATTAATACATAAAGGGGGATGGTAGGTGTCAGCTAGAACAAGTAAATCATTTTTACAAAGAGAAACGAAGGTATTTGTCATATTGGAAAAAACCAGATCTAAAAGGGAACCGGAGGTATTAAAAAACGAATTACACTGGTTAAACTCATTTAACGTAAAGCAGTCAAAAACTATATCGGCACTTTCGGAGTGTTTCCCGAGAAACTGCAGACCAGTACTACTAGAAAACATATGAACATCAGGAAGATTAAAGTCACCCATCACTAGCATTTTGACATTATTATTAAATTTATCTAATACATGATCAATAGATTGGACGAAAAATTGAATACAAAGAACTAGAACTATTTGGAGGAATGTAACAAGCAGCTAGAACAATGCTATAAGAACGACTCAATTTAACCTCAACAAACAGCTGCTCAACACTATTAAAAGGAGTACTAATTTCCGATGCTAAGAAGGTATTATTTACACAAATTGCCACACCACCACCTCTAGAACACGAGCTAGTGTTCAAACTTCTGTCAGTTCTAAATATATTATAGTTATTAAAACCTAATTCTGTACTAAAAATTGAGTCATTTAACCAAGTTTCAGTCAAGGCAAAAAAGTCAAATTTGAGCAAAGGTATGTTACACCTAAGTTCAGTAAGCTTAGTCCGGAGACCACGAACATTTTGATAATAACCTTTAAATAATTTAATCTTAGATAATACTTTACAATTATTTTTAAACTTAATATTAGAAAATACATTATTAACATTTACTCCCTTTTGGTGATGAATTAGTTTTTTGTGCAAGATAGGGAATACTCCTGTTATATTTGATGAACCAGTTATTTTCACCTTGATTTCTTTTCTCCGACAAATCCGATCTTAATTTGTTTATATGGGCTCTTTGCGATGCTGTCCTATCTTCCGAAATTGAAACATTTCGCCAACGTTCAATCAAACGCAGTTTAGATTTAGTCTTTAGAATTTCAAACACGTTGGAAGGAGAATCTAGTTCAAACAAAATGGGGCGGTTTTTTGTGGAGAATTTACCCAAGCGTTTACTGCGAATAATCTTTATGGATGGTAGAGATAAATCCTTGAACAGATCAACACCAATATTTAAAGGAACATCTAAGTCTTCATCTTCAGAGTCGGGAACGTTGAATACTAGAATATTTTTCTCCCTTGACATTCTATCCCTGACTTCTGTATAAACATCGGAGCTATAAGGTGGAGACTGTGTACTAGGAGAGTTTTCAAACTTATCAAATTTATCGCGAAGTAGAGCAAGTTCAGATTCCAGAGCTATTTTATCAGATTTTAACTGAGATATTTCGTTTCGTAGGTCGTTCAATGAAGACTGCATAGAATTGAAATTACTTTCTAAACTTTGTAGGTTGGAATTAATATTCGTAAAATGTGTATTGTGAGATGATACGGTTGAATTTACCGCAGCTAATAAATTCCAAACATCAGAAATAGTAGGTTCTTTTTTTGAAGCCAAGTTTGAATTTGCCAGTTTTTTAATTGGGGTATCTTTCTTGATATTTTGTGCATTCATAGTGAAAAACGTGAAGTAAAACGAATAATAAAATAGCTAGATTTCATTATATCATAAAACGCATGTATATTATATATATTAATATATATAAAACAAGTTACCTTGAACGGAGTACTAAAGTACTAGACACTGGACAGAATAGGAAATAACAGACGATAACGTTCTTCAAATAACTATATGTAATTATTACTATAGTTGTGTGCCGCGTAATGTAAAATAAGAAGGTAGATAAGACGTAATGTCGGTAATAACGATACAGAAAAGATAAGCGAGCAAACACGGACCGCACGTCTATCACGGGCAGATGCCGAAACTGTACTATTAATAACTATCTATCGATATATTAACTATTTATATAAAAAATAGTTAAAGGCTATAAATAATTTTTATTTCGCACGTCAAAAGAGTTTTATGTACAAAAAGTCACTATTTTTAATTATATATTTTTAATATTCACCTTTGGAATTGGTTCAAGAGGGCACATTTTTGATTTTAAACGAAGTTTTGCCTTGAATCGCTTTTCTTCAATTTTTACTGGACGTGGACTATGGTTATGACCAACTGAACTTTCAGAGTAAACGGTGTTACGATCGATATAATCATAACACGTGAACCACAGTTCTCAATATATTTCCAATATGTTTTGTTTCCTATAGTTTTATCTCTGCGGTAAAAATAATTTTTATAAATTAAGGTGTTGCCTTTTCTTTGTGTTGAAATGTATTCAATGTTATTGGTGTTATTTGCCATTATTTCTGAATCTTGCAAACGCCTGTGATACTTCGAAAGGTTTTACGGAACTGATACAATTTGAACAGCCGTCGCTTCGTTTCATAATTTCCATCGCTATTTAAGCTTATATATATATATATATATATATATATATATATAGATTATCGGTAGTAAGATAAAGATGATAATATATGAATTATGCCTATGGTTAGATTACTTAAAGTTTCCCACACACTATCGGTTTTATCGACTTTATACAGTGTATAGTAAAGTATTGTAAACATAGTGACTTGGAGGGAAGATCCAAGATAAGTGTTCAAGCATACGGATGCAATGCTTTCGGCGAAATGGAATGTCGGCAAAATGGAACGAAATTTTCGGCGAAATGAAACGTCGGCAAAATGGGATTTCGGCGAATCGAGACACGACCAATAAATATATTTTGATAAAAAGATTCTAGTGTAATTTATGTGCATTTTATAGTTGTGTATAATTAGTGAAAAAATGATCGGATTTCTTTGAAATAGTCAAAGTAAGTGCGTTTATATTACTTGATGAAAATGTCCAAGTTCCTAACTCTGTTTTTTCTGTCAATAACTGAAATCGATTTCATGAAAATCACGTTTACAGTATACATAAAATGTATTTAATTAAGTATTCTAAGTATTGAAAAACTTTTATAAATAGAAAAAATAACCTAGTTGCTTTTAAGTAGATACAGAGAAAAATCATTTCATCAATGAAGAGTCTGAAAAAAAAGAAATAAATGAGTGTGTTTCGAGTACATGCATGTAGGAAGTGAAACTTCTTTTCCAGTTGTTGGTTTGTTGAACTTTACGTGTATAATGGCATTAAAAGAACAAAATTGACATGGTAAACACAAAAACAATTAATTTCTAGAAAAAACATAATTCATATTTTATTGTATTTCATTGCAATAGACTTTGTCACGAACCAAAATTCAAATCAATTCGTTTGTACCAGCGAAAAGAAGTTTCATTTCAAAAAAAAAAAAAAAAAAAAAAAAAAAAAAAAAGAGGTAATAAATAAATAAATCATATCACAATAAAAGCATTTGATCTTTAATTGTTTCACTTGATTTAAAAAAAAAATTTAACGCAGCCCTTACTTCCTATTTTTTTTTTCTCGTAATTATAAATAAAATGCAATAGTTCGTAAAAAGATTTTACCCATTAATTGTTTTTGTAAGATTATAAATAAAATGTATCATTATAAAATTGTATGTGGCCCACATCAACTTCTCGCAAAGGTGTGACCCAATCTTTACAAAAGATTGGACCCTTATAAAGTTAGCAGCACAACTATGACAGACACATGAGCAATACATCCAATAAACTTGTTGGTAACTTGTTGGACATTGTTGGAACAGCCACAGACTTTGTTGGACTTTATTTTTGTCGGTAGAGCTTTAGAAACTGTTGTGCTGCCATATATACTCCAACAGCACAACTTTACGTTAGCAAAATTTCACCCGTATAAAAAGTTTCCAGCTTGACTTGTTGGACATTGTTGGGTCACTCTGAAAATTTGTTGGACATTATTTTAGCCGGTTGAGCTTTTGAAACTTTTGTGCTGCCAACAGCACAACTTTACGTGAACGAAATTTCACCCCTATAAAAAGTGTCCAGCTTGACTTGTTGGACATTGTTGGGTCTCTCTGAAAATTTGTTGGTCATTATTTTAGCCGGTAGAGCTTTTGAAACTTTTGTGCTGCCAACAGCACAACTTTACGTGAGCGAAATTTCACCCGTATAAAACGTGTCCAGCTTGACTTGTTATTCATTGGTTTTTTAATCAATAAATTAATAATTTTCTAAAATGTAGTAAGAATTGTTTAATTTAAACACAAACCACCTTGTTCATTTAATAAAATATTAATTAAATAATATTACTTGTTTACTTGTATGAGTTGATTAGGTTATAATATTATGTAGTTCTACAATTAAAAATATTAAAATAAGAATTATAATATTCTAATAAATTAAAAAGTTATAAAAAAAAGGTATATGGCAACTTAATCCCGAATAAAATATAATATGTGTGGTGTTACACTTAGATTTTGTAAACTGCTGAGTCGTTTTATTTTGCGGCTCATATCATCGTGGAGTTCCCAATATCCACTGGCCCGGTACACATATGACACGTAATGACCCAGATTTCCTATTGTTGGTGCAATATAGGCAATCACACCAATAAATCTGAAACTACAATTAAAAATAAAATACAATTTAACTAAATAAAATTAAAATAAAAAATGAAATAATCTCGTATAATAAGATTGTTATTACATTAAATGCATTAATTAATTCAACTTTTAAATGTTAGTTTTGGGATAGTTTTTAAAAACCCATCTCTAAAACGAGAGGATCGAGAGCAAAATTCATGAACCAATCATTGGATGCAAAGCGTACTACTTGCATTTTACATGTTTTTCAGGAAAGGTTATTTTTTAGTATTTTATTTGAGGGTAAGTGAAATTTTTAGAGTGTATTACTATATTTTAAACATACCATGAAATTTTCAAATGTAATTTTTTTTGTAAAATGAATTTAACATACTGTTTTAGATATACTAATGCCTAATAGTAAAATAAATTACATAAATCATAATAATATCATAAAATATACCTAGTTAGTAATATCATAGGCTTCTAGAGTTCTAGACCATCTTCCTTGAGAACCATTTTTCACATAATATAGTGATTTTATATAATCATATTAAAATTTTAAACCATACATTACAGTGAACCAATTGTAATAAGCTGTTCAGCAGCGGCACCCACTTACCCTCTTTTTTTTTAATATTGAATTTATAAAGCTGGTCCAACAGTTTCCAACAAGTCAAGCTGGACACTTTTTATACGGGTGAAATTTCGCTCACGTAAAGTTGTGCTGTTGGCAGCACAAAAGTTTCAAAAGCTCTACCAGCTAAAATAATGTCCAACAAATTTTCAGAGTGACCCAACAATGTCCAACAAGTCAAGCTGGACACTTTTTATAGGGGTGAAATTTCGTTCACGTAAAGTTGTGCTGTTGGCAGCACAAAAGTTTCAAAAGCTCAACCGGCTAAAATAATGTCCAACAAATTTTCAGAGTGACCCAACAATGTCCAACAAGTCAAGCTGGAAACTTTTTATACGGGTGAAATTTTGCTAACGTAAAGTTGTGCTGTTGGAGTATATATGGCAGCACAACAGTTTCTAAAGCTCTATCGACAAAAATAAAGTCCAACAAAGTCTGTGGGTGTTCCAACAATGTCCAACAAGTTACCAACAAGTTTGTTGGATGTATTGCATATGTGTCTGTCATAGCTGTGCTGCTAACTTTATAAGGGTAAAGATTGGACACCCCTGATGTAAATCGTGTATTAGACCATTATCTAAATAATTGATAGTTGCTAGGCAACCTAGCGTTGCCAAGGACCCACGCAAACGTTGCATTTTAGATTCTGAGTGAAGCGAAGGATCTTATGGTTTTACAACGATGTTTATTTTTTTTTTTCTGTAAACACTTTTTCGTATAGAAATCCTTGTCCAAAAGTTTCGTCCAGCAACTTTAGATTCGAAATTGAAGTGAGATGGTACTTTAAAGAGGTAATTTTTCCAAAATCTCCATAGCTTTTCCAGTAATCAAGAATAACGATCGAAAAACTGAGTAAAAACGGTAAAATAGGTAAAAATCCGCCGTAAACGAGATTTTCACTGTTCAGATTTTAGGTATTTAGTCATAAATCGAAAAGTATTCAAGCTAGAATCTTGAAAATTTTATCCAATATCAAATACATAATTTTTTGTATTGGACAACATTTTCAGAACAATTAAAGCACTTTTGACTTAAATATAGAACTTTTAATTTACCAAATTGTTTGAAAGTTTTTATGTAATATAATTTTAAATATTTGACAAAAAGTTCTGAAAATTTAATATGACCTTACTCATATACCTACCTAATTATCCTAACAAAAATTCAAAAATCGTGAATCAGGATTTTTTTTTATACACACTTTAATAAATTATTATAACTCGCCAAAAATTATACAAATAACCGTAAAATACGCAAACAGTATTTAAATAATAATATATTATATAACACTGAAGCTTTGCTCAGAATCGTTCTATACTAAAGAAATGAGTCATCATTTCTTTAAAACTTAATACATTCATCACCAATATCTTGTCCGAGGACCGAAGGGACGAAGGGCGAACTTGTACCACCATCATCTCACTTACCAGCATTTTTGTTTTTTTGTTTTAGTACTATTGTTTTGGAAAAATCTTTCGTGTTGTTTGTGGATAACTGTAAATAAACACACAAAACAATTTGTATGTAACTTTTTTCAATGCTATAATGTTATAATATATATGATGCCTTTTACAATGTTAGGTATGTTTATTATGATAGCCCGTTACTTTCTGTCTTGCATATAGGTTAATTCACTCAATATTTCAACAGCAAAACGTTTGAATATTAGCATTGAATTTCACGTCAAATGCTTTGTTCACAATTTCTACTCGTCACTCATGTTTCAAGATCTACTATACAAAAACATATTACACCTAAGTTACTACACCTAAATAGATATTATAATATGTTGGTGTATAGTTATATTTATACAAAATATATCGAACAAAGCAAACTAAATCGTTAATTCGTATTTATTTACTATTTAAAATATTTAAAGTACACAAAAACTGTTACATATTCAGTGGAACATGTAAAAATATCCACCCAACAAATTAGTACCATTAGAAGTTACAAATCGTTAACACTTATTTAACGGGAATAGCACGTGTTTACTTAGAAATTTTGAGTCTATGTATAATATTATTACTGATTTTAATTCAACATTGTTTATGTAAGATCGACAAATATTTCTATATATTTATTTATCGTTTACATAGTTTTGACACTTCTTTAAGTTTAATCATTTAACTGACTTATACCTAACTTATAAATTCAAATTTCAAGAGAAAAAAAGGTTAGGAGTAGGTACCTACATTATGGAAAATAATAAATAATAATGTATATGATATATTTATATCATTTACGAACAGAAAGAACAAACAAAATGTTTAATATATAGGTACTTAAACTACAAATAGTTATTTTCAAGTTCAAACATATTGTACACGAGTCAAAGGTTAAAATGAAAAATGTTTCAAATACATTTTGATGATATTATACATGACTTTCGTCAGAAAAAAGCAAGAAAAGCAAAATTTCGTTAATATAGAAAGTAGAAATTAGAATTTAAATGATAATGTGTATTAAGTATTATGATTCATAAGACTACCAGAACTCTACATACATATATCCAATTATCATATACAGTATAAGTTATAATAATCACATTATTTTATTTTCACCTAACACATTTTTTATACCTTTTTTTTCAAGATTTTATTTTTTAACATACATTTTTAGTTTGTACTATGTATATAATATTACACATGTTTTAAATTTATAAAGGGTACCTATAAATTTGTTGATATTTTATTTTTTAATTATAACTACTCCTATATAGTCTCTACATAGGTCTTGAAGTAATTGAAGGGCTTGCTGCAACAACCAGATAAATACACTCCTCCCAAAACTCACTTTTTTGTGGAAATGTATAAAGAAAATTTTTCTTCAAAATCAGATGCAACAACCATAACAACCAGTTAAATCCGATGAATAGTGATGAAGTTATTTAAAGAAATGGCTTTATCGTGTTTTGTAATTTGCTGCAGTGATAACACAGTGTTCCTGTGATCACTTTTTTAGAGGCATAAGCTGTCATTTGATATTTATATATAATAATAGCAATAAATATGCTACAAGATTCAAGGTCGAAATTAACTTTATTTAAGAATTAATAAAAATGAATGTGCTTTTTGTTGCAACAACTAGATAATCCATGTTCCCTACAACTTTGACCAACAATATTTCAATACCAAACATTTTTTTTTCAATTCCAACTTCAAAGATGTAAGTATAAATGAGTATAGAATTCAAATATATTTCGTTGACAGAATTTTAGTATAAATAATAATTTTTTAACTTAATTTACATCGTCTTGAAAAATTAAAAAAATTGATTTATCGGGTTGTTGCAACAAGCCCTTCAATTCATCTCGAAACATTAATTGTTAGGATAGAGGGGTCCAGATTGGGTTTTGTACCTGCGCCAAAAATATGATGTGGGGGGTCTGTATATACCTCCCCCAAAAGCTAATGAATACATTATTATAGTACGCTAATGTAGTACGTTAAAGTATATTCAAAAAATTATCTTGAGCTCCAGCTAGCCCCCCTCCCAAATATCAAACACTATTCATGCCTATACGATTTTATAAGTGTATTTCCATTTATATTAGTTTAAATTATACCTATTGATAATTGTCATTCATTTACACATTTTCAATAAACTATTAATTTTATATTATATTATATAGGTACCACTAAGAAGTTTTACAATCACGTATTATAATATATTATGTTGGGTGCATCCGAGTTCCGTCCTAAGAACCTTTTTTTATACCAATTCCGTCATGTATTAGTATTTAGAGATCAAATTCCAATGCACCTGTATTTTTTTTTATACTTGTTAGGTACAATGATTTTTAAATTTTATCTAAATGTGTTTCAAGTACACTGCCGTTTACCATTTGGTGTCTAATACTTTTTTGAAGCATATTTTTTGCATTTTTAAAATTGTAATTCTTTAATTAATATCTTTATGTCACAATTACACCAACCAATTAATCACATAAACGTATTTTTCTTTCTACAAGATTTCAAAATGTTCTTTATTTATAATCAACATGTAATTTTTGTTCTTTGAATATGAAAAATTGAATATTTATTATGAATACATTTTGAAATTTTTTTACAACATTTTGGTTAAGTCATTTTTGTAATATTTTGGTCATGAATGAATTTTCGAAATTAAATGTTTCGATACTTTGAAGGCATTTATATCTGAGTCTAATAATCAAATATTGTATAAGTATTCCTATACCTATACCTATCATTTCCATTTAGCAACCTCATATCAAATAATAGTTAATATAGATCTCAATAATAGGTAGTATTATCAACCTGATTACAGATGGACAAATTTCTCAATAGACTAATTGCAGGTAATATTAATGTCGTAGGCATATTGTCAAATCAGGCATTTAACTAAATGCCTAGGCATATAGTCAAAGAATTACAATTTTATGCAATTTCACTATCCGCCTAGACATTTAGTCAAATGCCTAGTCATTTAACTAAATGCCTATTTCAAGCCAGGCAAATAATCAACGATATTTTCTATTATTTAGTATTATTTTATTACAGAGGAACCCGTATATAACGGACAGTAAAAACGCGTAGATATATGAAATGTGTTTAATTTCGTGTCAACCGGTTAGGCATACACATTTTTTTACAATTTTTTGATTTTTAATTATTACTTGTTGTCACATGTTATTGTTTTGTGGCATTTGCTGGAACATTTACCATTTTTTTGAAAACATAAGCACCGACTGGTTTGACATTGCCGCTTTCCTGCTTGACAGTTACATTTAACAAAACCTTGACCGTTGAAAATTGATAAGTTTGCTACGACCCAAGCTCGTAACATGTTTTCAACATCTTGATTTGATCTTTTACAGATCCCTGACTCTGAGGGTGCCGAGGCCGCCCATGTATTATTTTACATTCAGGCCACGATTCTGCCAATTCTTCAATTATTTTCGCTGTAAATTCTCTCCCATATCAGACTGAAGTATTTGAGGTGCACCTTGTTCCAAAAAAATTTTTAAAAGTTCGTGTGCAACTTCTGTGGCTCGTTTTGAAGTAAGTGGTCGAAGATATAAAAATTTGGTCGCATGGTACTGATAGTTCATCACCCATTTAAAATTCCCATCTGGTGTTGATTGGAAATAAGGTAAATTTGCCCTCTTGAATTAAAATCTGCCGATATTATTGGTTTTACAACGACGCCTTTACAAGGTTTTGATTTTTTTAAGTTACAAGTTGTACACAGATTAATAAATGTTTGGATTGCAGTTGAGGAATATTGTACTTATTTTTCAAATACTGCTCAACTTTATCCCTTCCACCATGACCAGTTGCTTTATGACATTCTTAAATTTTTTCAACATAATTTTCATAAGGTACAACATTAATGATATTTTCAGTTTTAGTTTTTGGTTTAAAAATAATATGTTTAACATTTCCTACTTCAATCAGATCATATTTACGACATAAGTAATATTGGTTTTGAGTTTTACTTTTACCTGGATTCAGTTTTGCATCATTAATTTCGTTTAGAGCTTTGTCATAGTCTTCCTGAGTCCACGGTTTTTTAGATTCTGAGTGAAGCGAAGGATCTCATTGTTTTACAATGATGTTTATTTATTTTTTTTTTATTTTTTTTTTTCTGTAAACACTTTTTCGTATAGAAATCCTTGTCCAAAAGTTTCGTCCAGCAACTTTTTAGATTCGAAATTGAACTGAGATGGTACTTTAGAGAGGTCATTTTTCCAAAATCTCCATAGTTTTTCCAGTAATCAAAAATAACGATCGAAAAACTGAGTAAAAACGGTAAAATCGGTAAAAATCCGCCGTAAACGAGATTTTCACTGTTCAGATTTTAGGTATTTAGTCATAAATCGAAAAGTATTGAAGCTAGAAACTTGAAAATTTTATCAAATATCAAATACATACTTTTTTATATTGGACAACATTTTAAGAACAATTATAGCAGTTTTGACTTAAATATAGAACTTTTAATTTACCAAATTGTTTGAAAGTTTTTATGTAATATAATTTTAAATATTTGAAAAAAAGTTCTGAAAATTTAATATGACCTTACTCATATAGCTACCAAATTATCCTAACAAAAATTCAAAAATCGTGAGTCAGGATTTTTTTTTATACACAATTTAATAAATTATTATAACTCACCAAAAATTATACAAATAACCGTAAAATACGTAAACAGTATTTAAATAATAATATATAATATTACACTGAAGCTTTGCTCAGAATCGTTTTATTCTAAAGAAATGAGTCATCATTTCTTTAAAACTTAATACATTCATCACCAATATCTTGTCCGAGGACCGAAGGGACGAAGGACGAACTTGTACCACCATCATCTCACTTACCAGCTTTTTTTTATCTTGCTCGTCATAAATTGATCTCAATTTTTCATAAAACAATTCACTGTATGACATTATATTATATTTTAGAAATTCAAATCAAAACAATCAAAATTTAAGATATACATGAAAAAATGTCAATATGTCACAATATTGTTTCCGTCGTGTACTCTGCACTACTAACACGAACTATACACGTACTAAACTAAATTATTGTAAAATTCAATCGCATGTATTCGATATCTTTTTCCGTAGAAAATATCGTTGATTATTTGCCTGGCTTGAAATAGGCATTTAGTTAAATGCCTAGTCATTTAATCAAATGACTTGGCATTTGACTAAATGTCTAGGCGTATAGTGAAATTGCATAAAATTGTAATTCTTTGGCTATATGCCTAGGCATTTAGTAAAATGCCTGATTTGACTATATGCCTACGACATTAATATTACAAAATAGATTAAGAACAAAACAAATGAATAATGTAATATTCTTTAAATTTTGTATATAGTAGTAAACAGCGAATTTCAATTTAAAATATTACCTATGCTATTGATTTTTAAAAAGCCGAGGGGGGGAGATAAACGCTCCATAATATTGACTATCCTCCTCCGGATGCCTATAATGGTTGTATGCATTACATAATACGTTATATTTATTTACTCATTAATTAATAGTAGGTAGTATGTCAATTGTAAATTTACACTATATTATCTCCGTTTTGCTCGTAAATAATATCTAAAGGCATTGTAAGAGTTAACCCATAGTTATCTGCACTCATTAAAAATGTGTATAAAATATACAATGTCGATGTAAAATCAAATCGGCGTATTTGATTAAAATAAACTCGCACCGGCGTTAAAATCCTTAGATCCATCTCTGAGTGCCTTTTTTTTATTTTAATGGCGTTTATTGAAAATTTACAATTCGTACATTATGTATAAAATAGGTAAATATGATATGATACAGTCTCTGAGTATCTATGCTTATCGTGTATAATATACCTAATAATAAGGGTGTAAACACAGTCGTCCGTTCAGTTTAAATCACGAACCTATGTGCGCGGGTCGTCTTAGTAGTGCACGCGCACAGGACGAATCGTTTGTATGGATATATGGATATAGAGTAGATACATACACCGCGGTTACATGCACAGTTAAAACCGATTTAACTCAATTCGAATTAGTTAACTCCCGGAGTTAAATGCACGTAAACGACTGTTATTAATTCAGTTTAATACCAATTCGCGCGGTTTACCTAAAACGGTTTAGTGAATTCACATTTGAAACGCGCATTGGAAATAACTACGGGAGTACAAAATGCGTGTAAACGGATGACATTACAACAACCGAATCAGGATTGCGGTAATTTCTTGTGATCAGGTATAATAATAAACGTTATCAATTATTGATTCGAATATTAAGGTAAATCGGTTTAAAATGTGCATGTGAACGTTGCAACGTAAACTGGTTTGGTGGAAGTGTATCATCCTAGTACGGTATTACGATACTATGTATCGTCGTTGACACGAAATGTGCAAAAATACGATTTTTCAGGGGACAAAAAAAAAACGTTAAAAAAAATTCAAATGGCTTATGATCTACATATAGTTCAATTTTAAAATTGTAAAATTATACCAATGTTGTTTTCAAAAAAAATTCAATTAGAAAATTCAATACTTGTCGAAATATTGTATAAATCGTAATTTTCTTGCCACATTGGAGGTTTTATTAGTACAACTTTTTGCCAAACATTGTACATAGGAGGTTCTTTGAATAGTATTTGGTGCCATATGAAAGAATGTATTTTGAATGATTTTATAATGTTATTATCGTTTATAAACACGGGAAAATCTCCCATATGCATATTTCATTTACGACACTACATCACCTACTTTGCACGAAAATATCTCCAATGTAATTTTGACAATTTTCAATCACATATAGGAGGTTTTTCATAAACGATTTATACTTGTTAACTGCACATAGGAGTATTTATTTATTATTTTTCATTAATTCTACGACGGAGATAGCACATAAGAGATTTTATCATGATGACGGCCTATTTTTTCTGAATCCAATGATACCAATATCTCAAAATCGTAAATTTTGCACAAAGGAGGTTTTTTCGTGTCAACGACGGACTATATACTTGAGACGTAATTCGAATCGATTCAATACGAATTAATGGATGCACGTAAACGTAGTAATAGATAATATATAGGTGAATACGAAGAGGTATCGGCAATGCGCGTCGATACGACAATAATATTATCGCTGAAAGACGAGACGGCGCGAGGAGGACGAAGAAACTATATTATCAGCTCCACGGCGGCGGATAAAAAACGTGCTGCGGCCGTGGTCGCGGGAGCGCGGAAGAAGGAAAAACTTGGCGTGGGCGTGGCCCGGGGCCAATGGGAGACGGCGGCCGACAGCCTCCCTCCTCGGCCAGCGCTCCGGGCGTCCGGGAGTCCGGCCGGGCCGTCCGCGAACACGCACACGCACTGCATTCGCGTACAAACACGCCGCGCGCGCGCACACTCTACTGCCGACGATTCGCGCACACTCTGCCGACGATTCGCGCACCGCCGACCGCATCCGTTGGCTTGCTCCGACGACAACGGCACCGCGACGTCGTAGTTTTCTCGGCACCGGTTCGGCTCGTGTCCAGACGCAGAAAACACATCATCCGCCGTCGAGCGTCGAGCGAAATCAGAATTAAAAAAACCGCTATTCCCCGCGTCCCTCGTCTAGTGATTTTTTCGTTTTCCCGCGTTTCTATAGGTATTACCCATCCGTCCTGCGACCGACTCGCAGACCGCGCACGCCGCGTCATGGACCGACTTCGCTACGACAGTGACCGCGGTACATTTCGTTACAACCTCCGAGTGCACTTGTCGTTTTTTCCACGGCCGGTTGTCGACGCCCGGTACACGATCCCCGTTGAACGGTACACACCCCTCGGCGAATAATACATCTAATATAAATATATATATATATATATGCTGTAAACATTGCTATATAATATTGCGTGTTCACATATTGCACTGTGATCGTTCGTTTCGTGGCCGCACGTGATATAAATTCATTTCTCCTACGCAGATTACGTTAGGTACACAACAAGACACGAGCAAACGTCGCAAAAGTGCGCTATACAATCCACTCGGCCACCGTACTTACACCTACCCAACTATACAGTAGACCGGATGTGAATACTCATTCAAAATTGGCCGCGTCAAGCAGAATCCTGTCCGCGTAGCAGCTCTCGGCGAGACCAACTCGTTGGACTCGCACAAGGATATGGTGAGTACCTATATATGGCAATATAACAAACACAATATATACACCCACGAACACGATGTGTTCGTATACATAAATCTTAACGTGCAATGTTTTTATCACTTCGAATGCAGTTTAAGTATACATATCATTAATATTGTATATATAACGTATTATCAATAATTTACCTGTATAGCCTTGGGGGAGGTATACCTCTGTAGACACAGATAGATACTGACATTCTTAATTTTTGCGCGACACATTGTTTACGAAGGACTTTTATATTTTCATACTATTAATTGACTATTCATCACTGTTGATAAGTAACGATTTATTACGAGTAAACATTTCTACGTCTATAATAAAAAATGAAAAATACCTACTTTTAAATACGATTCCGAAATATTTTGTTTTGTAAATTGCTCAAATGAATATGTGAATTCTAATATTGGTCGAGTTAGCTTAATTTCGTATGAACACTTTTTGGTATTGCTTATATCTTTGCATTCCATTGAGTACTTTTATTATGGATACATAGGTACTCGTTCATTTCTAATATAACATGATATATTTTCCCGGCCAATCACCAAAATTATTGTTTATCATCAAGTAATTTAAAATTTTTCGTCGTATTCACTATCTCTTATTAAGTATGTATTATGATTTATTCATATCATGGATATTTGCATGGGTGTCCAAAAATATGTCCTTGATACAAGGTATATAATCCAAGAGTAAGAACTAAGGTAAATTTATTATTATCACCTAGGTGATTATATTTATTATGGCTCGATCACTACATTAAAAGCAAAAAACAAAGATTATCATTTTTATTAAATATAATTATCAAAATTATAAGAAATGTGTTTTTGAACGCTTTTAACGAATTCTCTCTACTACAAGTCAGTAACTTCAAGTCAAAAATCTAATCCTTTCTTTCGTCTAAATACTAAGGAATATTCTTGACAAGCGTTTTACATGGACCCATTATACTATATCAAGATTAAAGCAAGCAGGAAAATGTATGACTCCATTTACTTAAATCCAAAATGGTACTCAAATTCAAAACTCTTATGTATAATGTGGTTATTATACCAGTTTGATCATTTGAAATACAAATTTGGGGTCCTGAAAAACCATCCAATTCATCCAAAGTCTATTAGGCTTATAGCTCAACTCTATGTACTAAGTCCTATGTTTTATTATAAACAAATTTCTTTATATAAAACCGTCAAACTATTTACTCTTAGTGAACTCGCCACTAAAACTCATTATAAATGATTTCATACTAAATTATTACTAATCACTCAAATCACCTCTCTGTAACACGTCCTTATCTCTCACTGATAATGTTACGAGTAAATGTCATCTGAAACGAAATTGGTCCAGATATTTATTTTAAAATAATATGTAACCAGGGCCGGATTGTCATAAAAAGGCCCACCGAGAAAATTATTTTTAGGTGTCCAAAATTACGACCACCATCCCAAAAACTAAATCAAATAATCATCCGCAAAGCCGCTCATGAATGGAATCCCTTTTTTTCATAACATTTATTAATCATTAAACAAACCACATATTAAATCTTATAAAACAAAATTATTATGAGCACAAACTAAGTCAATTACACAAAATTTAAAAATGTACAATACATATTTCAACATACCCTGTTACTTACTTATATACAAAAATATTGCAGTTCATACTTCATACTTACGTATTCTTTTTATAATTAAAAATATATAGATGATTGGCAATAGAAGTTATACTATATAAAAATTAACCATTAACCAAACAGTAAGCATTATATAATTGTATTTCATTTTATTTTGTGTTGAAACACTTAATAGACAAATAAGATCACAAAAATACCACTCATACAGACATTTTTTTCCATTACCAGTATTATAAGACAATATCCTTTGAGTAAAAATTAATCAAAAACTTATATATTATTAAAAAAACTTTATTTTATATTAACATAATAACACTTATACTTATAATTAACAATACCTAGTAATTAGTATAAATAATATAATTAAAAGTCAGTTTTTAATTACAAAATTTTAACAAATCAGCCATTTTTGAGCTTTTTGTAGTTAATAGGTCTATAAGTTCATCATTATTTAAATTCAAAAATTTAGATAAAATTCATGGGAATTCGGAATTTTATAATAATATATACAGAACAGTCTATTATTAAACATGACTACGAGCATGGTTTCTTAATATGAACAATAAATCTTAACTGATAACTAGTAAGGCTTGATGATCACTACACTACTGGGTAGCGTTAGTCAGTACCCCGGTCGTGAGTTACTTGCGCATTGCAGTTATTATTGGTAATTTATTATTTTATTAATAATGATTATTATAGTTTAAACTTTTCTGTGTTAAGACTTGAATATTAGAATCATAATTTTTTATAATATTCTACAAATGCCGAAGGCCCAAAACAAAAAGTTATTGATGGTCCATAATCAGACAACGGGGCACTTTTATAGAGGAGGTCCACCTAGATTTCCTCGATAGCTCGCCTAACCAATCCGAGCCTGTATATGCCTATATACCTATATGTATATTAATATTATGAATTATATGAACTACAAAATACTATTATTATTTAACCAATATAGATCATTGTTTTATTTTAAATACCTAAACATATATACGAGTATGTTTAATTTAAGAAATGAGTGTTAATAAAATTATGCGAAGTATAATTATTAGTATATATATATATATTTTTTTTTTGTGCATAAAATATTTACATTTAAGAAAAGTATATAATTGCATTATTCTAAATAAACTTAGTCGTATCAAAAAATTAAAAGTTAAATAAATAAGTTCTTTAATTTTTTTTTTTTTTTTTTTTTTTTATAAAGATAAACCCTCGGCATCAGGGCCATTGGTAATTTATATATATATATATATATATATATATATATATATATATATATATACGAGGCTTGTCCCAAAAGTAAGGTCTCCGCATTAATATAAAAAATCAAAAAAGTGCTTTATTAAAAAAATGTTTACATGGTCATATTATACTACTCATACACTATTTTTCGACATAAATCACCGTTCATATCGAGACATTTTTGTAGTCGATCTGGAAGCTTTTGTATGCCAGCGTCATAGAACTCTCCGTCTTTTTTTCGGTTTTTGTGATTATTTGGCCAATGTTGGGTTGATTGCTTTATTTCATTAAGTTTAGTTTTTTGTACTGACCAAAGGTTTTGCCAGGATTGTGCTGATATAAGTTTAATTGTGCGTTTAGCGTCTTGAGCAGAGATGTTTGTGATATTGCTTTTGGGGACATTTGATGCTGTTTTTTTAGCGTGTCAGTTTTTTCATTATCATTTATTTATGAGTGGCCTGGAATCTTTAATTTTAATTATTGATTAAATGAAATAAATCACATGTGTTACGATTTTACGAAAATAATTGAAGTCACTTTAAGTAATATCCATACGTCATGTTTAAATCTCGTTGAAATCCATTTATGGATTTTGTGAACCTAACATTTATTCAGTGGCGTGTTTTCAAATTTTTCCTAGGGAGGCTTCAAAAAATACTTTTTATATTATGAGTGATGCGAAGAATCTATTTATAATTATGTGTATTAAGATAGTTTTTATCCTAAAAATTAGTAATTAGTAAGTTTTTAAAACTATAATTTATATATATAAAAGTTGAGAATAATAATTGTACTATTTAAATTCAAAATGATTTTATAATATAATTTGTATTTGAGTCTGTAATCTTGTAAGCACAACTATTACATTATTATACAATAAATTTTAATTCAGACGTAAATTAATTTTTTTTACTTCCGAGGGGTGGGGGTCAGGACTCTCAAACACGTCACTGCATTTAATATTATTGAAAGTATATATCCTTCACTAAATGCAAGCTTTACTCTAATGTATAATAAAAAGTTAAGCATTTTAACCCGTCTTTGAAATGCAAGCTATAATTTATACTGTAATATGATAATATTAACATGTACCCTCTACAACTTTAAACCATTATTTTGTATAGTCTTTTTTTTTCCAAAAATTGATTGTGTGTCAACTGTACAATATTGCGGAATTTCCACTAAGTACATAATAATATATGTATTGAATATTTTCATACTTGAATACATTTTTACCTATAAATACCTACTTCTTTACTAGTTTTAAATTATAATGACTACTGTTTATAAATAAATAAATAAATAAATAAATAAATATATATATATATGCATATACTTCTTTACTGATTCACGACCCATTGATATACACTGTACTTAGTATATAATGAGTGTACCTCATGTTTAGTAAATTTTACAGTTATAGTTATATTATTTTTGGAGCTTAACGTCTAAAGATGTATCAGTTCAATATATAATGATATATTATTATAAATTAGTGGATTATTTGTGGTACCATTTAGCATTTCACACTTTTTTATTTGTAGTCTTATAGGTACTATACATTGGGCATGAGTATATAGATACCTTAAGAGGATGTCAGCGCAACTATTTCATGATGAAAAACATACTTTAGCATTTCTTAATTTTCTCAGCTCACATAAATCTTAGAAATACGAAACGAAAACCCATTGAATAACAACAATATTATCTAGCGCCCTACGGTGCCGATTTTTTTTTCTTAATTTTTGTTATTATTTATAATGAATTAAAAAACTAAAAAAATTGATACTTTAACCATCTACAAAACGTATTTAAATGTAGATATCCCAAAATGGCACCGTAGGGCGCTAGATAATTTTGTCATTAACAATTTGTTTTTTGTTTCACCGCTTTACGACTATCTCCACTCGAGAAAATAGAGAAATGCCGAAGTAGTATATTAATTTGGTCGATGGTAATATATATAATTCCGTAATCGATATGTGCTGCTTCCGTTGCAATAGCGGCAGCATTTATGTTTTTACCACCACTCCGGCACAAGCCACTGAACTATTTACGGCATGCGTTGTTGACACGCATATCGATGTTTATTTATAAACTAAATATTAATAATTATTACTATGATAAATGATAATATTATTATGAATGCGGGACGAAAAATAAAATATTATATGTTTATTATATGATTAGTTGGTAATTGTTGCTGTTCTACACAGTGCACTGTACAATTTGTTTAAACGTGTTTATTAGTTTATCCTATATTTCTATAAGTGTTATTATTATTACTGTAATAAATTATTATGGCGAATAAAAAAGGATTTCCTTCTAAAAAAAAATGTGATGCAAAAAAAAAAAGAGGAAGTTGTCTTTTTCAATATAATAAAAGGTAATTTGAAAATAATTAATTTACATCCTTTATTACAAATTAACTTTTTGTCGACATTGTTTTGCTATAGAATAGAATATGTTCTAGGTACAAGTCAACTTCAAGTACCCTGCAGGTATTTGAAGCACCTCAATCTCAAGACAGTATACAAAATACTGCGTAAGAATAAAATAATAATAATATACTGGAAGTATATTATATAATCTATAAATATACTAATATAGTAATATACATATTATAGATAAATTCTTATTTCACAATATCGATTATTGTCAAAATACTCATACAATTTAAAAAAAGGGGGGGAAGTAGGTATCCACTCTACTGTAAAGTAGATAGGTGTCTCGGTGTCTGTGTACCTTGTCATTGTATATCATAACATTGAGAATTCAATGGTAAATCATTGCATACGAAAAACGATGTTGAGCAAAGGCTGTCAGCCTACATTACCAAATATATTTGATTACCCATATATATATTTTATACTGCTAGTATAGTAATTTACTTTACTATTGTTATTTATATTACTGCAGTAGGTTATAATAATAAAGTTTAAGTATCTAATACCCACGAATAATATATTTGAATTTCATAAATATAATTAAAGTCGTTATATTTCATTTAAATATCCAATTTCATAAAAAAAACTAGCTTAAAATGTCTATGAATAAAAATTGTGACTAAGTACGTTCTATATTTTTAATTGATATAACTTATGACTTTAGGAGGATCTTTAAATAACATTTTTAAGCTTTTTTTAACAGTATTTGTAATATACTTAATTTGAAAAAAATAATAATAATAAACCCATCATTAGGATTTCTAGAAATCCTAGAAATTATTTTAGACGTTAGATATACTTTAATTATATTTTACGACTTTTTATTGCATATAAACCCTAGCAATACATGCATCATTTTAAATTCGGTCTGCTGTATGATATTCTTATAGCAATACGATAACATTTCAGACATACGTCAACACCTCAAAACTCCCCAATTAGTTGTCAACCATCGTTGAATTTGGATATATCCGATGTACACAGTGAGAGTTTTTTGTTGAATAATTCATCAATAATACATAAAAATATTACCGAGGACACATTAAATGTGATTTCTGACAATGATGTTCAATCATTTAATTTACAAACTGAAGTCAGCAATGATAATTTTGAGTATGTATAATATATAGAAAAATCTAAATATTAATTTTGTAATTGTTATAATTTAATTTGTTTCATATAGAGTTCATACAGTCTCGTTATCAGGTAGACGAATAGTAGATATTAACCATATTTTTAAACAAATTCAAAACAGTACACATAACGGAGGACTCGATTGTTCATTCATGTCAATGGTATTTGTTTCTGAAAAACGATGTGGCTTTTTTTCAAAATTTAAATTTCAGTGTCAGATGTGCAATATTGAAACTAATATTTCTTCCGAACCAATTAATGAAACTTACCTTCCTATAAACAAGGCTGTTATAAATGGTACAGTTGCAATAGGTAAGATAATTATTAATTATTATAAATAGGTATTTTTTAGGTGTAGTTCAAAGTAAAAGTGTGTATCAACTTATTATTATTTATTTTTTTTATTTTTATTGATATTTACAATCCGTGTTTGAGAGCACAATAAGTAAATACGATAATTTATGTACAATATTATAACTTTGAAACGTGAAAACTTATTATTAAATTAAAATTTTTTATAAATAACCTGAAGGTAATTTTTTCACGACTAAACCAAAAAGTTAAATGTTAAAAAATGCACTGCAGTACTTTGCTAAAGAATCAGGAAAAACAAAAAAAAAATCAGAGAAAATCGGAAATTTTTACGTAAATAATATTGTTCAATGCAGCTAGTAGTAATAAAGTATAACATTATACAAAAAAAAACAAAAATATTACAATTATATGATATTATATTACCTATATTATTTATTCTGTGACTCAAAGTTTTTATATATAGTTTGCCAATGCAAATGTTATGGAATTCATTTTAGCTTTTTATTTTAAAGGAATTGGTCAAACTCAATTATTTGAACTATCGTCCGCATTAGAAATACCATGTATGGCGAATTCTACATTTAGTAGACAACATGAAGATTTAAGTTCAAATATTCACAATTTAGCATGGGACGAAATTCGGAAAGCTGGAGAAGAGGAAAGACAATTGGCTATAGAAGCTGGAGATATAGATGTTGATGGTATACCGTTTTGCTCAGTAGTTGCTGATGGCCAGTGGTCTAAGCGAAGCTACAAGACCAAATATGATTCATTATCTGGAGTGGTAAGCTATACAGGGTGATTCTTTTATCAAACAACACTCGTTATTTCAAAAAGTCATCATGTTTTTGAAAACATTTTTTTTACATAGTTCCAAGTTGTTTTAAAATTATATTTTTAAATATTTTTATTCTTATATTTTTTTAAGTTTTTACTTTTTGAGTGACAACATAGATTTTTAATTTCATATACTCATCATAATAAACAGAAAACTAAATCATTAAGTTAAATTTATTTTTCAAATTAAATTATTATATTAAATATTAATATAACAATTAAGGTTAAACATGAACTAAATTTAAATGCAGGCCACTATTATTGGATTTAAAACAAAAAAAGTGTTGTTTATTGGCATACGAAACCGCTATTGTGTAATTTGTAATCGAGCTGAAATAAAAAATGTAACACCTCTAGACCATACTTGTTTTCTCAACTGGACAAAATCAGCGACAGGTATGGAAGCTGATGGTGTAGCAGAAGGTTTTTTAAAAAGTGTCGATTTACATAATATGAAATTCAAAAGATTAATTGGTGAGTACCACCTGCTTAGTATCTAAAATATTTTTAATTGTTTTGCACCAAAAAATAACATTTATAATTATGTACCTATGACTCATTTTTTAGGCGACGGTGACAGCAGTGTCACCAAACGGTTAAAAGAGATTTTACCTTACGGCCCTCATTTTTTGGTAGAAAAAATTGAGTGCCGCAATCATATGTTGCGGAATTATATGCAAAAATTGACTGCAATAGCAAAAAAAACGAATTATCCGATTGAATTAAGGAAATTCATTCTCCAACATCTGATGAGATTTCGAACTGCTATTGTAAGAGCTATACGATATAGAAAAAATGAAAATGTATCACAAACACAGCAAATATCAAGTATGTATAAATATAAATAACCATATTATAAGAAACAAGGTGGTTTTAGAGAAGATTTGACATAGATAATTAGATGTATATTAAAATATAATAGCTTATAATTTATAGTAGGCATTATTTTGTATAATTATTATAGGTTTAGCTAAAGATGTTTATAATACTCCATACCATATTATGGGACAACATGCAAATTGTGATATATACTTTTGTAATAAAAAAACACTGGTGGATGAAAATTTGGTGTTACGTGCAGAAAACTGCGGAATGATGATAGAAATAAACACTATAATCAATCGACTAGTTATAAATTCTAAAAGTTTGATTTTGGATTTAGACAATAATATATGCGAACAATTTAATAGTCTAATAAATAAATATATTGGTGGAAAGCGTATTAATTTGTCACAACGAAATGCTTACAATGCAAGAGTTGAAGCGGCGGTCATTGCATTCAACTCTAAACAATATTTAAGAGCAATAATGAAAAATATCACTACTAAAAGTCCAGGTTTTTCTTGAACAATAATATATTACAAATTTATTTAACTAAACACATAATATAATTATCAAAAATCGTATGTTATATATTATTTTAGGACAATTTGGAAAAAAATTTTTGAAAGATGCCAATAGGAAGAGACTAAACAATACAAAGAGGCGAGAATTATTTCCAACAATCTCAAAAAATAGGAATACAAAATCGGGTCCAGACGAACACTATGGTTTGGCGGAAGAATTGCCTGAAGATATATGCCCCGAAGAATTAGAAAAACAAAAAGTCGATTTTATAAACAAATTAAGAGAAATTGATATAGGTAATAGACACAATGAAATTCCTATACAATAAAATATAATTTATTTAAACATTATCATTATTTAATATAGATAATTTAGAAAGAGATACACGAGAACAAGCGAAATCTCCATTATGGTTTTCGGAAAGGAGAAAAAGAATAACTGCTTCTAGAGTAGGAAAAATTTCTAAAATGCGACCATATACATCATGTAAAAAAACAGTTCACGAACTATTATATGGAGAATTAAATTATAAAATCAAATCTATTGAGTATGGACGTGTGATGGAAACTGTGGCCAAACAAAAGTTTGAAGAAATTTTTAATCTAACTATTAAACCTGTAGGTTTGTGTGTGGATGAAAATGTTCCTTATATAGCAGCAAGTCCAGGTAATCAAATAGATATATATAAAATAACACTAATTTATTATTGTGAATTTTAATAATTACAATACGTCAATACCTACTTAATATACATTAATTATTACTTATAAATAGACGGCCTTGTTGGAGACGATTCAATTATTGAAATTAAATGTCCCTTTTCTGCTAAAACTGAATTCAATATATTTGAAGCTATTAAAAATGGAAAAGTATGTCAATGAAATAATTATTTAATTTCAGTAGTTTCAAATTAATATGAATATAAGACATTATTCGGTAAGTACAAATGAGTAAAAATTATTTTAAACTTTTATAGATATCATTTTGCCAAATTGACGACAAAAAATGTGTGACATTAAAAACCAACCACGACTATTACTATCAAATTCAAACTCAGTTGCATGTTACAAAAAGAACAAAATGTTACTTTTTTATTTTCACAGATAATTGGTCTTATAATATATTTATTTTTTATGATATCAACTTTTGGAACACTAAAATAAGTTGCAATTAGATTTGTAAGTAATAAAAACTATAAATATTAGTAAATTAATTAATACACTAATTCACTGCAATACATCTGTGCATTAGATTTTATAACGAATGTTTATTACCTGAATTGATTAGTCCACTATTTGGAAAACGTCTTTTAGTAAGCGATATAAGAGAACCAGTTAGAATTTTGAGAGAACAGGAAACGAGAAAAAAAATAAAAGGTAGGTATAATATGTGGGTACAGCAAGTACCTATTTACTACTTAATAATAATAATACAGCTTATTTCAACAAATAAGAAATACAATATAATGAAACATATTTCATTACTTAGCATATTATGAATCAAAATTATAATTCAAAATTTTTTTATAATTTTTTAAGGTAACTCTACCTCTAATATTACAGAAAATATCTGAACTATAGATTCCTGCAGTGTGGTGCTGAGAAAGTATATCAAATACCATTTTATATTTTTTATATTTTTATTAATTGTTTTTGAGTTGTTGATATTTAATGAAATATTATAATGTTGTATAATCATAATTTAGAATTTAAAAAGTTATACCTTATACCTACATATATATACCTACTAAAAAATAAGTAATTTTTGTATTGGTTGTTTTATTATATTAGCAGAATAACTCATGACATCATTTATTATTATCTCAAAATAATGCGCGACCTATTATACTATCAATGGGATCTAAAAAATAGTTCAAGACGGAACTTAATAATTAATTACGACTGATTTTTTTTTTAGATTTTATACCGAATGTTTACTCCCAGAGTTGGTAATGCCTCTATATGGTAAACGATTATTAATCAGTGATATCCGTGAACCAGATCACATTAAAAATAAAATAATTAAAGCCTAATAAACTTGATAAATACCTACATTTTTTATTAAATTCATCAATAATTTTTTTTATTCGTTTTTTGTTATGATTACTATATGTAGAGGGAAATGTCAGATTAAATTGAAATTATAGAATGGTATTTTTATATTAATTAAGAAGAACAAGTAAAAAAGATCTACTCGAGCTACAAATATTACGCAATTGTGTATTGTGTTCATTGTATTTAACGTATCAATATTGATAATGTAACTAAATTATTAAAATAATGATGTACATAAACAGTTGATTGAATATTTTTTTACAATTTATATACTTAGCTACACCGGACTAAAAAGGTAGAAAAGCAATTCTCTGTATAGAAATATTAAGATCTATTATGTGAGTTGAGAGAGCACCCTGGTAATATTAATGTAGAAACGAAACGCGAGATCCTAACGTCGCGATCGCCAATACAATAATAATACCACTCCGTCACGATAATAACTCGCGCGCTCGTGGTCTCCACACTATGAGTCATAGAAAAGAATGTATAGCAACGGAGGCTCGTGTAATAATAAAACGCTCTTCCAAATCAAACTTTGACGGACCGGTCCGCAGTCGCCGACTACAAGTAATGGGCGTGTCAACGACGCACATCGCGTGCTTGCGCCGCACGAAAACATCTAACAGCGCGTTCTCTCGGTCATTGTATGCGTTTCATTTTCACGCTGACATCCTCTTAACAATTATAATCATATTTTTTTGTACACACAGGCTATTATGGGCTAATTTTAACTAAAGAACAATATTTTATGATAAACATTTGTGGGCTTATTCACGTATAATTAAAAATTAAATTTTAAACAAATTGGGTTTTGATGTTTAACCATTATACCTCAAACTTAGACGAGTAAGGATTTTAATTAAATCCAATTAGTAGATATTTGGCAAGTGTGTGTATAAATAATTTGTAATAAGTGTGTGGGTGTGTATATAAATAATATGTAATAAGTATTTAACACATGAAAAAACTAACGTTATTTTACCTATATGTATATTGTTTAAGATGTTTTGTTGGATAAGCTTACTAATGCATTATGCAGATTTATTGTAGCTAGAATTTATCTTATTTATCGTGGTAGGCATAGTATGCATTAACGATATAAGGTATAATTATTACTTAGAAATACTTAAATTATAAATTGTAAATATTACTTATTTATAAAATAAAAAGAAATAATATAATTAAGATTACCTACATGAATAACATTGGTATTTAAGAAATAATAAAAGTAAAAATGTCATGAAAAAAATTAACATACCTAATGGTTATTTATTATTTCAATCAACTATCAAGTTATAAGATTAGATAAAGGTTAAAGAAATTGAAAGGAAAATTAATTTTATTCACATACTTAAGCGATATAGGTACTTAATTACTTCTTAATATGAAAGCAAGAAAATGTATTTTATGTTTTTCTTATCTTCTTTATAAATGTGATTGCTTGAGTTCTCTGTATAGTTAAATTTTATTTAAAACATCTTAATTGTTAATCTCTCTTTTCATAGTATAAGTAATAGGTATTGTAAAATATTTATATATATTTTTACTTGAATTATATAAAATTAAAAACAATTATGTCACATATACCTATTAAATGAATTTAAGTATTTTACATTTATAGTCCATCGAATGGAACCTAAACAAATTATTGCATTGAAATACATTAAAATCAAGTGAATATATAAAATAACATTATTTAAATAACTGTGCATTATTAAATATATTAACATAAAAAGATGAAGGGAAAAATTCAAGAAAGATATAAAATTGTAAATGATGTAGTATAAAATATTCGTATATTAAGTACATTATCAGTATATACTATATAAATAAATAAATAAATAAATAAATATATATATATATATATATATATATATATATATATATATATATATATATATATATATATATATATATATATATATATTTATAGTCTTCACCCCAATACAAAATATTGTTTTAATAATGAATTGATTTTATGCGTTTTTCGTGCAACCTTGCCACGATCAGTTGCTGTTGTAGTAAGCACGTTATAATGTCGATTTAATGACGACCGTTGTTTTTAATCACAGAATTATCTTGAATAACCCCTGTAGTCATTATGCACTGATTGCATAAATGCCATAAGAATAATAATTTATATAAATAATATTATGTATATTATTTTCAAATAAGTTAGACCTGTATAATAGAATACATTTCTTGACTATTTCAAAAGGCCTCGAGTGTTTTAAATTGTTAAGCTATGAAAATCGCGTGTGTGCGCAAACTAGAAGCCAGGGATTGCCAACATATTTATTTTATTAAGATAGTGATCACTATTCTTAATATCATCAAAATTTACGTGTAGAAATTCCGAATTCGAATAGTGCCAGAAAAATGTCATTTTTCACCTTTGTAAACTTTGCCAATTATATTATTTGTACATAATACACACACACACACACACACACACACACACACACACACACACACACACACACACACACACAAATATTTATTTATCTCGTCTATGAGAAATATCTTATATTAAGATGAGTTTCATAATTTCTAATAAAATTAATTTGTATGTTCTTATACAATAATTAATTTAAAAATAAAACTCTGATGTCCACATGGGTTTTTAATAATTATAGTCAATCTAACAATGACGAGTTACAGCGTTTGTCTTTAGCGGCCTGTATACGTGCCCATAGAGAAAGGTTAACTAGATACTATTGAAATATAAAATAGTATAAGCATTATTGGTTAATTTAAATTAAATTGCATTGGTTGGCTTAGATTTTCTTCCTTTTTGATACATTTGTTTATTAAGTTCCTTGGTCACAAATGTATTTTAATAAACAAATCCTAAATTCGAAATATGATTTCCAGATAAAATTATTATAATAATTCCTGGACCCCACTTGTTTGCTGATCTGTGCTCTTTATACGCACTGGTTAGCAAATGCACGCTACTGTCACAATTGAATCACCGTAAAACTTTATATCATAAGAGTTGAACGTTGACTGATTCCTTATCGTTTAAAGATGACACGGCATCGCGGCAATCTCTTAAAATTTATCACTTCAGAACTTTTTTGAGTCACTTTACAATGTCTTAGTCATTTTTTGATGAACCTTCCCCTTCTTTGTTCATATATCTCTGTCTAGCTTTCATGATCATTGCTTGCTTTCGAGATCTCAGCATATTCTCTCGTTCGTCAGGTGATTTAGAAAACTGACTGCCCAAACTTACAAGATCATCTATTGCTGGTTCGTTAAGACTTGTGTTATAGCTAAAATAAAAAATATGAATACATATACTGAAGAAGTGTTTAATATAGGTGTAATTACAAATATATTTATTAAATGTTTTGTTGTGCAAACTAATATACATAACCAAATTGAACAAAAATTAATTTGCACGTACCTAGTCGAAGATGGAGTGTTGATGAATTGTTCAACACTGTTAACTGTTGGTGGAGTTTGAACACTGGGTTCTTCTTCAATAAATTGTTGAGGTGCAACCAGTCTGCCTTCTAATATATTATCAATCGTTAAGTCAACAGAACGAGTAGTTAATAAATCTTCAATAACCATATGCATGGTGAAATATGGAAACAATTGTAGAACCTAGGGAAGAAACATTCAAGTGTACTTATAACCAAAATAATTCATTTAAAAATAATCAAACCTGCCGAGCCATTGTTTCCAATTTGAAGTATGTATTTGAGTAGTAGGTCTTAGGGAATGAGTTACTTCAACAGAAAAACTTGGTAACCAAGACAAATACCTTGATCCTAAATAAAGATAAATGGGTTATTAATAAATAATATATACAGTTTTAGTTATAGTGTACCACATAGTTACTATTAATTATTGAAGAAAAAATGGTATTAAATCAAAAAATGATAATAACATACAAAAAATATTAAACCACATAAAATAATGTTAGAATTTAGTAAAACATTTTTTTTCAGTATCTCCATAATTAAAAGACCACAGCAATTATCATTTATAATTTAAAAATAGTTTGTTTTTCAAATTTTAACTAAAAATATTTTATACATCCAATACTATTTATACGATACAAAAATTCAAAGGCCAAACATTTTGTTTAAAAATAACTAAATATTTTACATATTTTAAAACAATAAAAATTTAATTTACCATCGAAATGGAAAAAATGATGAGGAATGTGAGTATGTGTACCCAACGTGTCTTGACCAACATTATTAGTAGAATTCATTGGCATATTTTGATCGTGGCTATAATATGTACACATACATCTGTAACAGTCTCAAGGACTAGCCATATTGTGTATACATATAATGCATGTATATGTATTATAGGTACATTTAAAATATTATGTTTTGTATTATCATATCACGGCGGTGCATGCCATCCGCATGTGTACAACTCGCGTGGACGTGCAATGAAATCCCCAAAAAGTAAATGTTTAAAAAAAACCGTACAAATCAAACGTTTGTTTAGTCGTGACGTCCACATAGACGTGTGTGTGTGTGTGTGTGTTTTACTTACATTACAAGGGTAATCTCCTAGTTCAAAGAAACCGATGCTTTTAAAAAAGGGTATTTTATAGGAGCAGAGAAAAATAACATCGTGTATAAAGAATAAAATATCACAATATTCCTATTATGTTATATTGTATGTGTATAACGAACAAATGCGTATAGTTATGTATTACTCGCGTACCGATAATAGCGGGGGGTATTTTATTTGTACAAATATAATGATTTCGTCCTTTTAATACACGTGAGTGTTGACATTTTGACTTTTAAGGAAAATACAACCCTTCGAAACACCTTAAATCACACAAATTGCGTATTCACAACCTGTACACAATGTTATAGTCTGTACATATGTATTGATATATTTAATGCTATACATAGGTTTTGACGGTCGGCTGTGTGATGTAATATACGCTGCGATTAATATGTGATATACAAGTCTATTACATAATAATATAATATATCATAGTATATAATGTAGTATAATAAAAACGAATTATTGGGTGACCCTGCTAGTACGATACCTTTAATGTATTATGCTGTGTTAATAATTTTTATATACCTACACATGGTTACTCGATAGTCTGGACCTTACATTATTTTATTAACAAAATGAAAAATACACCTGCCTATGTGTTCAGTATATTTATATTATAGGTACACAATACATTCATAACTAATATTTATATTTATTAATATTGCTGTGACACTAGTTTTATAAATTCGTTATGAACTATTTGAAATAAAAATTGATTTCTATGCATACGCGTTCACACGTCCGTGTTTCGTTTGAATACTATTATTAAATCATTTGTAAAATAATAAATTTACATACATTATCATACTACGGCCAATTAATATGGAAAATAAATAGTTTTAGTAGTAATAATAAACGTGTTGTTAATAAAAAGCGTCATACAAAAACTTGATAACCGTCAAGATATTGCAGTACCTACCTATACATGCATTGCAACATTTGCAACAAACAATACTTGGCGTTTTTTCACGTGAATGTTTTAATCCGATTAATAATTGAATGTAATAAAATTCATTATAGTTTTAAACGTTAGAATAATTATGTTTACAAACTATAAAGTAAAAATTAAATTTCGAATTACATACAAATATTTGCGTATTTTCAACAATAATTATTTTTTTCGTTAATAAAATCCAATTAGCTGTCAAACACATTCAATATAATTGGTTCAGGTGAACATATTAAATATGGCATGTATACATATACATAATAATATTATAACCTCTCTGTGTTTTACCATACACCTACAACACGCCTATTATTATAGCTATATACTTCGATATAATATGTATATAGCACTGTAATGTAATATCGTGGCATTGTTTACTAATGCATGTACTATTATTTATTTATTGTACAATTGTACCGTTATTTTGTTTTTATTGTTAGTTGGTACACAGTAATATAATAATAATAATCATACATATAGGCGGGCGTTGTACGTGCAAGACGTGCGCGTAATGTAATAAAACGATCGCGTTGAGAATTTTTTTTTTTCGAAAACCGACAAAACAAATGAATTTCCCAGAATCTAATGACGAAAAAGGAAGTTTACTCGGAGAAGGTTTGGCTTGTGTCGATCGCGTGTCATCGTGGAACTACGTCATATTATTGTGACATCCGGCGTCTATCACAACTACAATAATTATTACTTTCATCATAATCGGCGTTGGTTCTTCCGTATAACTTCTATACGTGTGTGCGATAATATTATAACAAATGATCATTAGACTGTTATGGAGGTCTGGTTTTTTGGGGATCACGCTTTTTTTTTTATATATTGAAGGCTACTCGATGGGAATAAAAAATGTGTACGTTTCGTGATCTGTAGAATTAATGAGCATATTCTTTTTCTATCGTATAAATGCATATTTTGCGATCACGGAATATTTCAGCACATTTAAAATAAGAGAGAATATTTCTTTATGTTTCTTAAGTTTTCTTACATGAGAAAACATTTATTTGATTTATTAACAAATTGTTTCAGTAAAATTGGTTTATAAATAATGATAAATTAAATATTTATAGTATTAATGATGTATTTGAATTTAGGAATAAGTCGCTCCATTGGGTGTCTTCCTATATCATGTCACATTTCATGGTTTTATAATCACCATTTTTATTGTTACTTATGTATATTATTGAATAGACGTAAATTTCATTTTTCAAAATAAAATAAAAAATAAATAAAATAAAAAAAGAAGACGAAATGTTACACCTATTTTAAGGTTTAATGTATTGGTATTGAAAAAATTATATTTATAAGACATAGCAACACAAATTTTTATTGAACTTGTATCACTGTAATTAGAAAATCGTAAGAAATTATTTTTAAAAATATTAACAGAACGTTTTGAGACATTTTTATAAGAATAATTATAAGCATCATTTTACATCAATTTTAAGAGTATGCAGGATAGGTTAAATATTACCTCTAATGTTGAGAATATTATAAATGTGATAGTATAATTTATTGTACCAAATCAATATCATATGAGCCAGTGGTGGATCCAAGGCGTGATGGGAGGGAAGAGGGGCAAAGGGAACACCCCCACCCTCTCCATGCTACCGATAGTAATACTCTAACACCCGAATTACCTAACTTTATTAATAGAATATTGAAAAATATTTTCACCTATCATACTATATTGTTAGAGCGTGGTTGTTATTCGAAGTATTTATGCTCATAGCTCTCTCTCTCACATACATACAGTTAGTAAAATTATATCATACTTTTGCTTTTGCCTTCCCCCCCCCAAAAAAAAATTAGTTCCTGGGTCCGCCACTGGTATGAGCAAGATTGAAAGGACTTTTAATTTTCAATCGCTTAATGCCTTAAAACTTATTGTAAAGTATATAAATTGTTAAATCGTTACACGACAGGTATGCTGGTATATAAATATTATCGTTAGATTAAAAAAATTATAAAAATGTGCAAAATAATAAAAAAAAGAGAAAATAATAAAACACTGTTAATTGAAACAGCGATAGTTGACGGTTATCAACATTTTCAATTATTAATATTACCTATATCGAGGACTATTGGCAGTGGCGCCGATCCCTATGTCTACCTATTGCGACCGCAACACAATATATTTAGGTGGGTGGGTGGGTTTGTTGAGTTCGTGAGATGTGTGACTATATTTTAAAACGTTATACGAAAACAGAAATGTTGGATAAAAGTACGTGTCCACTGTCCATAGATACGTGTCGTAGGCATAGTACGAATCGAATCAAACGTAATTTAGAATGATTTGCATTGTGACCTATACAAGTGCGTCTACTGACTCGCAGCGAACGCGTAGTGTGGACGGACCGCACGCATTGCGTTGCCGGCTGCCGGTAATGCCGACGAAATTTCTCGAGATTTTTCCGTTTGGTGCGGCCATACGGATAGCCAATAAAATTAGAGGACGCATTTCACAACCAAATACCAATCATCGGGTTTATTAAAAAATAAAAATGATGGAAATCGCACTGTGCCCTGCGGCCCCTGCCCCGTGTGGCATGTTCATGTACCCCACAATTTTCTGTAATTATAAATATAATTTTAATTTTATATTTATATTGTTGATTTAAATTTTGAAAAAGTTTATGTAACTATTGTTATTTAAATGGTATTATGTTCATTTTTATTAAAAACTAAAAAGTAAATGTTGTTGTCTTGATTAGGTAGTGTATACAACTATTCTATATTATTTTAGTTTTTGAGGCATATTTTGAGCGAAAAGAGAGAAAAATGTTGGTATTCATTGTGGCATAATCATGAGTGCGATCCGAAATTTTATAGTTAGGGTCTGGGGTGGTGGGTGGTTAAAATTTAATTGGCAACATAAACTTTTTTATACATCGGCGCCACTGACTATTGGTTATCCATTTCAGGCCGTATTCACGGGTTGTAAAACTTGTAACCAGCATGGAATGGTAGCGTGAGTACAATAATGTACATACATAGGGTCATCGTGATATAGTGTTTATGTTCGATAACTTGAAACGAAATTTTTAATTAGCCAATGGGCGTATCGTATAATGGAAAGCCTATGTAGGTAATATTACGTAATTATGATGTTATATTATGGCGCGTAGTTCATGACGAGATATTAAAACATTAACATAATATTTACAATGCGTATGTGCCCTACATGTTACAATGATAGTATAAAAATAATTGATGTATAATACGAGCTAATATAGTCATCATATTGTATGCAATTTGTTGACGTGTTGTTGGTAACAACTTTTTCCGTGTATTATTACTAAAGAATTTTTCTCTTTTCTTCAGTTTACTCGCATATTGTATGCATATTACGGATATATGTATTCGTACAAGTCATTTTCTTTTAAAATCGTTTTCTTCCAAATAATAATTATGTCGTATTGAACTTGAACCGTTATTTTCTTTAAGAAATTAAAATGTAAATTCAGAGCTGTAGTGGAAATTATACTACGGTAAACGCCATAATTGATTATTTCAAATAAACACCGTATACCTTTTGGATTACATTGTATACTTTCTGTTATATTAAAATTATAAAATATAATATAAAATTATAAATGATTTATTATTTTTAATTATTCGGTTGTTCACAAAAACTAAGACGAGCAATGAAATAAATTATTATTGTAAAACAATTTTTTGTAAAATATAAATTTTACGACATTGTACTGTAAATTGGATAATTATCGGCTGACAGTCAAATAAGAATATTTTTGAATACATTTTATGAAGAAAATCGTTTGAGAATCAAGCAATTAAAAAATAATATTTATAGAAAATATGTTTTCTTTCTATTTAAATTTGTATATAATTGCGTAGGTTTAAGCATTTGCGTTTGTTTTTAATGTGGTTTATGATTATAAATATTGAATTATTATTTAACCCTGACGTTTTCATCTAAATAAATGATAGATTAAACTATATCATCATGTGGCTGGAAACTTTGTTGAAATTGACTTGAACCAGCTATAAGAGATTTCAATTCAGTTTTCATTATGATCAAATAATTTGTAGCACAACACATCAGTCTAAATTATTGTATACCTATGCGTGTATTATGATTTTAAAATATATTAGTAGCGAATTAGATTATTATATTTTAGTGTTACCGAATATCGAATTTATCTAATGCAATTCATAAAAAAAAATTTTAAAAATAACAAATCCAGCTAATTCTACAATGTGTTACATTATATTCAGTGCACGCGTGATGTAAATATTTAATGACTGAAACAAATCATCAGAAAACATTAAAAACCAAAAAATATATAAATAAATAAATAAATAACAAAGAGAAAAATTAGTTAAAACGGATACTTTTACAAATAATTTTTTATTTTATCGTGTCTACATAGAAGGTAACTTAATGTCATAAACATATTATACCGATCTTTGTGGCAGTTACAGTTTCTCATGTTGTACTTATAGTACTCTATGTTCCTATGGTATCACGATTCTTTTTTATCACATGGAAAAATGCAATATATTATAACTCACATTTTTTAATCTAAGTACTTAAATACTCGTTGGAGAATACTCGTATGGTATATATACACACACACACACACTCGTGGTTTTTATTTAATTTACATTGAAATTCTTTTTTCATTTCAGTTAATACATTTTTCATGAATTATACGTATGCTAATCTGTCAACAATTTAATTAATAATAATAATTGGCGATAGGTCATTATTAGAGAATATATTCTAACACCTTCTTAATTCCTACTGTCGTCACGTAATTGTATATAGATACAAGATGATGGTCGTCTCATGTATATGGTAGAGAGTTTTCCGGTCAACCAATTACTTTGGTCAATTATTATTGTTTCGAATTTTAATAACACACAAAATCACAAAGATTTCACCCTTTTTTATTATAAATAAGTCTTTGATACATTCGAGTGTATACTTAAATTATAATTACGATATTTCGGCCGTATGATATCGCGTGTCAAGACCGAAAAATGAAGAGGAAAGTGTTTTAATGTATTGATAGAAGACTTAAAATTATATAGCGTAGATATTTTAATGTATATTTCTGTATTATTTATGTGTACGAAAGTTGAAAAATCAACTAATAGATTTATAGATACAGGGCGAGATAGATCTATTTGATTAATGTAATAGATTTTTTCACTTCATTATTAATTTTATTTTTTTTTAATATTATATTATAGTTCTTTGATACAATTAGATATAGTATATAGACTAAGATATAGAAAGTCATTGTACAACATATTATTAGTGCGAATGGAGTTAGCCCGATCTCCGTTAATCCGTCAACTCCTTTTAATATTCAATGAAACAGTTGGCATCATGTTTTTTTTTGTTATTAGTGTTTTAAGTTGGAACTTTATTTCTTTTACTTATGTTACACTGAAGCTCCAATTAGAATAATTTCACTAGAGAAAATATTTATCTATTTATTAAAATCCAATACTACCTAGATTACCTTTATTATCTTTTTCGAAGACTAAAGATACGAAAAATGAACTTCCGACCTATCGACATCTTGCCAGCTTTTTGAAATCATATTCTCTTTTTATATACAAATGAATGTAAAGCACTTTTGGACACCTGTAAAAAAAGTATAAATTATGTTAACTAGTTACAATTGACACTTAGGATTGTTGTGCTCTAAATCTTAACCACATTATAATATTGTTACATGGTACGGTGAAAATGTATATTCGACGTAATGTACAAAATATTTTATAATAATCTTTTTAAAATTTGAACTTAAGGAAGAAATATATGTGACGAATCATATAAGACAATTTCTACTATAGGTACTGATAATTTCAAATTTCATAAGGTTTTTATTGAAAAATAATGGTAATTTACATGTAATTAATTTTAAAACGTTTTTATAAAATCCTGAATAGTGATTTCGAAAATTGTTCAATAATGTTTGGGAAGCATACGAGTGAGATTATATTAAATGTTCAGATTTTTATACCAAATATGTAAAATGTTGTGAGATAAAAACATTCAAAAAACGAGATGTTATCAATTATATAAAAGTTATCTCTCTCTCTCTCTCTGTCTTTCTATATATTTATATATATATATCAAAAATGATTGATTTTTTTTTTATTTAAAACTTTTTTTGACTACGGCACACTTCGCCCTTCACAAAATTTTCACGGTTAACCTTTTATTTAAGGTTTTGATATTCTAAAAAATAACATTACTAATACATTTTATTAGGATTTAATAATTATGTAACCTAACTTATATTAATCGCTTTCTTACTAAAAACTTAGGATTTATTAATATATAACTATAGCAGATGCATAACATTGAACGCATTTTCGTATAAAATAATTCAATTTAATCGGTCATTTATGAAAAAAAAAAAATTCAAAATACTGCGGCACACCTAGTGAATGCTTGCGGCGCACTAGTGTGCCACATTATCTAGTTTGAAAACAACTGGTCTAGAATAATTTTTTGGATTTTTATGGCTAAATTAAAAAAATAGATTTAATGAAAATTTCGTAGAATGCAAATTGTACCATTTCTATTCAATATTTAGGTATTTTTTCCTTACACTTGGAAAAACTATCAATAATAGAGAATAATGACTTTTTTAAAGTACTGAATAGACGAAATTCCTTATCTATAGAGGCACTGGATGAAACTTTTGGACTATTAATTATTACTTAAAAAAGTGATAACATACATAAAAAAAACATATAAAGACATTGTAAAACCAATACATGCTTCGTTTTACTCAGAATCTAAAATTTAATAAAAAAAAACAAAAAAACGTAGATAAAGATATTATCAGAATGATGCAATACACGTGAGAATTGAAAAAATATATAACTCGTACAATTGACTGCATCGAATTGATTATTATAATATTTGTACAACATAAATGGTTTGAATGATAATTATTCTTAGTGCCACGTCATAATCAATGTTTGAGTATTGTTAAAACTTATAAGTACAAGTATAATAAGTTTTAAATGTAGTACTCGGCTAATAGCTATACCACATAATATGCAGTAATTGCGTGATTTTTCTATAATTATTGCACATGTTTACTACCACCATATTATATACTATAATATCCAAATATCTTCGTTTATTATGAATTATGATGTATCTGTGAGTGCGGGCAATTGTATGTGTCTGGGTGTATGCACGTACGCGCATGCGTGAATATTTATTTTAATTCAACGACCTGCCTCTAAGGGATCAACGACTCTATGGAAAAATCTATTGTTCTCACACCTATATAGTTTTTAATTATTGTTGAATGACCTTGTTATTATTATATATCTACTATAAATACGTGATAATTGCCTCGTATATTAATTGTCGTTATGAAATCGATCTGTTTTTACCAAAAGGTTGTGATATCTTTTCAATGTAACGCACTAAAATTATATTACACCTATAACAAATATACGTGGACATTATAAATAGCTACATTATGTTTTATCGCTTACTATTTCTATGTCGTTTTAATATCAAAATAACCATTAAAATATTGATGCATTTATTGTTTTCTGCATTCACTGAGTAGTTCACATGTGTCTCTTTAAAAAAATAATGATGATTAACAAAAACGTCTGTGTCGATGTATTGAATCACTATAGCGTGTTTGTCTTGCAACTCGTTTACACGTTATCGAAATTAAATTGATTTCATAATTATAGAAATATCATGCACGTTGTGGACCGTTTTTTCAATTTTAAGGTATGGGTTTTTTCTATGAGCACATACATATACATTTTTTCGAACATGTATACGATCACACTAATTTTTAATTATATCAATGTACCGCAATTCAATAACAGTTTAATAACAAAGTTAAGTAAATATTTATTTTGGTTTTAATTAAATCGTTTATTATTATTTGTAATTATAAAGAACATAAATACAAATAAAATAATTTTGATGAAATATTTTGTTTTAAATGTAAACTGTTAATCAAAAGTGTGTAGTTCTAAATTGTTTAAGAATATATCTACTAAACAATAGACAAAAATATACGTAAATAGTTATATATTAATATAATTTTAAATATTATAATACTAATACCATTATACTTATTATATCTTTATATAGATTGTAATTGCTTGCTACTGTTCGTGAGGCACACACAAAGGAGGTATATAGTCCCAAGTACAGGTGCAGTGCACAAATACATATTACAATAATATTTTTATAATTTTCTGAACACACACACAACACATGCACTTGCATATGTGTGCTAGTCAACTCGACGTGTCTTGTATAGAATTTCTTCGTCTTTTTTTTTTTCTACCGTGATTTTATAAAACACACGATCAATGCTCGATCACGCGATACCGTACATAGACATCTTGACTTGAAGGAATTGTGCGATTCATACACTGCGTTTTCGTCTATTGTACATATGTACATCATGACTGACCGTGCAGGTTGTTTTTTTTTGCACACAAACCTCGTCTGTGTTGTCGGACATTCGTTCCCGAAAGAAACGTAATATCGAAACGTTTACACGTTTAATCTTAGACTTTTTTCAAAGTATATTTATGCGAACGTAATTTATGCGAAAATATACATAGTGAAATATTTTTAATTTTATGTTATCAACAATTATTTTAAGACGCAATACGTCGTACACGTCATTGCTCAATATGGTCGACATAAAGTTGAAATTTTCTTACCATTTCGATTAATATCCAGGTTTTAATATTACGCCATGTGGGTTCATACATAGTAGTGTATAGTAAATTTCAAGTACATAAAAAACACTCAATATCACGTACTTGCAAGTTGCAGATCATGTTTATGATTCTTACATTGAAAGGATACGCCACGTTCATTAACTTCTCTAATAATATACATTTTGCTTGTGGTGTAGCGGAGAGAAGTTGAATAATTTATAAGAGAAAACGAATAATGTCACGTATTAATTGTGCATATTATAGGTACAATGCACATATATGCATATATTTTATATTTATTAGATATGTATACACACAATATCGTAGTTATAATCTGAAAACGCATGGACAATATTGTCGCATGTTGTTTCGGTCAACTCATAAAAGTTGTATTACTACACACACACACACACACACACACACACACACACACACACACACACACACACACACACACACACACACACACACACACACAAACACATGCACACATATATACGTACATATATATATATATATATATATATATATATATATATATATATATATATATATATATATATATATATATATATATAATTGAATATAATGTATAAGCATACACTCATGAGCACCGGTGCACGTAATAATACTTTGTTTTTGAACAACACTGTAACGAAGGACGTAGTACGGTGGACGAGCTGCACAGAGTATAAATATTATACATAGGTTCCTGAGGAAAAATAATATATAATATTATGGACACGGAAATGACATGATAAAAAATATACTATGTTTTTTTTATCACTTCTTTTTTTTTGTCTTACATAGTGCCCACTCTATGTACTATGTACGCACTCGCAGTCGGCAATAGTAAGTTTTGTCATAGCTAATACTCAAAGGATGCGTAGGTTTAAATATACAAACGTGTGTGTTTGTGTGTATGTGTGTGTGTGTGTGTGTGTGTGTGTGTGTGTGTGTGTGTGTGTGTGTGTGTGTGTGTGTGTGTGTGTGTGTGTGTGTGTGTGTGTGTGTGTGTGTGTGTGTGTGTGTGTGTGTGTGTGTGTGTGACTATAGATAATTTATGTTATACGATATGAAATTAATTCAAAGCAAACGAAATGTTTGTTTCGTAGATTTTTCACTCTCGAAAATAGACACGAGGATAGAGGATGCAGGTAAGACGTGTTAAAGTAAAATGTTGAGACATTCATAAGGTCCTCTAAATCTTTTTATGAGTTATAATTTTTATCCAGATAAAACCTTTTGTGTAATGAGACACCGAGTTTAACGACCTACAAGTGAAATCCCTTTCAAATTTTTACACGCCGTATGTAAAATTTCGCTCATTGAGTCCAATATTTTTATATTATGTTGTCATTTATTTCGATTTGTCGACTGTCATTTAAAAAAGTTTCTTTCAAGTGATTTACCGTTTTTACCAATATTTAGGTATGTTGACGAATGAAACTGCCTCTGAATCTGACGCCGACATTTATATTGTCACAATAGTACAAAACCTATATTTTTTATGTTTGTATATTTGTATAAAATACCAGCGTCGCGCTTCGTTTGCCTAATATATTGTTATGATCCTCCCGCGTCGTTAGTGATGACGTTAACGAGAAATACGTGGAGTTTTGCTATCGACACGCGTTTTGAATTAAACGGAGAGAACATTGTCTCGTGCGAGTTGGCAGGTATGAAAATTATCGTTACATAGTATTATCATTGTATTTAATTCATGGCGAGAAATTTTTTATTTCTTTCACCGCATCGACTATAATATCACCCCATAATTCAGCTCATATTCTACCTGTGCATATTGTATATGTATGTCCAATCGGAATATATCATATTTCTTTAAGGTTGCCTCACCAGTTTTCATATATTCCGATTTGAACATGTATATTATAGAGTGCATAAATTTGGACTTTTTTCTTGTATCTAAAGTTAAAAATATCAATACATTGCATTTTAACTAAGTGATTCTTAAGTTTTGTTTTTTCAAAAGGTAATTACTGTATTACTGTATATTTTAGGATATTAAATTATAAAAAAGAATTATTATTTGTTGTTTAACATTTTAACTCTCAAATTTTTATTAGTTGATATATAACTTAAGAAAAATAACTATATAAGTATTTAAAATTCAGAACACAGGAGAATGGGGACGAGACATTTTTGAATGTTACCCTATTTTCACATTACCCTAAATACTTTAATAGTTGAATGTATGTAAATATATTTTAAAATATTGATCAAACACGTAAATTTAAATATTATAATTTTCCAAAAAAAGTATTTTATATTCTAATATAATGTTATAAACATAGGTTAGAAGACACTAAACAATGAATAGAAAAATTATACAAAACATTGTATGTTTTTCTTAAAAATGCAGTTTTTTAAGTGTTTTTTAAATTAATCAAATTTCAAAAATATGCATCACACAGGTTAAATCACAACGTACAAACCACGAGTGTGTATTTATTACATGGAGCTATAGTAGGAAATTCGTTTTCTTTTAATGTGTTTTGTTCACAACCATCACTGTAATCGTCTTAGATCTACGACCATGCGTTTTGGTCGACGCAACGTCACTTCACGTGTACTTTGCCTTGTGAATATAATTTTTACGAATCCGCTATGCCCTGTCGCGATTATTCGACGAAAATTCGAGATCTGATTGACCACGAGTGCGTACGAATTCGCGATTACCAAAGAATGTGTGTATGTAAATACAATTATAAGTCCTCAAGTGTTTTTAATAATAACTCATACACTCTATATTCAAATAGTATAATATATAATATATCACGGTGATATGGACGCAATGACGTGTGTAAAAAATACACCCCTAAGTCTTGACATATAGCAACGTAACGTATCGACGTCAAGTCGTTCTAAATGATAAATTGAATCATTATGTTTATGATGACCATGCGTCATGTTGATTACCAAGTTTTTTCAGTATCGTCGAAAAAATAAAAAATAAAAGTAGTTGCAAATTTCACACCCTTCCCGTATTTCGCAGTTCTAAACGGCGATAGCAGCCGCGGAGGTGCACGCTGCTTATAACGCGGTGAATAATCTGATGGCGGCGTGCGTTCGATTTGGTCACGTGTTTATACATAACTGAATAATATTATTAAACAGAAGCTTTACAAGAGCTTATTATACATTATATACCTATACACACACGTAGATTCTTATATAGAAAGGAAACCGTACTATGAATCAAGTGAGCGGTGTCGCGACGATGCCACAAGGAGCCTAACCGTCTTGGATTAAACGGCAGACTTGTTTTACAACATAAGAAGCCCAGCTCTGCAGTTGGTATTATTATTACATCACCAAGTTCTAATATCATTATGATATTATACGGACGTCGTGTACACTCGGGTAGTTTAATTTTTACGATTTCCCTCCCCAAAAAAAAAAAAAAAATATCCACACATATACATCTACAATGCTATACGACAGTAAATTATTTACACACATATACACATGTATTGATATACACATATATATGATAACGATTATAAATTTAATATACATACAATGTATAATATATATTTCGTTTCTATGTACAAATTGTACATCGAGGCCTTCGAAATTAATAATCCGACGACCTCCTTTTCGACATAGCTGCAGTAGCGTTCGCACCTTATGGCCAGCCGATGTACTATCGTCTTCGTATTGATATATCATACGCACAAACCAACGAACGAGCATAATACACGAACGCACGTTTGGCTTCTCTTATTTCACGTGCTATTAGCAGCCCGCCGCGTCGCCGCCGCACGTCTACAGGGTCGGCTTTCGTAAATACATTACACACACACACATAAACTACACATTTCATTATAGACTAGAAATAATGTTCTCTTTAACAGCACATATCAGAAAACGATATATACGTATATTGTAGAAATGGTGATGTGAATAGACGCGATACCCCAACGTTCGACTCGAATACTTTGAAATTGAATCTTCGGGATCGTATTATTATGTATAATCTCGATTCATGCACATTTTTCAAAATAAAAATATTTCTAACCTCTACGTGGCGCGTGCGCGTGCGCGCACGCGCATATGTGTGTGCTAGGTAAATATTATAATCGAATAAATGGCTCATTTGTTAATACATATAATCGGTAATATAAACAAGCCGTTTATTAGTCCACACTCGGCTTGGCGCATATGTTATGTCCCGGTGTTGGCGTCGGAGGAGATGTATATTATTCATAAACGGTTTGTCGGCTGAAAACGTTCGATTATACGGCCACCGCTAACAATCGACTGCTGCGACATTATAACCGAAGAAGAAAATTATACGTTTGCGTATAAATAAAATTATTAAAACATATAGTTGTCTGGTGTACACGAATCCTACAGGGCGTGTCCACAGCAGCAAAATAACAACACACCGTCTCGACACACAATAATAAACTCCCCCGACACGATGCAATATAATATACTTTTATTAATTTTTTAGTTGGAAATATTATTGTTACAAACACACGATTTTTATTTGAAAAATAATAAAAGCCCTATTCGTACGCCCAGTTAAAGTATATACTGCAATTTACATATTGTATAGGGTCATGTGTATTGTATGTATAGTGTATGCACCATACAATGTTTATGCATTGTTCATTGGGGGATATGTTATCAAGCTGACAACTATAATGTGGTCAGGTCAATACTATATGAATTTCATTGAAATAAGGAAAAAATTATAGTAAACTAGACAGTATGTTAATGGATGGTATAAAGACGATATGATGGAAGTTAACAATTCCATCTCGGTATATGGCAGAAAGCTATAGTAATGATTGAGTGTTAAAATAGTCCAGTGATATAAATTAATATAAATTGTCTAAAAAATGTACGTTTCTTATTATATTTATAAGATTTATGGTTTTAATTTCCTAAAACTCTTATGTCACTTATATTTTCTAACTACAACCTTTTTTCATCGGCTTGGCGAAAATTTGCAAAGAAGGTGGAAAAAGTAAGATACGAGCAACTAGCTGAGACTAAATGAAGTTTTATAGTATGAGAGCAATGGCGTAAAAAAAAAATCAGATATTAGAAATATTCCTAAAATAATATTCATGCCTTCGAGATTTTTATCTCCTAACTTTTATATTATTAATATCTATCAGAATGATGATTCAACTCATGGCTTTTTTTTCGTCCCTCTATAACTATCCTCGTGTTCCTAAAAAAATTATTCCCACCATCAAATTAATGATATGAATTCCAATCGTAAATATATTTAAGAAACTTAATCATCATAATTATGTATTAAAACTAATTTCTAATCTAATGACTATTACATTTGATATAATATGTAATTAATAAAAATATAAAATTAATAATAATATTTCTTTTTTCTTTTTGTTGTGTTAACATGGGTATGTAAATTGGCCTGCCAACTACAAAAATTTAAACAATTCTATTATAGATTATAATATTACGTATACCTATGTATGATGTAAATTTGTGTAATAGAATTATCGTAAATTGAAAAAAAACAATATATATGAGTAAATAGATATATAAATAACTATACGAAAATGTACGAGTATACCGATGATATGATAATTGTCTGATATTTAAGATATAACGTATTGACTTAATGAGTAAATAAATGTACATTTTCAACATTTAAATAAAATTGTAAATTATAATTTTATCCACGTTTTTGTAATTTGGTCTTAAACATTTGAATCATTTCCGATAGTGCAAAGGGAATTTCTTTGATCTTAATAGAATAAAACTCATGTGGTTAAAATGTTGTTTGAAAAAAAAAATTATTGATTCGGCACGAGTGATAATACTGGTAATTGTTACTTATGTAAGACTTTAGTACATGTAATATCGCGTGGTGCCATATGGAAAACTTATAGTCAGATGTCGAATTAATCATTTTCGCGGCAATACTTGATTTAGTGTTGTTCCAGACTCATTATGTGCCGATGTAGATTAATAACTCATGAACGAGAATATATCTACGTGTATATGACGAATGCGTTGAGGTTGCGTGTTTAATAGTACCGCTCGAGTTGTCGTCACGGCTCGATTTCCGTTTCGAGTACGAAGACACGCGTTGTTTTTATTTATTTATATTCTCAATTTGTCTTCTGTTTCTTTTTATTTTGTTTGAAATGTAAGTCGTCTGGGAAATTAAAAAAAAAAAAAACCCAAAAAATCAAACAGAAAATACGCTCGTGCGGATATCGTGTTATTCAAAGCATCCGTCGCGCCGTCGGTGTGATAGATCAAATCAATCGACGCGTATTACACACGGCACGTGTATACGTATAATAATAATATAAACGATGAGAGTTCGAATTAGTCTGGTCAGTCGCCACTGTCATACAAATGTGTATTGCGCACGAATTTTCTCTCGTTTTTCTTTCTGTTTTCAACTCTCGATCGTGGCGCACCATCACATTGTTACAATACTCGTTGATCTACAGCTCTAAATCTCCGTTATATTACAGTACTGTCATCGGCAATCGTGTTTCCTGCTCGCTGAGGGGACTGCACTAGTCATCGTCAACTTGCGAATATTGTGTAGCGTAAGATTTTCGTACATAGTACACTGAACATTATATTTTTGTGTTTGAGTAATCCCATTTCACCGTAACAAAAACGTCGGTATTGAAAATCGATTAATGTTCCTGTTAAATTATTATTGAATTATGTGTATTATGATTAAATGTATTTTGGTTGTAATTCATATGGGCCCAGACGTTTCCAGATCGTTATCTTTAGAAACAAAAAAATTTTTATGACGAATTGTAGTTTCTTAAAAACTATTATTATTCATTTCACAACTCTCTTAATTTTAATATTCAATGATTCTAGTAAACACGCTCGTGCACTATATAAATTACATACGTAATATTTGCATTATACTTCTGAAGGATATTCTGAAAAAACTAAAAATAAATTTTTATTGAATGAATAAAAAAAATCTTTATAGCTGGAGAACTGATTTTTTGGCGAAACAAGAACTGGTCGCGTGGGCGCAGTGCGTGATAATATAATAATAATAGATATAAACGCCGCACGTATTATAATTATATAATAATTATTTACTGTGTGATCGATTTCGTAGTGTATGCTGACGATGGTGACGTGACAGTACGTATTGAATTGTATACACATCGCTTAAAGAACACTTTGCGTACGCGGGGGCTGCAGGTTATTAGCAAATAGTTTTCGGTGCACGCGAAATTGATGAACCACCGATCACTGGCGTACTGTTTCCATACACACCCACACACACACCCACACACACACACACACACACACACACACACACACACACACACACACACACACATCTCGTGTATACATTTTGCTGCGAGTGAGTAAATAAATATATGTATATATATATATATGTACTATCGCGTATATATTGATATTGGAATGCGCGCACGAGGGAGACTGCAGAAGCAACAAACATTCATCATTGGATCGTCACTAATCTTGTTTCGACGCGGGGTAAAGGGGTGACCGTCGGTGGCGGCAAAGTGTCAGACAACACGACGTTCCGCATGTACATAATTAATGATGTCGTAAGAATTTATTTAACGATCGACTTTCGAGAGGCAAACGGAAAGACTAAACAAAAAAAAAAAATGTGTAAAACTAAATAACGAGCCGTGGTGTGAAACGAAGACCCAAGAGCGTGTATCACATATTAATATATGATTCCGCGCGTTCCGGATGTAGTGTATATTACGCGTACTTGTGACACTGTATAATATAATACACGCGTATTGTACGGTATGTCATTTAATTTTATAAAATTTTTTTTGATCGATGTGCTTCTCTGTCAACGCTATTTCTGCGGAAACAGAGAACGCGGCTAATCGCCGACTTTTGGTCATACTAGTACAATAATTGTTTATTCTCCGCGCGGTCACAGAGGTCATTTGCACGTCGAAACGTGTAACGTACACAACCGAAAATAAATATACTAAAATTTTTAATGTTTATCTGTTCTACAGCATACGATTTTTTAATTAATATATCGATAAATCAATAGGTAATACTTAAATAATGAGTACAGGATTAAATCTTCAGAGTTAAAAATAAAAACGACAATTTTTAACGTCAAATTAGCAATGTCTTATTAGATTGTTTTATGTATCTCATAATTGACTGAAGTCGCACGTTTTCGAGAGCCAGATTCCTTTTTACAAACAAAATAGACCTGGTTGCCGCCATCGTCGTCGATTTTGGCTAAAGAAACGTCATTAACAGATGCGAATGTTCCATTACTTCGACTGTGGTTCGTTTTGATAGCTAAGATTTTGCACAACTAATGATGTTCTAGTAAACCACTTCATATGAATCGCTTGAATGTGACCAACGTAATTATATCGATGTCTTGAAATAAACTAGACGTAGTCAAAATTCAAATCCGGTGTATTTAATTAATAATTGGTCTATTCTCTGTCGTGTACTTATTTTTGGTTTGAGTGATATTATTATGCTTTTCTAGTTAAATTGATTCGAATGAAAATATTACTTTATCCCCTGAAGTATTTAATGTGTATACAATATTACGTTTTACGATCACCATATTTTATTGTCAGATATAACAGGTGATAATAATGAACCAAATATATTATTTATAAATTCATTGTTGGTAAAATTATTGTGTTCAATTGCTTAGTAAATAATTATTACATTATCCATCAAAATGTTTAAAATTCATTTTTTTTGAAATTTTTGAAAATTTAAATTTGTTCTACTCTTCTTTAAATAAAAAAGTGGTGCTATCACTGTTGTCTCTTTACGGAAATCGCTACGTTATCGTCTGAAATCGACTGAATATTGCAGTATACTGATGAAATTTAAGTGTCTGTGTGAGTATGTGTATCAGTGTGTGTAAATGTTTGTATATTAAGTTTACGTCAGTGGTCGATAAATAACGACTGTAGTTTCGGTTAAACGTTATTGCGGAACCCAGAGCGGATGATGGCAGCTATATATATAATATATTATAGAAACACCCTTTTCCGCGTCGTCATGGTCCCGAAAAGCGTAAGTATTTCAATATTAAATACATCGTTCGTATATATAATACAATTTAACTATATTGACACTTTCTCTGAAACACGACGACGACTAATCGCCCAACAGATACCGCCAATGTTATCGTCCTTGTCAGCTCGTATATTCCTTTGAAGATGAGCTATTTTCAAATCATTTGTCATCAGTTCCTGAATTTTGAACGAAAAATTATATATAATACGGTCTGACATTAACGAATTTTAATCACGAAGTGTTTATAAGTCGCTCTTCCTCTAGCCACTTTTTCACGAGTCCGCTCTTTTGGTCACGTGCAGACGACGTTCGAACCACGTATATGATATTTTTATATAACATACAGACATACTATAAAATTATTATTCTTGCGTTTTATCAAATGCGTAAATGCCTAGGTATCTTAGCATGCAACGAATCGATCTATTATAATATTTTTTTAACGTTCATATTTATTTTTTATTCGACTGCGTTATGACATTGATACACCGCGGTAGTCTTCAGCGCACGTTCGTGACGTGTCGTAAATTACAGCTATTAAAACGTAGCCGACACGATAATAATTATGATCATCTCGACGGAGGCGGCGGTGCATGCGTATACAGCCGAAGAGATAATGTAGTTTCCAAAATTTGGATTTGAAAGCGTAGGAGATGAAAATTTGTGTCGCGAGTCGACCTCACGAAAAGCACGATCTCTACAAAACTATACAAACACGCACATGTACACACACACACACACACACACACACACACACACACACACACACACACACACACACACACACACACACACACACACACACACACACACACACACACACACACCCATACACACAAGCGTGCGAGCTTCTTGGTATTAAATTCATGTCATATGATTAATAACACATGTATTATTGACGTGACACATATCGTCTTTGTACACCTACTTGTGTCGTAGCGGTATGCACATTTTAATAGACGCTCTGTGATTCTCGTCGAGAGAGTTTTCAAAATTCTATTCGTTGTTTTTTTATAATTCATATGTATGAGTACCTATTATACCATGCTTTATCCGTACCGCCGGCGGAGACGCTAAACGTATTTATATATAGCGTGATCTGATAGGGAATTCTTATGTACAGATATTAATATAAAACGAATTATTTATATAAAAAAAAAAAAATTAAAAACTATAACCCTGTATGTGTTTAGTTATGTATATACTTATATACTGACGCGACACGCAATCCAAGAGCCCAGAGCGGTCACGATCTACCCAAAAAATCCATAGTCCCGTAAAAACCAGTAGTCGCTCCCATCGTCATCATGAAATCCGTAATAAGGTCGATACATAATAATAATATTATTATTATACACATTAATCGAATTGTTAAATGTACATCTATTATTCACGTATATATTATTATTCCTCGACGATTGGTATCGGAATTATAATTATACCGTATGTGTGTGTAGTAATTCTGACGGCGGCATATATAGTCCGTCTGGTATTATAGTATTTTGTTTAGCATGCGATAAACCGTCGTAATTATTATCATATTATATAGATACCTACGTGAGCGTTCTCTATTTCAAGATGGAATTTCGAGCACATATTATATATACACACACAAGTATAAATATATTTTTTTTTATTAAAAACGACGAATCGAACACCGCTTAATTCCAACGACTAATGTGGTTTTGCATGCGTGTTAAATATCAGTTATTGCGATCGTGCCACGACGCGTTAAGGCAGATTAATAAACCCAAGTTTAATCTAATATCATAGTTTTGTATTACTCGCCTCCATTGCGGATACTATGTTGTGCGGACACATTCACAATATACTTCAGTTGTACTAAACGTCGGTGGATGGATAACGTTATTACGAGTGTGCACCATAATATGCTTTCTATTAAGTAGGTTTTTTCAATTTTACAGCGAGTACACTACAACCACATAGGGTAATGTCATTCTAACAATCCGTTTTGATGGTAAAAATGTTAAGCTAATATTCATAAAAAATATTAAGACATGTTAGACGGGCATACACTATATAAACCAAAGATGGGTAAATTTGTTCAACGTAGAATCAAAAAGTAGAACTGGAAATATACAAAGGACTAATCATATAAAGGTGTATATACAGGGTGAGTCAGATCTATTTGGCACTCGCAATAACTTTTTTTTCATTCATTATTTTTAACTTTTTTTTTTTCAATAAATATTATAGTGCTGCGCTACAAAAAAACCTATTTAAATATTTTTTTCACTTTTCGAACTCAAATTTTAAAATTTTATTTTACAATTTAAAAAGAAAATCAAAATAGCCATTTTGTTAATTGGATTTTTAGAAAAATTATGGCACTAAAATATCTTATTAAAGTGTGGTCATTAATTAATTATGATTTTTCAAACTTTTTGAAAATGTGAGCTAAATAATTAAAATTATTAAATAGTATTATTGTACGTTCTATCATGATTAAGCCATTAGCTAAAAATAATTATTTGAGTATATATATAGTTAGTTTATAAATTTATTACCTATTGAATTAGGTTTGATAATTTAAAAAATAAACTCGATACTCGTATTTCAATCATTTAATTTTTTTTCTATTCCCGCACTAGACGCTTTCCTGCCTAAGAGTTGGTCTTTTAAAGAGCGCCATAAGCGAGTTTTACTGTTTTTGTTGAAAAATATACATGACAATCCATGAACCTTATGCAATATAATATTCAATAAACATAAATAGCACGATACTTATGAACACTCTAAAAGTGCATACTCTGTTCTCAAAAATTATAATATTGTGACCAGGCCCGTATATAGGGAGATTAGGGATTCAACTTCCACAGAAATAGTAAGTTATAACAACAAAACCTACCTATATTTATGGTAATTAGTTAATATCATCTATAATTTTACTGTCTCTCCCTTAAAAAATGATTCTGAATACGTGCCTGATTGTAACACGATTGCGTATTCGTGTAGTTACTTTTATCATTTTTAGCTTTCTGTGGTCGATTTGCAATTTCATTGGAATAAAGTATTTCAACAAAACCATTAAATTCTCGCATACATAAAAAGAAAAAAATATCATAGTATTATTGTGTTTATAAGTATTTGTTTTTAAAAACTAGTTCGTTATTTTTCCACCGTGAGAATAGAATTGATTTAATTTCTCATTTCCGTTAAAATTTGCAGGTATAATACGAACTTTACCAATGTAAATAATATTGTGCTTAAAAATCGTATGTATTATAGTATCTACTATACAGTACACACACTGAGATTTGTAAGATGACAATTTGATAAACATTAGAATCTTTATCAACATCATTAGTCATCACGACATCAATGGTCGTGTGTTCGTATTAATAGTATATAAAAATTAAAAAAATAACTAATAACTTGATTGGACGCCAAGAATTTAAGTTGTGAAATATTTGTCTCATCATGAATTAAAATACATTATTTAATATAAAAATATTCGAATTTTTCATCACAAATTATTATTTGTTAAAACATTTACGGTGTTTAATCTGTTAGGATGAGCATATTTTTGTGATTATTTCTATGTAAATCGTAATTCGCTGATGTTGAATATAACTACGCGCAGCTCAATATTGTGTACGGTATTCATAATATTTAAATCAATTCTGGCTGGGATTGGAAGAATTTTATTGAAACGCGTCGGCCACATACGAAATCGGGGACGCCATACGAAACCACACGAGCGCGGATCGTATTTTTGGTCGGTTCTGTCTGATGAATTGCTCGTGACATTCAGTTGACGATAATATGACGATTTCTAAGTGAATTAATAATAAAGCCCACAGGCGTGACACATGAAGGATATATGGAAAAATAACACGTGTTTCATTAAAATTACATTAGTCGACTTGGCAACCAGCCACACGTCATAACTTGCCTTTAATTCTTAATGTGCACCCACCGCAGACCATACGGATTATAATATATAATAATAGTGATTGTGTGTAATGGAATAAAACGCCAGCTATAAAGTTTTTAATTAATTAATATAACGGTTCTACCAATTTCCAGATTTTCGACGTCTAGAATAATTGACGAGAATGGCCGAGCGGACTAGACTATTAGATATCATGTCACTACGCGAATACTACATATCGTACGCTGTAAAATTTTAAACAAAAATAATCTGAGGGATCTGATCCCGATCAATGAACCAACATTGTTTGATGTAACTGTATAAGTATAGCCTATACTATTTATCGAAAACGATCGTTTTCGAATCTATTCGAAAGATGAGACTCGATTTAATTCTGAAAATCAACACACAATTGACAAGTTTCATTGACTTCGAAATAATTCTAATCAAATTTTGTTTTCAGTCATAGGTAATATTCAATGAATATATTTATTTTTTCATGTAGAGTGAAAATTCTGAAAATTTCATTTTGAAAGTTCATGCGCATACAAATTAAACTGAACAGTCCATATTATTTTTAACAAGACATTTTTAGAATCTTCAGGAAAGTTGTATGTAATTTCTGTTAAGTTATGTAAACTTAATTCTATACTTAAAAATTCTATGAAATCAATTGAATTCAAGATAATGTAATTTTATCTGATAATTTAACTTAATCTTTAAAGTTATCTATTTTTACTTGCTAATAAAAATTAACAAATATGAAGAAGATAGATTTCGTGTCAATAAAATATTTTATTGTATTTATATTATTTTATTTATATGAAATTATTTTAATTATTATTTATTTATTAATCTAAAGTATTTGCTTTGTTTTGTTTTTTTCATTGTTTCAAATTTTATGTAAAGAAATCAGGAATTTAACACACTCATTTTTCGGTGGGCTTTTTTAAATTTGTTTTTTTTTTATCGAATGAGTACTTTTAAATTCACTATTGATTAATACATCTGAAAATGTTGATAACATAATATGATTGTGATAACACTTTTATAATTGAAATATGGCGTTGAAATCTCCATAACTCCAATATCTTATTGGATCCATTGCATGATATACACTCGGCAATACAGATTGGCGTAATCGAATTATGCCATTTTATTTACATTACATCCCCACTTGGCTAAAAAGTATTCTAGTACCTATGCACTTTTATAATGTTCATTTTACCGAACCCGTAGGTACTTTTATATATACGCATGTTGATTAGGTGGTCTAATTAATTTGAAAACAAAACACCCGTCATAGGATTTGTATACTAGTGTATGTTTATAATATTATAACGATGTAACAGAGTTGTACACAACAGCTTTCGAGCAGTCAAGTGAGCACCTGTGTCGTATAATATGTGTTTAATTGGAAAACATGTTTCGCCGAGTTTCGAGTGCGCTTTCATAATATTAATAATTATGGATAGGCACTTGAAAAAAACAATGTTTATCTACTGTCAAATTGTGCGTATAATTTTGTTCAAACACAATATCAATATCAATAAAACTGTGCACGATGAACACCGTTGTCGGAACATTTCTGTCTGAACAATGCGTGCCGTGTACCTACATGTTATTATATAGAAGACCACATATGCACCCTGTTGGCTTATGGCTCATACATTTATTATTACACTTACACACAGACACAAACATACACGTACATACACATACACGTACTCATACATACACCTATACGTTACGATATGATTGTTATTAAAATATAATGAAAAAATAACAACAATATGATAAAGCATTATAATAATGAAGATTCGAACGCTTAGAAAAACACGTTGTTGTAATGCACGGGATTGCGACTGTGTATGAAGGGGTGATGCGGAAACCGGCGTTTGTACGCAGTGACATGATGTTAGAATGAAAGAATCGTCACCGTAGTCATCATGATAAATTGACGCCCGAATAAATTATTCTTGTCAAAGAAAAGGTTCGACGATTCGAGTCTTGTGACAAAAGGCCGACGGAAACTACGTCCGATCGTATCTGTCACCGCGCAAACAACGTTCATGCGTCTGCGTGTCTACAAAATACGTCGAGAATGTTTGCGTTTTTATAATGTGTAATGTTATCATGAAGTGTCTGCCAGACATGTGAGTGAGTGTGTGTGTGTGTGTGTGTGTGTGTGTGTGTGTGTGTGTGTGTGTGTGAGTGTGAGTATCGCACGCGTAACCAATTCGACCGGGCGAGCAGCGATTGCTCTACAAATACGCCGCACGTGACCGACATTGTGTTTTGAACACAGTAAGATTACCAAAATCATACAAACGGATAAACGAAGAAAAGTGTACTTACCCGTCTAACCTTAGTAACATTAATAATGAATGTATCATAAAAATGTCGAAGCACTTATGTGTAATAAAATGATACCTAAATTATGTATAAAAATAATAGTTAGTCTACTTCTCTTTACATATTTCTGTACCATTCTTCTCTCACACTCTCTCACTCTTTTTCTTTCTCTCTCTCTCTCTCTCTCTCTCTCTCTCTCTATATATATAATATATATATATATATTTATGTGATTCTATATTTACGTATATTTACATATGAAAAAATATCTAAGCTAATTATATGAGATTTATGTATTTTTGGGATCAAATGCCACACACAAGAATACATTTGTTATTGATTTTTGTCTTGAAATTTAATAAATATTAGATACATGCTCGTTACATGGTTTCATATTTCAATATCCCTCTGCTACATTAATCGTACACGCGACTGCGTAGTCTTTATTTTATTACACATCAATAGTACACACATAATATGAAGATTCATTAACGTATAATATATGATTAATATAATGTTTTTGGTTTTTATTTTATTTTTATTGATTTCTTTTCAGCTGAATAGTGAACCATCAGCTGAATTGGATAAACAGCACCGTAGCACCGCATCGACGGCCGTGCATACGGAACAAGTGAAAATGGCCGCCACAGAAGCCGGAAGTCCGAGACGTCTGGGACTGAACCTGAATTTGAGCGTACAGCCGCACGTCACCGCTTACCACTGGCCGCACTCGACGGTGACCGATGACGCGTCACCGTCCCGGTCGAAGGGCACGGATGACGATGACGATGACGACGACGACCGAGACATGGACGACGACGACATAATGGACTGCCGGCCGGACGGAGACTGTTCCCCTGAGGACGAGCAAGACATTCTGGAAATGCAGGTAAATGCCTGATACTGTGACAGTGATAATATTATATGGCAAAAATGAAATTAAGAAAATCTAAACGTTAATTAATGCAGTTCTGTTTTATACATTTGAAGGTCATGTACACAAAACAAGAGCTTTTAGAAAAACGACACATAATAATAGTATCATTTTTTTACTAAACTAAATTTTTTAATTTCATTTTACTAAAGATCTGATAGTTTTGCGAAGATTTCATTGCTTAACACAATACATGGATAAATATATACAAACTAAACATACTTCCTGTTCATAATCATCTAACAAAGTGTTTGCTTTAATATAGGGATCTAAAAAAACGATGTGTATCAACTAACAGATTGATGGCTCATTATGAAAAAAAACGTATTTTTGGATTCAATCTATAATGTAGTTGAACGTATTAAGAATTTTCATTTTGTTTTCATGTAAAAAAAAACCATTGAGGTCCATAAAAAAAGTCAAAAGCACAAAATGTAATACCGATGTGCATTTCTTCTCTTTAATCCACTACTATGTAGGTTTCAAGTTCCTAAGAACGCAAATATGTGTTTTGTTTAGAACTCGGTTAGTCGTAAACGTGGCTGTGAATATAAAACGTGTAGAACGTATATTACTTAAGTATCTGAGATCACATTTTAAATGTAGCTACACGCTGTATTTCACGCTTGATATTTTATAATTTGAAATGAATTATGACCTGTTATAACCTTAAATCTCATGTTGTACCATGATTCAATATACTTAATTATACATGGTTATTTTAATAATTGTACAATTACATGTTTTGAATTGCGTGTGATGTAAAATTAATTAATAATCCACGCGAGCAGCCAAGACTCCCATTTAGGGGTTGATATTGGAATGGGAATAATAACAACCGAAACGCGTTTCAATCACTTGTTTAATTATAATTTACCACGTTTATGAGAATGTGTTATATTATTATAATATGAAAAAAAAATCGTTTCGAAGTAGTCATGTACCAAATATGGTAAGGTAATCTAATGCCTTCTAAGAGTGTTTAAGTAGTAAAGGTCCTTATTCTAATGATTTAGCCGATTTTATATTGAATATATAATAAAAATGAAATGTTGTAGGTTCTATTATAGAATACCTATCATACAAATAAATAATAATATACGAACTCCCATTAAAAGTATATTATATACAATAAGTGGTAGGATCGAAAAGTCCCGGGAATTTCATTTTATTTTTTTACATACATACGATTTAAGCTTAAATCTACTTGATGTCCTTCAAAATATCGTCCTACAACACAGGCACACTTACTCCGATGAATTTGCAACTGCTGAAAATGTCTCTGGTATTCATCTACGATACGGCCATGAGGTTTGGTATCGCATTGACTTTAACGTCTTCTACGGAAGCAATTCGTTCATCTTTGAATCCGAGTTTTAGTTTTGGAAATAGCCAGAAGTCACACGGTGCAATATCTGGAGAAAACGAAGGCTGTGGAATAGTGGTAATTTTTTTATCAGCTAAATATTGCCAAACTGCAAAGGACGAGTGACACAACGTGGTGCGAAAACCAACCATTTTTCCGGTCTTTTTCGATGAATTGAGTTTCTAAAACGTTTTAAAGCTTCAAAATTAAAAAAAAAAACAGTGTTTATTTGTTATTATTTTTTTTTAAATTTGGTTCAAAATCCCGGCCAATTAACCTTTTGTTGTCGAAGAACACAATCGACATGACCTTCATGAGGTCAGCCACTCCGCTCTCCGTCTTCAAGTGACTCTTAAATGTTTTTGAAATGATCAAACCCTCAATAAATGCCTGTTTTCTTTAACACTTCATTGCTATAAACTGCAAACATCCGAGCATTTCTGCAGCAGTTTTGCCAAGTTAATATATATATATCGAAAAACCTGAATTACAATTATTTAAGTAATACATACTTTTTTTTTATTTACGGTGTGTATGTTATTTTGTGTTACACGTGTTTAAGCTAAAGGTATGTATAACCAACAAATATATTTTATATTGGTATATGACATTTTCAGCGTTATAGCAGGTCACAAACCATTCATTTCGTATAAGTGTGAATAAATTGAAACAGTCTATATCAAAGGAGCATGAAACGACTATGATCATATAAAATTTCACAGAAATTATTCAAATAGGTTGTCATTTACTTACAACTAAGTTAGTCAGTGTCTTTGAATTCAGTTAAATGAACAATATATTGATTTCGAGATCTGTTATGTATTATTTACTGACGTTTAGATCGAGATCGCGTGACAGTTCACAGTTTCTTCTAGAGCATAATGTTCTTGTCAGAGTCAAAAAAAAAAAAAAAAAAAAAAGTTTACTAATTTTCTTATAGTTTGTCGATATCGATAGTAAATGTTTTTCTTGAAAAAAAGTCAACATCGTAATATTAGTTTTATTTTATGTTTTCGTGTTTATCGACACATCCGTGTGATAAAAGCTTCGGTTTAATATAATATTATTGTTCGATTATAACGCGGACGATCACTACACAAAGTGATGTTAACAGTCGGGTTTCATTTTTCCGACAGCGCGAAGAACGTGAAACGCTCAATCAGCTTGCCAGACAACTGGCGTCCGGCTCACGGCTGATGGCGCCAATGCTCCAGCATCTCGTATACCAACACCCCGGCCTGTTGGTACAATCGTCCACGCTGCAACACCATCAACAGCAACAGCAGCAGCAACAGCAGCAGCCGTCTTCACAACAGCAACAGCCTCCCGGCGTGGTCGTGTCACTGACGCCTTCGAATAGGCAACCGACACCGGCGGTGACGGCGGCCGCCGACCTGTCACCAAAGTCCAGCCACTCGGACGAGACACCGATGTCCGGTGGTCATCCGGCTGACGCGCACTCGCCGTCCATGTCACGGAACAGCGAGGCTCAGTCGTGGACGTTCGAAGAACAGTTCCGACAGGTCAGTACAGACGATACACGTAATAGTATAACATACACATACAATAGAACGTGTTAGCTGCTGCAAACAAGTCGTGATAACTTATATTATGATGAGCAGGGCTCGGAAGTTGTGGCACTAAAAATGTTACTTTTTAGCTCCTTAATGTGCACTTAAAAACTCCAAAATATGCGCTATAAATGGCACGAAAAAACAAAAAATATGCATTTAACTTGAAAAAAAATAATTATAAATTTATTATAAAAAAAATTAAATGTTGTTTATAAATACATTTACACCGATTTCTAATTAATAAATAAACTATTTTATTAAATGCCACGAATTATTAATACATCGGACCGTCGATGAGTTTGTAGAACGGTGAAAAATGAAATATTTTTCGCTTTGTTTCCAATAATTTAAATATTTAAAAAAAAAATAACCAAGCAAAATCATTCTTTTCAACGAAATGTGATTTTTTCCTATATTATGTGAAAATATACCCAAAAATAGCACTAAAAACCCTAAAATAGCAATAAAAAACCGTAAATATGCAAAAAATGGCAAAAAAAAGTTCGTGTATAAGAGTGAATAAGAGATAAGATAAGATAAGAGTGAAACATGTTTCTATCTTACTTAGGGTGTTCTAGGACGAACCAAAAAAAATATGCATTTGCCACAACTTCCGAGTCCTGATGATGAGTATAAGGTACAGTGTATCCCATGATTTTTTCAAATATTATAAATTTATATCAACATATTATTAGAATAGTTGTGTAATACAAGTCGAGTGAATTTGCCAGTTAGCTTATACAACAGAAATCACATACACAATGGTTTTGAGGTAAAACTATACCAATCAGTCTTTTACGATAAATATCTAATTTTATACGATCCTCGGGTGCAGAAGAATATATTAATTGAAATCATTAAAACTTTTTTATAATTTTCCTCGGTGATTTATCAGTTAGTCGATTTTAGAGACTTCATAGCTCGTTTTATATAAGTACGTGAGATTTTAATGTACGCTGCGGTTTTAATAAATACAGCCATGGTAAAAATACGCCCGTAAACGTTCGAAAATCCGAAGTTCTCAGTGCCTACTCAATTTAGGAATATAAAGGTTTCGTGTGCGTATTACGTTTTGTGGATTATACGTAGTAGTATTAAACGGTAATTGGTTGAACGATACGAATGAATGCGACTATTAGCTTTACGGCCGACCGTGCGTTAGGTGTTCGCGACAATATACGACCCCGAGATCTAACCCGTTGGACTTGGAAGATTTCTTCGTTCTAACATTAGACTACGTAAATTGTCTTCGAACGCATATCGGTGACACGCATCGTATCGCGCACACATTATTCTGTGGTGGATTAATATATATGTAGGTATAATAACCATATACGACCGAAAACGTGGAAGGTATAACAGTTATACGCGTATACGTATTCGAATCTATTTTCAGTGATGATCCACGTTAATTTTGTTACTGAATTGATCGGACGCGGAGTTGATCCTTCAGTATAAATCCGGGCACTTTGACTTCTTGAGAAAACCAGTCAGTTATTACTGATAACTTTTGTGTGGTAAATGAATGGAAGGAAAATATGTTATGCAAATGTCGCCGATAATGTAATATTCTCTTCTAAAATTCACATACAAATCCTTGTAATTTTTTAAAATTTTATATTACTCAAAGTAACATGATATGATGATGATGGCTCACAGTCAAAACTAGTCATAACACTTAATGAAATACATTTTTATTTATTATGAAATTTTCTCAGAATATGTTAGTATACATACAATTAGGGCTGAGGATTTCTATTTTTTTCATATTTTTTTCGTAAAATTGTAAAATAATGTTAGAGATCAATAACTATGTTTCATAACACCAGAAAATCCTATTTAAAATTGTATTTTGCATACTTTGTCATTATCGCATATAGATGCATATTCGAGTATATTAGAAAAATTAAGAACATATTTTTGGAAAAATACACATTGAAAGAAATTCCAAAACATTCATTTTTAGAGTATATTTTAAGAGCATATTTCTTGTTTTTTTAGTGTACAATCGCATGCATATTTCGAGATTTTTAAATAATAGAAGTTCTCTGCCTTAACGTAACATTACACTGTTATTATTCATATATAACTGTTTATTATTAATTTAAATCATAGTATAAACTAATTTTATACATGAATAAACATGTAAGTTAATTATTTGTTGCGATCCAAAAGGAGAATGCCTATTATCAAAATTCTTAGAAAAAAATAGGAAAAGCTAATACTGGCAAATCAATTCATAAGGTATACGTTTTCTTTTTGTATACTGTGGTTATTTTACATTCAAATTCATTATTTTTTCCCTCTCTTGATTTCTAAAATATAGAACACTTAGAGGATCTCTTTTAAAATGAAAATATTATGAATCAATTTCAAAAACGTATAGTTAAGTTGTATTATACATAATTCAATGTTTCGTGGGTATCCTTTACATTTTTTAAATCTAAATAAAAATGATGTTCTTGGACATAGCTCTCGCGCGTATTCGTGTGGGCATTTTCTGTACATTATATCAAATTCGACATGGTTTAGTTGTGGCATACGGTGAAGAAAAGGGTGAATTATATTGTAGTTTACCATCTGCGCTAGCGTATTTCATATACTTAACACTACACAACACTAGACTATATTATATTGGAAGTATTACGATGTATGTCTACACTTAATATAATTGTACAACACTACACGACACGCATAATATAACACTGTGTTGCCGCGCGAGATCGTAATCCTCGCGAGTCTGCGTCTCACGTGTACACGGTAACACCAACAACAATAATAATATCATTACGTGAATATTATTTCATGTGCTGAGCGTGCAATATCATTATTCCTGTTGTTTTGTAATCGTTGTCGTACACCTGTAATATGGACACTGTACACCTGTACTGTGTGACGATGTCATATGATCGTATAATAACATAATCGTAAGTTTGTTGTGTGTGTGTGTGTGTGTGTGTGTGTGTGTGTACAAGAGAACTCGCATGCTAGTAGACGGCAATATTAATAATACACGGAAATACAATAATATTAATCACGTCTGCGGCGAGACTCGGGACCGGACAATACCTGCGGGTGGCACCGTGGCCGGCATATCGTCGCGTATAGCTACTGTGTTATATTATTATAGTTATATAGGCAGGTAGGTACCCGTGCAGGTGACTCTGCTGGGAATTTTCTCGCTCGGACCTGCGGGGTTGTGTGTTATAATATTATATTCACACGCGGAGACAGACGAGTGATAATTATTTCGATTTCTCGTCACCTCCGCCGATTCTTCTTCATCTGTTTCCCCTTTCGTTTTCATTGTCTCTATGTCACTGTGTACCTACCCACGCGCTGTTTTTTTTCTTCTGATATTTCACCTGCCTCTCTACCGGCGTCTTCGACCGGCCCGGCGGTGTTTCTCATCGAGACACATGTGGTGCGTCCGACGGCGGCCACCTCTCCGCTCTCCTGTACCGCGTGCCTCTCGAGGTACATAAAATATACTATGTGATATACTTATTATATAAACGTTTTCATGTTATCTCAGCATATTAATGTTTCTTTTTACACTATATTTAAAACAACGCGTCAACAATAAACGACAGTGTATATATGCATAATAATGGGATCATCTCTGTCCGCGCTTATGACCCAACGCACGCGGCATGTGTGGGACAAAAAAAAAAAAGTTCCCTATACACACTCACACAATAACACAGGTCGTCTGCAGTTACGGGTAGTGCAGGGCTTCATTTTTTTTTTTACACGCTTAGAAATGACCCCTCGTCTTCACACCACTACCGTGTGATAGAAAACCGTGATTAAGTATTCGTTTTCACTTTTTGTTTACCACCCTGTACCGTGCACACATATTAACACTATACTATTCCCTTCCGCCTCGCATCTAATCGATTTGAAGAATCATTACGTAGCGTCTTTAAATAATTTATATGTATGTACGACTGCATTATTTTCAAAAACTTTTCGGTAAATTATGAAAACAACAACTAATAATATACAAGGTTTTAGATATAATAAACATAAGAGAAAAAAACATTTCACGGGAAACATAGTTTCTATTACTCGTGAATTGCGTCACTTTTAATAGTAGAATATACATTTAAGACACACGACGATTTTTTTCCTATTATTAACTCGGAAAGGGTTAAAACTTATCATTTCAACATTCCTTATTTGCCGTGTTCTGCATCATAATGTATAATACATACACTAAAGACAGTGTACGATTCGAAATCGAGACATAGTTCAATATTATTAATACAAGCTTTTAGTAACAGAACGTAAATATGAGTCATTTCTACTTGAAATTTATCACTCAGTGGCTTAAATATTATTGTACACGATTAACACAAATCTTGCGACATGAAAGTTTTTCAAAATTAAATATGAACCAAACTAAATGATTTAAGATAGAAAAGAAAACGTGTAGCTTTTACAGCTGCTTTCGTTATTGTTAATATAAAATCAAAACGTATTAATATGACGCATAGGTATATATAATGTTCTTTTCTCCACGATTGTCAGATGATAGAATTTTACTCCATGTTCTTCTAAGTTCTATTATATCTTACTTCAATAGAGCCTGGTTTGTAATATATATATATATATATATATATATATATATATATATATATATATATATATATATATATATATATATATATATATATATATATATGGTCTCTTTGATTGCCATCGAGTTCCTATATATAATATGTAAGTATATAGTATACATGCAAACAAATATCGTAGAGGGGTGAAATAACGATAGATAACATGTTCCTATATATAATTGAAAAACGAAATTGTGGTACTGCTAACCAATAGAAATTATATCCTCTTTTCGCTGTAGTTTTCATATTATCTAGGGGTTAAAGCTTTTTATTATATAAAAGGGATAGCGAAGATCCCTAAAGCAATTAACCTAGTTCCCGTGATACTAATCATTTTTGGCATGATAACTTTACCAAATCTCCTAAGCAATTTAGAAGAATTTTGGTGAATTGAAAAAGAAATAAAACTTTAAAGTCTACTATTCACACGATTTCGATACAAACATTTGCACAACAGAATTAATACCGTCTTTGTATAGTTGACGATGTTAAAATAAATCATTTCACAAGTAATAAGTTACGACCATAGGACGTTATAATTTTATACTAAGTATGTGAAGTTTAGAACTTAAAATCCTATATGATAAAGCATTTAGTATAATTTATTTTGTTGTAATAAAAATTATTGAAAAATATGATAAGAAATCGTATATCGACTGTATAATTTAATCATTTAAAGAATATTACTGTAAATTATCAAAGATAAATAGTTCGTTTAAAAATGAAGACTAAAATTTTGAGCGAATTCATAAACATAAAGTATTTTCTACGAGGGACACTAATTAGTTTTCACTTATACTACACGTTAGAGTAAAACATTCGATGAACTTACGGGTAGTGCAGGTGAAAACTCGTCATGAACATCCAATTGTACTTAAACTGTACATCTTACACTTATGTGTAGTAATATATTGGCACATTACTACGACTGTACGTGAAGGTACACATCACATAGGTGTCCGAGGGGTTTGTTCGTGACTAATCGCATGCCATTTATTCGGCTGGTCGAATAAAAAATATCGAAAAATTCTTCGTTTCATATCCCACGTGTCGAGCTGCTGTTAATCGGCTGTGATTATTCATTGTCTGAAGTAATTGGATGAGAGCAAATAAAGAAAAATCCCATAGGTATTATAAATATAATATAATATTATATGTATGTATAACGTTGCATTCATCTCGATGTAAGGAGACTGGCACGATAATACGAGTACGTGTGTAACGTCGACGACGCCAAGACGATTCCCATACTCTTCGAGATCGACGATCAATCAGACCTCGTGAGCGTGTAAGTATGTGTGTTTGTGTGTGTGTGTGTGTGTGTGTGTGTGTGTGTGTGCGTGTGCGTGTGCATGTGTTGATAAACCGCTATTAACAACGCACGAGAATCCGTTGAATTCTTTTTCATGATTTTTATTTTCTTGTCTAATCAATATTTTTTCATATGCGGTGGCGGTGGGCGTGTATAATTATAATCGATTAGTCAGCGGTCGGCAGTCGGTTCGCCGACGAGTACAGCGGGTTGTAGACAATATTTAATGTATATACCTATTATATAATACTGGCGGTTCGCCGACGATGACCAACAACTAATAAAAACCAAACGGATACAAATTATCAATGCATATAGTAAATATGAAAAAAATGTGGTTAAATATCGAATAATAATAATAATAATAATAATAATAATATGCCGTGTTTGGCCAAAGGCGCCTTTCGATTTTTCAAATCGTTACGCCGCCCCGTCGACTTACTGCAGCAGGTTGTTGTATCGTGCTGCGTGTGCAATGATGTGTACTATGTAGGTACCAACTAAAAACGATCTAAACGTGCATGGACGTTCAAGAAGTATCTATTAAGTTTTTTCTTCAGATCACAGTCAAATACACCTTAATAATGATTTGAATATATAAGAGGGAAACACGAGTATAAGTCAGTATTTATTAAAACGAGTCATTTTTGTTTGAATTACACGCGATCGTATTACGACGTTGGATATTTTTATTATTGAAAAAAAAAAACAAAAAAATTCCACTTATATTAATTACGCCAACGATTAGTTTTGTAATAACGATGATAATATTATGGAACAGCTGTGTGTCACACTGTGCACTGCGCGGCGGCCGCATCGAAAAATCGTTTTGTGTCGCGTGGACAATATACGAAAACAAAAATTCCACGACAATAAGTATTATTTACGTGTAATTATTATTAATCTGATGGGTGATAATAAAATTTTAAGACTCACCATTAAACTGTTTGTATGTACTTACTATACGGTAAAGGCGCTGTAATGCGCGTGCATCCCGACCGCTGCGCCGTGCCACCCGCTGTTAAAACGTTCAGAGATGAGTATTTAGAAACGGCCATTAAAATCACATGTAAATTATATGCACATATATCGTATTGTCATTGAAGACATTATGCGTCGAACTTTGTACGTGTGCACAACATGACACAAAAATTTCATAATGCATAAAAGTACCTTTTTTTTTTTTACTACGCCAGTAGACAGTAGTAATAACAATCCTGACTGCAATAATACGGTATATACTATATATACACCAAATACGAATATACGGTTGATGACGTGTCGGCCGTCCGTACTGCATTTAATCGTCGTTTTATTCGTTTTATAGGTGTACCGTTCAAACAATCGACATCCAATATACCTAAAGGTTCGGCCAGGTATACCCGTGCAAAATGCATTTTAAACGATAATAATATCATAAAAAGAAATCGTTACGGTATCTTGTTTACAACACGTAGCTTGTGATTATAAATACTATTATTTATTCGCAGTACCTAAAAACATTCTGGTAAAAAATCGCTGTACAGTAGAAATAGACGTGTATTAAAGTCTGTTCAGTGGGGCGTATATTAAATTAATTTTATTATACTATATCGTAGTATATTGCCATGGGTACAACACGATTCCGTATGTTTTTACTTAAGATGTTCGTGCCAATGTCGTCAGATTTCCATACAACTCATTTATTATATAATAAGATAAGCCCGAATTTACGAACGAGTTAACTTATACTTAAAATTCTCGGATTTCTTCGAAATTTTTTTCAAACGAAAGCTCATTAGCATTCGCATGGAAAAAATTCGAAAACATTGTTTATTTTAATATACGTGCTTACCCTCTCTATTATTTTTATATGTCTTTCAATTTTCGATATTATATATATTTATTAATTTGTCAAATGTATTAATGTATCGATTGGCGATTATATTATAAATTATAATAAACTATTCATTGCGAATTTTCGCAACGGGTACACTAGTAATTTTTATATTAAGATAATATAGACTTGTAGAAATGCATTTTTTTTTCTTTATTAATATATTATACCTATACAATCTATACGCTATCTATACGCAAACTCCGACAACGTTGCATAGAAAATCGTACGGAATCGTGTTATTTTTAGGGTCAATTATACTCAACATTGCTTGTTATAAATCGTACGGAATCGTGTTCCCAAAAATGTAAAACGTACGGAATCATGCTCTACCGACTGCCATAGCCGTGTTTTCAATTATTGGATATAAAAAATGAGCCGTGTTAAGTAATGACAAGTGTTTTGTTAATTTATTCTCATTTTATTTTACACGAGAAAAACAGTATCGGATTAATCATAGTATAACTTTTAATTTTCTACAAAATTTTAATTGAAACACCAACTCAAGCGATTGTACGTACAAGGTATATAGATATAAAATTTTTATTGATGATAATTGAGTTTTTTTACTATCAGATATTGTTCATCAATCATTTTACATCATGGACCCTAACCAAACAAAGGGTTTTTCGGTATTCCAAACTAAATAATAATAGTCCTAATAAAACATTGAAATAATAGAAAAAAATTCTCAATTTTAATATGTTTTTTCGAAGTGTTTATTTTAGTATGTCATGAATGCACTAATACAATTTTATACACTAACGCAAATAATTTTCTCAATAATAATATAATTTTAAGAAACTATATTTGTAGTTCTAGATATTTAATTGCGATCATTATTTAAAATTCATAAAGCTCTAAAAAGTCATTTTTGTAAAATATGTTTCTGTAGTGTAAGACTTATAAGTTTTATGTTTGTAATTTTGCAAAACACGACGCCGCTGTCGATCGCCATTATTCGTGATCGAATGGTGTATGAGCGTCACGCAGTTCTTAAGAATTGTTATTTTTTTCCTCGTCCCGCCGCCGTAGTTAACGGAGCTCTGCGAGTCAAACGCGCCGCTGAAATCATTTATTTCGTACATAACAAGTCATAATGATACGCCGTACAGTATATATTATTATACTTTAGGTAGGTATCGTAACATTTTATAAGGGGCGTATCACAAATTCGACGTAAAATCGTCACATCTACGAGTCGATAAACTATTTGTGAGGTTTGTTTACGTATGCACGTACACGCGCGTGTTTACATACACACGTGTGTATAATGTGCGACGTGTAACGCTTCATCTGACTTTTTCGCCGACGTCGCACGGTCTGTGTATAATGTACTATATATACTTCTACATACACATTCTCCGTGCAACTAAGACGTTTCTGCTTACATTTGCTTTTTTTCCACACCTGTGCGAGTCGTGGTCTCTTCGGTTTTCCGTACAAATAATAGTGTGGGGAGATCGTATGTATTGTAGAATGAATTTTTGTCGGCGACCGAATCCGATTGGCTGGGTGTCTAATAATATTATTTGTGGATTCGTTTTTGCTCTATACTTGAGTACATCAGAGCGAAATTTTGAGATTTTACAGTTTTTACTTTATATTTTTCGTTTTCTCAAATAATTGCTTGATCATGATGATCAGTGGCGTATATAGAAAATATTTTCGGGAGGGGCTACTATGGACAGAGTTAAATTACTACAGCTATCTACAATGACTAAATAGATACAAAAGATAAAATAGGTTTCTATTTACATTTAATTTACAGAATGTCGCAATACGATTTGAAAAACGCAATAAAATTTGTCTCGACTAATCGCATTATTTCAATTAGATGAAATTCTAAATAAATATAAAGCACCATTGAAATATAACAAACGTTTAAAGTGAATTTCAAAGTATTTTGAGAGATTTCGGAGGGGGCTATAACCCACTAGCCCCCCCCCCCTATACGCCACTGATGATGATATAATATTATGTAATATAGTAGAATGCATTCGGCAAAGTCCATGATTAGTCTTTCATTTGCCCTGCTATCAATGCACATCAAATTTTTGCCGATTTGATTTATAGAAATATTTCCGTTTATGTAGAATATTACGTATATCAAATGTAGATATTGAGAATATAGCGTGCGCTTGCGATAAACCAATAATTACGACGGTGACCTCACGCACGCCACTACGTTCCGTCGACAGAATATGTGATGTTACACTAGAGACTATACAGTTCTGATACTGTTGTAGAGCGTACGACCATGGTCTGTGAGTCTTTTTTATTGGAATATATATGAGCTTTCTTTTCGAATCCGATATTGTGTGTATTAACTTTAAGCATACAATTATTGGTTGCTCGCGGAAACTTAAAACCTTATAATATGTATTATTTATTATATTTTTATGTAAAATACTTAACCTATTTTGGTGCTTGTACTATAGTAGACGGTCTACCTTAGCTTTGAGTCCTACTTACAATCTACCGAGTGTAGACCACATAAACACCAAAATATTAAAAAAAAAAAATAAATGTTTTTATTTTTTCGAAACGATTAAGTATCTAAGTAAACTTACCACTCAGGTAATAATAATTGTCACTTATTAGTCTATAGTTGAGGAATTATTGCCACAGATATATAAAACAACTAGATAGCCGACTCAACGAATACAATTGAAGTCCAGAATCCATATGCGAACAGGGCAAAGTATGATTGATTAATCCATGACATTTTATATTATTCCATGAAATATAATTTTTCTGTGATTGAAACCAAAGATATATAAAAATGTTGTTTTATATATCTTTTATCTTTCTATATGGATTCGGATTGAAACACAATTTTTCGATTATAATTTATAAACTATATACTATAAAGTGCAATTCAAGTAATTCAACATCATGGTGGTTTCTTGTTCTGTGTCTGGTTGTGTCAATAGGAGACTGAAAGGAAGCAAAGTTCATTTTTTTTCGTAAGTTATACATTGTTATATCTTTTGTAAACTTATAATTAGTTAGGTATGTAAAAACTATAATAAGATTGTTCCCATTAGATTTCCATTGTTTTATATATCTGTGATTATTGCACAAAAATTGTTGGAAATGTCCGCAAAATTATGCCAAAACCCCTTTAATTTTCAATGGATTTCACCTAAAAAGTAGCAGAATATAGAAAAATATTCAATTAAATTTTTATATTTTATTACGTTATATCTTTAAAAAAAATCATATAGTACTTTGAATAAGACTTATTGAATTTACCAGGTGTATAACTTATAAGTATAACTTTATAGTTGTGCAAGTTTAATGTATAATATTTTAAAAATATCAGTTTATATATATATATATATATATATAAAGTATTTGTGTGTAAATATATATACGCATAAAGTGCCAATAATCATACTTATTATGACTTTATTATACGTGTACCTGCAATGGTCTATTCAACTGCACGTGGGTGACGGTCACAGCCTCACAGCAGCTGTTTTGGCGCTTTAAATTCCATTATGCGGCAACGACGGTAGCAAAATTATTGTAAATTATACGGGTCGTACGCAAATCGCGTGCGAGTCAAACGCGTTTGAATGGGCGCCACGTATAATAATAATTTAATGTATTCGAATAAAACACGATCATACCGGATTGACGAGATTCCGTCAACAAATGAATCATGAAATTTAGTTTGTGGTATGGTTTAAAGTATATAATATCATAATAATACCACGTAAAGGACTCTTAATTTTGTCCCCGTTTCTTTTCCTCTTCAAAACGTACACACTCGTGAAAATCATTTATTCACACGAACGAACGTGCTATGTTTACCATATTATGTACATATAATAATACATACATACATACATACAATATATAGAATACACGGTGATTTATAAAACACTATATCTGTTTCGTTAAAATATGCATATAGTGCATCTTTACTGTTTATTGGTGAATCACATTGTACGTGTTGGCCAAATGTCATCAAATATCGGTTTTTAACGAGTTTTTCACATTCATTTATTTGACGTGAGGATAAATCCGAAAGTTTCCGTACGTCACTTAGGTGCCGGCGGCGAACTCGAATAAAATAAATAATATTATATACACAGGTCCGACAGTCCATTAAATTGTATTAAACGCTGCAACTAAATAATACAATTAATATCACATCAGTACTGGTGTGGGGCATTGTGTTAAATGGTCGCTATTATATACCCGGTAAATCGGCGTAAACGATTTGTGTGTTTATTATTATATAGGTACCTACCTGACCAAGATCCGTCCATGAAATGTCGAGTGAGTTGGTCGTGCATACGTCGTTGTAATTAAAAAAATGTTGATAACATCATGTACGACCGGGATGCAGACTGAATTCCAGAAAATGTGAAGGAGGTACACTTTCCGTAAATTTGTCGAAATACTCCTGTAAAATATTTTTGCGCAGATATCTCTGTCCCTGTATTTATAGAGGTTCCATTCACAGCGCTCATATTTTTACATATTCCATTGATATAATACTACCGTAACTAGTCGTTATATTCTGCAGCTTTGTTTGAGTACCAAGTGCCTATTTATGTAGGTATATCAATTATTTATCAAAATTTGAATTTGAAGCTGTATAACTACTAAATCTTCTCTTTTGAAAGTTGTATTTGCATGTAGTGTTTGAAAATTTCATGAAATTAAAAAAAAAATATTTCGTGAAATATTTCATGAAATATTTCAAAATGTGTGAAATACTTCAATTATCATTATTTTTGTAGTTTTGTCTTGTAAAATATTAAATAATTAATCTAAATAAATTAAATACCTCATTAGTCATTGACACACAATTTTTTCTCAGTTTCAATGTATAATAATATGTTGTATTTTTTTTGCTGTACCTATTATTTGATGTAAAAGTGTAAAATAAATAAGGAATAGGTAGTAAACATAATAAACATATTAAACATAATAAATATTAAAAAGAAACAGTAAAAGGAAACCAGTACTTAGGTATATATTATAAAGATCATAGATTTCTTACTAATAATCAACGTGTAATTATATAATTAAATATAACAAAAAAAACTGGACACATTTTACAATTGAATAATATATTACTTTTTTGACGAGTGGCATTTTTTACTGTATTCCAGTTGGAATAATTGCACACTTTCTTTATAACAGTTTTATTATTTGTTGTTTCTTCTCAATTCTGAAACACTTTATGAATTTGGGCACGGTGTTTACCCATTTTTATACTTTAACAACGTATCAACGTACAACTTAATAGTTAAATCACTTAAATGTGTGTGAATGTGCATAGTGATGAGAAAATGATAATACTGTAATCTAGTTATCTCCTAAATTGGCGGGAAGATAAAATTGATAATGCAGTAGGGCCAAATAGTGAAATAATTAATAAAAATCCAATATTTCACAAAACATTGAAATATTTCATTTGAAATATTTAATGAAATATTTCTCATAATTCAAACAATATTTGTATGTTATAACCATAATTGCTTCAAGAAATTCTTCTTAGTTTCATAGTTCCTTATAGTTTTTTAGAGATATTCTGAATCGAGCATCTGACAAAAAATGTATACCAAATAACTATCAGATATGTACACTATTTATTACTAAACATAACAATTACTGAATAACAAATTTAAGTCTAAAGCCCTACATAATATGTTCAAAAGTTTACATGTTGTACCCAAAAACCTGCAGTCTATCTTATAATGTAATAATAATTACACTTATAAACTGGCACACCTCATGAAATAGTTGATATAGATACACGCGTAGGGTAGAATTCTTGATTTCCAATGTATAAATAAATTTGTGGCAGGGGTGGCTGGCACAACATAAGAGTCGGCCTAAGGCTGTTCAAACGCTTGAGCGGTGTCTGTATACAAAATGAAAACAAAAACAAACACACACGCATACACTATATGTACGAATCGTACAGTTCGATATATTACAAATGTAGGTAAGTACTAATAGGTACACTCGTATTATAGTTTACAACAGACATAAAATATACATGGAAATAAATTAACATGACGTGCTTTGTGTTTGTACGTTGCGGGGTCGAGTTTTAATTATTATATATCGATATAGTGTGTTCACCGTCCACTGCAGTGTAACGGTCATGATGTGTATTTATAAGTATATAATTGATTTGTGGTGCTACACGCTGTGCAAATCGAATGTGTTTGTTGTCTGGACATATAGTATTATCGTTTTCTAACCGAGGGTGGCAAAACGTATTATTTTCATCGTACGAGTATAACATCCCTGTTCTGCATGGAAATAATAATATCATTAAATTGTGAGAACCGGCACCGGCCGTGCGCTCCGACGGTATTAAGTCGTAAAAACCGGAAACGAAAATCGCACAAGGGGGGAGGGAGTAATAGAGAAGAGTGTACACGACGTACGTCAGCCGAAGAGGATATCACCCTGCGAGACAGACACGCGTTACAATAGGAGAGAGACAGAGACAGAGACGAAATAATAGCTAATCACCGAATAAAACGTGGCTGTCAAATGGTATGATTTATTATTATTTTTATATCACTGTACACGAGATGATATTATATACAATCGCGGAGCTCCGGACACTGTAGTTACACTGCTCCAGCACTGAGTGCAGTATTACTTTCAGACCATCCGGCTGTGCACGTGCAAATTCCGTCCTACTCTCCGATGTATAGAGACCATCATTATTGTAAGAATATTAATAATTATTCACGCTCGAGAGAGAATACGAATGTTTAGGGAAATCAAGGAGATTATCAAAGAGTTTGTTTTTTGACCTTTATGCGTCTCGATTAAGTTAACAGACAATTATCACGTTATATATATGTGTGTGTGTGTGTGTATATTTTTATAAACTTAATTTACACGAAAATATATAATATAAATTAATTTTTTGTTCACAATATGGTTTTAATAAAACATGGAATAACCGACAACCGTAAAAAACTGTCAAGTTTCATCTTGTCACGTACAGGAAGTTATGAATTTTATTCATGAGGTATCACAATCAAACGTTCAAATAATCAACTAATTCATTGATCCACAACTTTTTCTATGCTATGACGTAAAAATTGCGATGCAGATCACTTTGACCCGCAGATTCGAGCTAACGTTTTTCTTATACGTTCGATTCATTAAAGCTTCTTCTCATCATCATTTCCGGCCTATTGCTATTAATTAATCATCATATTGTATAAAAAGCGTTGTAATAACATATGAATATGATTATAAAATTACGAGTCACGAGTCACATTTAAACACGCATAACGTTTTAACTCGCGTATTCGCATGGTGTTGTACGTCCTATAGAGCAGCGAAACGTCTGGATTACACTGCAGTGTATACACGGCTATTTATTTAACACCAATAAAATATACAGCACGGGTACATATTAGTCTACATTTTCATCGTATATCTACTTCTTTCGGTTGAAATATTTCTCTAATATTATCGTATACAATTATATAAATAATTCGTGTCACACATGAAGTAAACTGAAAATTAGTATACATTTAAATAGTAGCTATATGATTAACCAACATTATAAGTTGTAACTATTACTTTTTGACTATATTTTGACAGTCACGTGCTATTTCCATTCGAACCATTTATGAAAACTTGAATTTTACCTTCAAAAATGTTACTGTATACATCAGATAACTAAGTTGTTGTGTTAAGAGAGATAAAACGAGAGTGGGAGAGAGAGAGAGAGAGAGAGAGAGAGAGAGAGAGAGAAAATGGGCATGTGTGAGTTTTACTGATTGTGATGTTTTTGCGCATAGATATATAGACTAAATTTCACTGAAAATTTTTTTTCATGGCATATTTAATTTCAGTTTCGGTCTAACTATCCTTCCAAGTTTTGAAATTAGAAAATTGTATTATGGCAAACTAAAAACAGTCAAATTTTACTCATTTTTGTTACCTCCAATCACGTGCTTTGTAAATCCATGTTAAAATTTTACTAAAATCATTCTGACTAAGTTTAGTGTAACAGTTTAAAATAAATAGGTCTCAGCCCTCGCGTAAGTAATCAGTTAATAACTGCATCAGAATTCTACGAGTTCATGTCACTATAATTGTGTAATTAGTTGCCATGGGAATTCACACATGACACGGTCGTAAGCACGGAATATTATGCGGGTATAACATACCGATTTATCGTGGTCGAAAACAGAAGTTCATACTTTTGGCTGACCACACTAATTGAGGGTTTGCGTTATTATTATTATTTATATTATTCTTCATTGAATACAACGTGACTTAGTCTCTTGTTGAAAAAGTATCGTCAAAAATATTATCTTGGTACTGTTCAAATAATATACTCTAAAATACATCATCAGCACATTGTAAGCGTTCTTAGCATCTCACATTTTCAATTATGTTTACATTATATTTGATAAGTGTGGACACTATGGCTTGAAGTTTTTTTCGGAAAATCTTTTCATAAATATTATCAAAGAATTATTACAACACAAGACGTATATTCTGTACACACATCAACCTAATGTATTTATGCAAGTAAAACACGTGATATTTTTTCAAATGAATAAAATTGTAATTGGACATGCTATTAATATAATTATTATACGACGTAACACCAGTACGCGTCGCGTTCAATTATTGTAACCTGTATTAATAGGCACTTAAACAGATTATTGCACTGTCAGGGTATTTTTTTTTTATTGGTTTCCCATGTTAATTCAAAATCATCCGTTGTTAAATAGTTAATGCCCATGTACATGATAATATATAACATAGATGTTACATATTTGTTGTAAGTTGAAAATTTACTCGAGCACAGTACACGTTTGGTCATATACACCGACGGAATTTGTGAGTGTTTTTTTTGTTGTCGTTCAAACACGTTTTAACGAAAAGAGAGCTTTTTAAAATATTCCACGATCTGTTGGGTAGCTCCGATGTTAATAACCTTAAAAACACGCCGCAGTTGATTTGTAACCGAAAACACACCTCGACGTAATTGCTGGTTTTATATTATCGAGTCGTCGTACACGTACGCGCGAAGCATTATTTTATTCAATTAATCGCTCTTATTATTATTATTGTTTGTTTAATATTATGTACGCCACGCATTTTGTATTCGAAAATTTAACGTGCATTTGCATAATGTATAATATACATGAAACGTATTATAATGTTATGCGTAGGTACGCCACAGGAACAATTAAATCGTTCACAATGTTCGCCCCCCCCCGCCACAATCCTATGATAAACGCGTACCCGAAGTAAGCGGTGAACGTTTTTCCGTTTTTCCAAAACGTGTCATCATCGCGTGATTCGAAATTCGTTGTACGGTGGCCACGCAGATCTCGTGTCCAATGCGATAGGTGGCGGGCGGTGATGGTGAAGGTTATTATGCTTGTAGTATAGACCGGAGCAAACAGTGGCATAGCCTGGAGGATTTAGAAGTTTAAACCCCTCTCTTCCCCTGGCATTTTTTATAAATACAATTAAATTTGTTATTATCATAATTTATTTTGCGGAATATTTTTTGCTGTTGTTCAATCGTTCAAGTTTACGAGTAGTGTTTCTGAATTATAATTTAAATAATTAACTATTATTTCTTTAATGTAAAAAAGCCTCAAAACATATTGTTATAAAGAATAGTTATCGTGTAATACGTATTAACAAGTTTTAGCTCGTAGTGCTTGTAATATCATACCATACTTGTCTTTTTATTAGATTTTTTAGCCTCTCCTCTCCCTAATTATAATGTCTTGCCAACCTGTTGAGCGAAAGTATTAAATATTATGTATTTTAGTCTCCGCAATCGCACAACGCTGTCACCGCCATTTGTTTTGCAAAATAATAACTTATAATACACACATAAGATATAGATCGATCAAATTTATGCACTACCCGTGTTATGGAGACTACACATGTGGTGATCGGACGGGATCGCGTACCATTATACCGCGGTGGCAGCGCTGACCGGTTCTCTTCCAATACGCGCTACTAATGAGTGACGTCATTATATATGCTTCTCTGCGTATTGTATTATGGGCAGCATTTAATGCAGTGCGTTACATTAAGTCGTACTTTTGTGTAAAATTCCCATTGTAATAGTGATAATACGTTTTCTACATCCCTCGTTGTATCCATTCGCTTCCTTTCGAGTGTTTTAATTTTTTCACCTAATGGTATGAAAGTATTTTTACCTGGAATTATGTTTAGTCGTGTCGTAAATATGTTTCTGATTCTGAGATGAAGATGTTTCTTAAATATAGTAACATCATAGGCAAGTGTAAATTTCGGTTTCAGGTAGCACGAAATTAATTCTACCCGTGTTTCGTATTCGCTTATAAATCCTGCCCATAAATTCACTTTTTTTATTTTAGGTATACAAATTTTATTATTGGTAAATCAAATAGTATACATTTTTCCAAAAGCCATGATATAAAAAATTATATCAAAATACAATATACATTTTTAAACGATATGATATATGCACACATATTGTTTTAGTCATCAAAACAGTAAATGTGTATATTTTCGAATAAAACTCATATATTATGATAAAAATAACAAGTGGAAAGGAAAATACTTATACAGTTTTACATAAACTTATAATTATTATTAACTTATGAACTATTTTCCAAATAAAGTTTTAAATTTCATATTTACAGCTTGCAAAAAAAAGTTTAGAGCTAGCATATGCCCCATAGATACTAGGGAAAAATTGAAAGTACGGCTAATAGGTACCAGTAATTTGTAGAAATATGTATTTCTAAATTAAATAATTCGTCAATACGTCAAACCGCGCTCCGTTATTTTGATATATATATATATATATATATATAAATGTGTGTGTATGTGTGTGTGTGTGTGTGTGTGTGTGTGTGTGTGTAAGTGTGACATTGTAACGTAAGATGTAAGATGTTCAAAAATTTAAAGTTTTTCCTATCGCAGAGTGCAGTCAATTTATTAACTAATTATGACTTACAGCTACCGAAGATAGGAAAGAAAACGCTCGTGTATATGACTTTAATGGCGCACCGAACTTGCAGTGTGTGATATACACGCACAGTTGTGTTTAGTCGAGGTTAATGAGAATCAATCGGTCCATCGCCCAACGAAACGTCAGTAAAATTAAAAATGACGGTCGAAGAAATATTATGACGCATTATTATTATTACTATTAGGCACGTATAGAATATTAGGAATAATAATTATTGATCGTTATTTTATAATGTATGTAAATTTAAAAATTACAATATAAATTAAAAAATATTCTAAAATAGTGTTTGTTTAATTTACTACAGTATAACGCTACATGTTTTAACATCATTTCAGACGAATGTAAATGCGTCTCTAACATTGCATTGGCAGTTCCCGTGTTGTGCTGTTGTGTTCATACCCTCCATTAAAATCACCATTTATAACGTACTCTCACACACACACACACACACACACACACACACACACACACACACACACACACACACACACACACACACACACACACACACACACACACACACACACACACACACACACACACACACACACACACACACACACATACACAATACTTTATTCGAGTAATTATCTGTATTAAAAAAAAAACGATTTTAAATGTTTACTCGGATAACGTATGTGGTGCGATTACACGAAAAAAAAACTCGTTAATAAAAGTAGTTGTTTTTTAATTTGTTTTTCAGTTGTATTCTGCGGGAAATGAGACCGACCGACGGAGCTTTTTGGATTCTCTGTTCAGCTTCATGCAAGAACAAGGTAAGTTCGTTTTAGATCATATTATGTCCAACAAAAATAGACAATAGACTAAACGAATGAACTGAATTCATTTTATTCAGAATGGAAAAAATAATAGATTTCCGCACTTCGAAATAACATCTTACGTATATTTTTAAGCTTGGGTGGCCGTTCACCACGGCAATAAATATTACGTTCTACGTAAGATACAATAATTTATCGGTAGGGGCAAAATAAACCTAACGTGGTAAAATTAACGTGTGTTAATTTGTATAAATATCAATTTTGTCTTACTACCAATGCATATTAGAATTTTTAACACATTAAGCTGTATAAAATATATAAAACCTATGATATTCATTATTCGAATCTGTCTGCGATTATCCCTTTTTATTTTTCTGAATACATTTATATACGAAAATATGCTTTCTGTGTTATCGGTGAACATAGATCGATGTTAGTATAAATCACTCAATGAAAATAATACTACACGTAATTTCTGTAAACACTTTTTTTCTGTACTTACAGGGGGTTTTTAATTCCCAAAAACAACACTGTTAAATTTATTGGTAATGTTTATTACGTTTCTAGTAAATCGATAACGTAATATAGTGGTACTTTTTGTTGACTTTGATTTCCGAGTGAACAATTAAAATATGGATAGTTTAATTTTAAGTTCTCCAAAAAATATCTCAAAAGGTATAACTTCGATTTGACGTAGTATAATAATTATAGGGATTTCTAAATTGTCATTGCATTCTGTACCAAACACATCAACTTAACCAAACGATTTGCTGAAGGGTTCTTTCGGTTTTCGAACAAGACTATGTTGATGGATGCACAACATTTAATAAATACGATAAATCACTTCTTTAGTAAAACGATTCTAAGTAAACCTTCAATGAGATATATTATAACGTTTACTCGTTTTACAGTTTTAGATTCTCAGTGAAGCGAAGGATCTTATGGTTTTTAGTCTTATTATTAAAGTTTTTTTTGTGTACGAAATCAAAATTTCATACAATTTTAGATTCTAAGTAACACGAAGAATGTATTGGTTTTTCAATAATTATGTGTTTTGTTTTTTTTTTTATGCATAAAGTCACTTTTTTTGGTAGTAATAATGCTAATAGCGGACCTCTTTATGTTAAATGCGCTTGTTTATCTGAACGATAACAAATTGTCAGCCGTTTACTTTAACCGGTTCAAGCATTTATAAGTGTGTATATAAGATGGAAATATAGTTAGTAGTTCACTGCTGCTATTGGTCGGCAAATTCATTCGCAAATTAAAAAAAAAAAATGCCCGTTATAAAAAATTATGCAGACACGCGCGAAATAATTCCATGTACGCTCGTCGCGCGCGCGCGCTCTCGCGCTCGCACGTGTATAATGAACTCGTCGTCCTGTGGTCGCAGCGATTAAGTTTACCCGTTGCACGTTTTATCGGCCTCCGCAGCATTATGTTGCACGCGCGTTTGTCGATTAATGTTATCATTATGTGATAATATAATATTATAATGTTACATTAGCCAGCGCTATTTCGCCCGTGGCAGGATCGGGTGCAAAAATAATTTACACAACAATTATTAAAAACGTGTCATGGATTATATTAAAACTAAAATACATTTCAACACGATATTTTTATAATGACCGTAAAAGCGACTGCACAAGTCCACGACGTCGTGGACGAGTTGAGTCCCGTAGACAGACTTTGCAGACGACTTGTGTGATGGGATAAAATCATGCATACAACTCAGCGTGTAGGTATTACATTAATGAATAGGTTTTTAATTAACGAATCAATTCTGGAGTACTATAGTGAATATTTTGTATAGGAATATAGTGGTCGTATAATCATTTACATGTCCTAGTCAATAATTTGTTTCTAATCAAGCGTTTTGAGTGCAGTTTAAAATAATATAAAAACAAATCCTTTCATTTTTCTTCTCCTTTGAGGCCCAAAGGACGCTATCGATCATCTCTCATTAATATAATTCTATGCAGGTCGTCGCCTATCTCATAAGAAACCATTCACTTTATTAAGTCTAATCCTATCAAATCTCACATGGGTATTGGATACGCCCCTACCCATATACAAATATACAATAAATACTTCTCTTGATTATTGTACAATTTTCTACGTACTGGGCTGACTTATTATTGTTATTATTTATTATTTTTTTGAATGCACTTTACGAAAATTGCACAAAACAAATTAATTCAATTTATGAAAAATATAAATTTCACTTATTTTAATATGAATAATTTTTAAGTTTTGGTGATGGAGAATTTAAATTTTGGAGTGGAGAACCACAGAAATAGAATGATGAATACATTTTAAATGGTTATATTTATCAAATTATTTGATTAAAAAAGTAACTATGAACATTTAAAATTACAACATAAAAAAATAGAAATTCAAAAATCAAGCAGGTGAAAAATAGTAAAAATTATAATTTTATTAAAGTGAAGTTTCAGTAAATATTTTGTGTAAATTAAATGTAAATAAGTTTTGAGAACTAATTGGAAAACATTATTTATTGAGGTTACATAAAAAGATACGTTCCACGTATGAATTGGAACAAACAGAGTTCAATACAATTTTTTACCTATAAGCAACCTATTGAAGAACATGACGTATATTTCAATATATTACATTTTTCCTTAGATATTAGTATAAAGCTAATTAAAGCTGTTTAAATAACAATCTAAATCTTCTTAAAATAGCGATTTACGCACTCATATTTCCGTATTAATTATTATTTTGCTTATATTTTTTTTGACTTTTCAAACATAATTTATATGTTCGAGGTCACAGTTCGTTTTTAACAATAATTCACTGACGGATGTTCGTTTATGTGTAATTGAATAAACTTTTCCAGTTAAACAGAAAAAACGAACATAATATTTACGTACACACGTCCATTCATTAATTATAGGGGAACATATAAATTTTAACGGGAGTCAAACCGTATATTATTCGTATGCCCAGGAACTTATTTCTCGTAGTCACCCTCTGCGTCTGTTTCTAGGTACCTGTAGATTTGGCAATATTGACGTCACCACGTATTGCACAACGTCGGTGAATTCGTGTTAGACTACAATATACGCGTGTACACTCAGAATTAATTTCGTAAAATTTCACCCATCCATATCAAGTGAATGTGGACCTATATTATTATAGATTAATAACTATGTAAAATCATTATATCTGCATGACTGCATGTGTGTATGGTGTGAAAATGAATAAACTGACTTATATAACAAAGTAAAGTGTGAAAATGTGATGCATATCGAGAGTTGGTCAATAATACTCGTATATTTAAATTTTATTTCACCAAATATCGACTTGCAGGCGTGCGCGTTAAAAAACGATTAATTTCATATTAAATACAATTATCATAGTGGATTCTTACTGTTGTATACAGTGGATTATATTCTCCGGGGATATAATCAAGTTTCGTTCGAACGATTACATATATTAAACCGTGTTCGAATATTGTTTACCTATTCCAGTCAAATTGTTTATAATATACTTACGGCTCCAAGAAATACGACAATTTTTAAAATGATGAATTTTGTATTGATAAGAAAACTCCCGGGGCTACAAAATACTCGTATTATAATTTATACTACATTTTTTATCGTTTGACTAGAATCACGCCGTACAGTACGTTGTCGTCAGGTCAATCTTTCAAGCTTATTAATACAACATAATATACAACGTTTTATAATTTGTTGTAGCAGTATTTATTATTAATGAGAGACCTTCGGGACTGTCTTTGACGTATTTTGAAGAATTTCATATAGGTACCTACTACTTATACTAATCCTAATCGCTTTGAATTTATCTGCATAAACTGCGATAAAATTAACCTTCTTCTAGTTCATTGTCTAAATATTGTGATAGAGCTAATGATAAATTTAAGGTATTAACTATAACTATTTATTTTACATTATTTTCAATTTAATACAATATATTAGTTTTGAAATGAGAATTTTAAAATAATTGTATACTTATTAAGATTGAAAAATACACGTTAAAAGTATTTATGTTATTATTTTACTATAAAAATGAATAGTAAAATTATAATTCAATAATTATTGTTTTGTTCAATTTTGAAACAATTTGAATATTATCGGTTATTTTACAATTTGTATAATAATTATTATTCTTATTTATTTATTTATTTATTTTTTATGTCACGATTTGCACGTAAACTATGAGAAAAAGTTATTTTGTGTCATTTCACCATATTTCAAGGTGTGACCCTGCACTCTACATAATATCTACAATCGATCGTACAGTTTTTCATACCCATGTGAATACATGATATTTGTTCATGAAAAATAGTGTTTCTTAACTATACGAAAAAGAAAACGGACACGAGGAATGCTCTAACAAACAATTCATTTTTTGCTCTATCGTTTTGACTTTATTATGAAAATATAATAATGAAAATGTTTAACTTGTGACGAATTTTTCAATTTCATGACTCCAATACCTCAGTGAGAAATTCAACAAATGCGTGCACCTATAAATAATATGTGTATATAGGTAAGTATTTATATTGAATACAACTTAAGGACATAAAAAATAAAACGTTCGATACTGGGGCGGCATGGTCGATTGTGTACGTAGCCATTATGCCGATGCGGCTGAGGCGCTAAACAAGTGTTAGTATTTTAATTTATATACGTACAATAAAACTTATTACATTTTTATAGCTAAATGTTTAAATATAAGTATATATATATTTATAAAACGACACAATGAAATATCGATTTTCCGAAACGTGTTTCATTGTGAATAGATATTTTAATGTAATACAGAAATTTTACTAACTATAAACGACTAGTCTATAAAAAAAAGTTTTAAATGATTCGGGTTTCGAAATCAAACAAGATTCTATGCCATAGTAAATTATGTCATTAAAAAAAAAAAAAAAAAATGCTATTATTATAACGTTTGACGAGCAATAAAATATATAAGATAGTACTAAAAAAATTATTAAAATATTATTATGATATTTTAGATACTTGCTAATATCATAAAAATATTGTTGGTGTTGGATTATAACATTTTATTCTGAAACGTTCGTTTTTCAAATGATTTATTTTAATATACATATTCTTCCATGCCGTTTCGAATGTATATGGAAACTTTCGGTGTTTTTTTTCAAATATGGAGAAGTTAACAATAAAATTGAATTGATTGATAGTTTTTATAATTCCTAAAAGTAATCCATTTGAAGTGCACAGTGTAAGAAAATTCTGATCCATAGATGGGTTTAACTATTGGACCATTACTAATGCTCGGAAAAGTGGTGAAAAACATAAGTATATATTATATTATAACCAATACATATTTTGTATTACTTGGAATCTGAAGAATTTATGATATATTGATTACATTATTTTTTGGCATTAATTTTTTTTTACAATTGATTCAAAAAATGGTTTGTTAAAATGTATGTCATGAGACACATTTTTATTTATTTTTATTCAGGTCTTACAATTTTCAACCCAGGATTTGGGTCGTTCTTGGACAACAATACTGTTATAATATTATGATTAATATTATTTTTTATTTAGCTATAGAGTAGTTCTACATTACATGTAAAGTACGCGTTCGTTTCGTAACAGATGGACAATTGATATGATTTTAATTTGTATTTTTCCCCTCCCGAAGCCGTCACTTCATACAGTCAACGTGAGAAGTACCAGGTACCTACATGGTATACCTACTATAACAAATTCGTTAACTAATTATTTAGGGCCATTGTCTCTATCTGGGAACAAGAAAAGACCTAAGACGGACGTGGTTTGAAAAAAATAAAAAAATATTTGTATTTGTGTTAATTGTCCAAAAACAAATGGATCCCAGCGCATAAGTGTGAGTATATGTGTATGTGTATAATATTTCTGTAAACTTCGGATCGTGGCTGTCATTGTGTGCGTGTGACGCATATTATTTGTAATGAAAACTATCGCCGTCGTATATCATTATATTTTATTATAAAAAACGCATATACGTTTTATATGATAATGACGCTAATGAACTGAAAATACAGAAATTTACATACTGTATGTGTAGCAATTGCAAAACATCATTAGGGAACATTTGTCGTTATTATGGGATTTCTGTGCCTATTATAATTATATACCTGTACAACAGTCGATTGGAATAATAAATTAGAGAGTGCAACGAATACACATGTATATAATATTATGTATACGATTTCGTTTTTGTGTTCGAAAATCGTTACGTTAATCGTCATAATAATATACAGATTAGCCGTTTCATTTTTTTAGACATCATTGTGTGTGTTTGTATGTATGTGTGTGTGTGTGTGTGTGTGTGTGTGTGTGTGTGTGTGTGTGTGTGTGTGTGTGTGTGTGTGTGTGTGTGTGTGTGTGTATGTGTGTGTATGTATGTGTAGTATCGAAGTTCCGGTTCGATGGTGGGAAGATGAGGCATGCCAAGAATTAATGTAATTTTGTTATCCAATACGGTTTCGTTTTTCAACGAAGTACCACTAGCAAGCGTACGTTATTCAATAATAATATAGTATTGCACACATATATATGTATATACAGAGTGTTACAGATATACTTGAAAAATTCAAAAAATTTTGATATATACATTATTTTTCCTACTTTATTTTTTATATGTACCAACTATAATACATAATTATTTTGTGCTAAAAGGTATGAAAACAAGTCTTTTACTTTATATCCGTGTATTTTTTAAGTTTTTTAGTTTTTCAAATAGTTTTCAGCTCTAATTATTGTTATGAAAATATGTTTTTTTTTTTGTTGAATATTTTGATATTTCAATTTTTATCATTACACCAATAGTGGCAATACTTTTTTCTTGGGTACTTAACACTTTTCATCTCCGCTACTCTAACCTATAAATACTTCTACATCAATTTTGATTTAAGAATAAAACTGAAATATCAAAATACTTAACAAACAAAAATAGACATTTTGTAATATTATGTTTGGGTGTAATTAGTGGTGAAGACTAAAAAATATAAATAAAATGTAATTTATTGTTGATGTAAATACAATTTTTAGAATACGATTATAATACATATCTACCTCAAAAAAAAAAAAAAAAAATTAATAAATAAATAAATATAAAATTAAAAAAAAATAATAAATAGAGAACAAATTATTATTATCAAATAGATCTGATACACTTGGTGGAATAATATAACGTGTCTAGTGTACTACAATATTACACATTATTATAATACTCATTTAAAAACTCAGTCGTTATAATATTATACTGATTGAGTTGAAGGCGTTTTAATGGTAAGTCGATTTGTCAAATTCTAGAGTTGTGTGTGTGTGTGTGTGTGTGTGTGTGTGTGTGTGTGTGTGTGTGTGTACGGAGATCGTTTAATTATACCAAACTCGTCGACATTGTATTAGGTGCTCGTTTGCCTTCGTCTGCGGCAGTTATATTTTCAATAATGACATTAGTCATTTTCTTACCGTTTCTTAGTAATCTCAATCATTTTAATAGAGGTACAAATACAATCAATATGCTTCGAAGTTCAGCTGCTCTCTTATATTTAAAAAAAAATACATTTACTAAACATAAAGAGTATATATTTCGGTAATAATATGGAGACGATCTACGTTTATTTGATTGTGAATTGTGATTTGCATAAATCCTTATCGTGGTGAATATATGTATGCTTTATTCGTTGATCTTAAGTTTGTTAAAAAGAAAAAAAAAACTAAACCAATATAAAAATACAAGTGCATGTGTATTATTATAATTCTCGTTTTGTATATGATATGAGTGGTTCTAGGCTAGTTAATTATAAATTATTAGACATCAGGGGTGAAAATGTACAATTTGATTTTACATGCTAGAGGCTAAACTCAATGATAACCATCTCCTCCTCAACTAAAGTTCGGTTCAGTATGATTTTTATACTATACAACATCTTAGATTTTCATAAAAGTAAATGAAATGTTCAATAACTTTCCAAAATCATTTGAATTATTGATATTGGTTTTGTTAGGATTCATATTTGTTTTTTTTATTTTTGATAATTTTGTTAAAACCATTAGGTACAAGGATTTTTATCCGAAACTATATGAAGTATGTACAAATTTGAAATCAAACTAAGTAAAAATTGAATATAATTTAAGTCACAATATTAATTTTTTTTTTTTATTATCATAATAACATAATATTGAGATTTGAAAAAATGCATATGGATTCAATACCGACATATATGATATCGCCAGTTTAACCGACACTAAAGAATTTCTTTGCATTTCTTGATGACAGTTTCGGCATACTCTTGAAACAACACATTGAGATGATAACATTGTTTAATTGGTTCTTTGAATATAGGGTTGTAACTGCATATTCTACTTATGATATATATATATATGTGCAAACAATGCGATTCGTGTCAATTATTAACAGATAATTTTAAAATAAATTAACGTATTCAGTTATTTGTCTGTTAAACAATATACTTGTATGAAACGATGTTTCAACTACATATGGAATATTATATTTTCTGTTAAATTTGGTATAATGTTGTGAATCCGCACAATGGGATAAAGGTAAAACTGCTGTGTACTGCACATAATGTGGTCTTCCCCTTTGAATTCTCCCAAAAATGTAGACCAACAACACTTACTATACATTCTTATGTACGATTGTCTATCGACAATATTATTGTGCGTTTTGACAGTGTCTTTTTGACCATTTTCAAAACATACACGCCACGCTGCTGACGTGACGCTGCCTGCGACCAGTTTTTGTCTCGGCCGATCGATTTGTATCCGTTCGAGTTCGGTGAGCGTGCGTGACTGCGTCTTTTGTTCGGATTATCCGAATAACATTTGAATGCGTGCCTTGCACTGTCAGTTCGGTTTGTTTTTCGTGATCTTTGTGCAATAACGTGCGCAATGGTTAAGTCGACTGATTTAAAACAATATATCATATTGGGTTTACCTCTCCACCCTACATTCGTGTATTTCATCGAATGCCATTTGTTGTACGACATGTTTTTTTTATTTACAATCATTATTATTATTATTGTTATCACATTATAATATTATATAAACTATGAATGCTTAACGATTCTAAAAATTAAATTTCGGGAAACACATTGTGCACCGTATAAGGCTGAAAAACGTTCGAACAATCCAATCAAATACAATTGTTTATAAATGAGTTCTGTCATTGGAATATGTAATTACTACTGTGGCATGAAACAATTCTAAAGCATATATTATAACATACGTTGAAAACCCCGTTGATGAAAACAGTATATGGTGTAATATTATTTATTGATGTACACGAACATACCTATTCGTAGATGAGTTTTGAACGTTATAATAGAAAAAAAAACCTGTCAACTCATATAAACACTTTGTGAATATGTAATATATATTCAGAGTGGTTTTTTAGAGAGATTGTTCACCTTTCTTACGAAAAAAATATGTTCCCTTATTATCATTATCATTCAGTCTCTAACTGAGGTGAAGTTGAGAAATAATAAGTTTATATTTTTTGTTCGGATAACTTTAACGAATCATATTATCTACGCAGTATCCAAAAGTAGGCTAAATGTACATATAGATAAAAGTGGGTAATCTCTACTATCTTCATTACGTATATTGATACTTCGTTTAATTTTTTTTTAGTAAAAGTGGCGTGAATTAAAATTGTTCTGTCTACTTTTTTACTTTATTGTGCTTTTCCCTCGATGAACGATTGTTGTAGTCGTGTTAAATTACTTTATCAAAAATATTAAAAAAAAAAAAAAAAAAAAAACTGGCGTAAAAAAAGAACGTTATTTTTTCGAACAATGGACTAAGCAGACGTTCGTTTTTTGTGCTGAACATATACGGGAAAGAATATTACACGTATTTACAACATTACAAATCGTAACTTGGAAAAGTGTAACATTTTCGCATATTCGGTAAAAACATTCCGAAAAGAGGTGATTATACACATTATCATTACTACAATCCCCCGAGTTGTAAAAATAAGTTTACACCACTTCCCGTTCGGAGATATATGTTTACCCATTTTACTTTCCTTGAAATTTTGAACGTGTTTTCCCATTGGGTTCTTAACAACAACTCCTTACTCTCGTCATATCAAAAGAAACTTACCACGTAATCTCCAATACAGTGATAATGGTTTTCTTTTTTCGCAAAGTAATAAATCTATATGGTCTTCAAGTAGGGTACTATTTTCAATCACTTTTCTACGACGCAGTGTTACAGAATTCGCCCATTATATTGTATAATGTGAACGGATTATTAAACTTCTCTTTTAATAAAAAAATGATTAAAAAAAAAAAAATTACAAATCTGCAATAATTAATAAATATAGCAATTGTAAAAAAAAAAAAAAAAATCGTGCAATTTTACGTACCTATTGCGCACAATAATATCGGTCGTTTATTCCAAATAGACTTATAGTCGTCGAGTTATACCAATATTACGTTTGTCTTAATCGCAAAGAGGATCTACTAACTCGATCATTTAATTCGTCAGCGCACTGTACGTATCTAGTCGGTATTCATTGAACATACGACCGAAGTTTTCGCCATGGCCACGCAGTAAAAATCATCGTGTGATAAAGTTATCAAATTATATATGTGCATAGTAATCGTAATCGCGAATACATTGCAGGTCTCATTATATTATGTTCTCATAAGATTGTAATTATGTGTATAGCCAGGCTTCCCACATTATATTTTTGGCCCGGGCCCCTCTATCATAATTCATAACAATTAATTTTTCGAGATGAATTGAAGGGCTTGCTGTAACAACCAGATAAATCCATTTTTTGAAATTTTTCAAGACAATGTAGATTTAGTTTAAAAATTATTATTTATGCTAAAATCTTGTCAACGAAATATATTTGAATTCTATACTCATTTATACATACATCTTTGAAGTTAGAATTGAAAAAAAAATGTTTGGTATTGAAATATTGTTAGTCAAAGTTGTAGGGAACATTGATATATCTGGTTGTTGCACCGAAAAGCACATTAATTTTTATTAATTCTTAAATAAAGTTAATTTTGCTCTTGAATCTTGTAGCATATTCAATGCTATTATTATATATAAATATCAAATGTCTAAAAAAAATTAATCACAGGAACCCTGTGCCATCACTGCAGCAAATTACAAAACACTATAAATCCATTTCTTTAAATAACTCCATCACTATTGATCGGATTTAACTGGTTGTTGCGTCTGATTTAAAACTTTTCTTTATACATTTCTGCAAAAATGTGAGTTTTGGGAAAAAGTGTATTTATCTGGTTGTTGCAGCAAGGCCTTCAATTACTTCAAGACCTATGTATAGATTATAGAAGTAGTTATAATTAAAAAATAAAATATCAACAAATTGATAGGTATCCTTTATAAATTGAAAATATGTGTAATATTATATACATAGTTCAAACTAAAAATGTACGTTAAAAAATAAAATCTTGAAAAAAAAGGTATAAAAATTTGTTAGGGAAAAATAAAATAATGTGATTATTATAACTTATACTGTATGATAATTGAATGTATGTACATATAGTTCTGGTAGTCTTATAAATCATAATACTTAATACACATTATCATTTAAATTCTAATTTCTACTTTCTATATTAACTGAATTTCTCTTTTCTTGCTTTTTACTGAGCAAAGTCGTGTATAATAGCATCAAAATGAATTTGAAACCTTTTTCTATTATGTATTGAAGTAATTATTTGCATGAACGCCGGGCCCCTCGAAAGTCCGGGCCCCAGTACCATGGGTCCACCTGATACCCCCCTTGTGGGGGCCCTGTTTGCACCATGTTAATAGTATGTTGCTATTGTCTAAAGTAAAATTTCTTACGTACTGTCCATGTGGAGCGTTTAATTTATAAAGCATTATGTGTGAGTTATGTTATATGTTGATAAATCGTAAGACAAATACACGCTTTTAAAACCATATCACTTGCATTTATCCAGTTATAACTACTAATTAATAACATACACGGTCCATTAGATTCATTTTATATGGGACAATTTGTTTTTTTTTTTTTGCGAATATACTGTGTCTTTGAGTCGTAACCATCGACCGATTGCGGGGTTTCGAAACTATTCGTATACAACAGCTGCACCATTCCACCGTCATTGCAGCATTCAACATGGTTCGAATTTTCCACGTTTCTCGACAACGTCCGATTTATACACGGTTATCCACTGTGTGTACGTTATATTATTATTATTATTATTATATATTATACCGGGTATCCGGTATTCCGGTTGGTCTGTAAGTGGAGTGGGCTGTACTTGTGATGCAGATCGTGATCGATACCAGCGACGATTATTTACGCTGCGTCACTGCACTAGTCGGTACGTGAGCGTTTCGATGTCGGCTGAAATGTTTCGCTGTGTTGTATTACGTATTAAATGGACGTGACGAATGACGCGAATAATGTGCATATTGGTACACTCACACACACACACACACACACACACACACACACACACACACACACACACACACACACACACACACGCCGCGGCACACTGCGCTATTAGTCGTTACCGTTTATTTTTGAAATGAAATCTGCCATTTTGTCGACTGTAAATTATTGTTTTTATGGGAGATTTTTATTATTTTTAATTGTTCTTCAACCGTTGTAGGAATGTATGTAATGTGTTTTAATTGTGCCATTAGTATAATCGTGTAGCTAGACACGGTTTGAGTAGGTTCACGAAACGATTCTTTCTTCGAAATAAGAATGACGTTTACATCGTTTTCCTCTTCATTTTAATCAATTTTTTTTCACTGTGTCACTTATTTATCAATCACAAATATTATTATTATTTCAGTAAGTAAAGTTACTGATTCGCGTTTTTAACTTTCCGCATAATTAATTCATAAGAAGATTTTCCACTTTAATGAAAATATTAACTAGAAACATTATTATTTACTTGTTTTTTAACCTATTCGTGGCTAATATTTTAACATACATTTCATTATCTACTTTATTAACGATGATATTATTATACCTAGTAAAAATAATAATTTTCACTATGACAAAATGTATTATGGGTACTCGGATATATTTAAACGGATCGTACCAATTTTAAACCACAAAAAGTGATAAGATTTTATATTCTGTATTAATAGTATATTATAAGTCGGCATTAATCACGACCACAAGATACACTGGCAATAACCGCAAAGGTTTTTTCACCATTTATTGTACGTTAAGTATGTTTTTTTTAAGTGAATTGATATTCATTGCTTAAAGTAAACAGTACTTCATTTATAATACGTATAAAATATTATAATAAAATTAATTATAATTCTAACAATGAAAAAAATATTTTATTTCTTACATTATTTTACTGCCAATAAAATATAAATTCAAAAACAAAGAGAGCCAGAATGGTTTTGTCGTTACTCGAAAAATATTGTTTTCTATATTATTTTTATTGATACATACAATTAAACTTTATTTTGTCAATATAGTCTTCCACTATCTATATATTTTGTATACTAAATGAAATAAAAAGTAGACATTTTTTTTTAGTGTCCTTACTTCAAGACTTGAGTTTAAAACCACTACAGAAGCATTGTAATTGTTAATCTTCACTTAAACTTGGATGGTTGCACTGTGTTCTACGACTATTTTAGTATCAATGCAATTACATTCTCGATATTCAGTCATTGTACAAAAAAATCTTAGATGTCGTTTTTGAATTTCTTAATAAATTAACACACGATTCATACTGAGATGAAAGTATTCTACGTGATAACTTGTACAGTTTTGTTGAGGTTAAATTGTTATAAATAAGATGCAGATATTGTCACAGTAAAAATCTAGTAAAATCAGTGGTACTACTCTCATATGTAGACTACCGACATCTATCTGATCAGTTATACAGTCTACATAATAATATGTAGACCGTATTATAAATTATAAATTACAGTGCGCAATATTTATTATTAAAATATTAGTTTATTATCACATAGCCAACAAATATAGTATAGTTATTATAATACAGGATGATAATACAATATGTATTTATACAAAAATAAACGTCTGAGTAAAAAATATTCAAAAATGATAAAAATCTTTACTTTTGAACAGCCTTACCTAATTTTTCTAAAAAAATTCAAAAAATAAATCAGGATCTTCTTTTCGAGCAATCAAAAAACATACCTATTAAAACGTAATTATATCACACGTTTGTGGTTATATCAAACATTTTATACTTAAGTAACAATAAATATAGTCGGAAAATACTAGGCAAATTTTATCTGGCCACTTTTATCTTTCAACAAGTGTACTTTTATTAAGTAGTTGTTTTTTTTTTTTTGCTCTGATACGCGATCTAATAATTTGATTGTAGACCGCATGCATTTGTAGCTCACATATACGAGCAGCACCAAACCATTTAAAGTACCTACATATTTTCTAAAATTAGTAAAAATATCTCTTACAGAAAATGGAATTAATGCAAAAACAAAAAATATCATATGTAATACGTATATTATCAAAAAATTATACTATTTTTTACGGAATCAACAATATATCATCAAGGTTAATATAAACATTTTAACTGGTATTTTATAAATCTTAATAAATAATATTCCTACACTTTTTTGCGTTAAAAAATAATAACTATTACGTTTTGTGTTATAAGTAAGGTCATAAAATTGCGTACAAATTGAAAAATACTGATAGGCAGAAGTAATAAAATTGAATACACATTTAAATACGCTATTGCGTGGAACGATTCAATAAATTACCTGGCGATAAATCGGATCAGTAAAGTAAAATCAGTCATGAATCTAACGACATCCAGATATGTAAACTTATAAGTAAATGGATACACTAATCTCGTGGATTACCATGGTAAAATAGCAGTATGGGTGTCAACTCATGCACGACATCACCGTTAAGTTTTCGAACATGTTGTGTTGCTAATATTTCATATTTTAAACACTGACCACACAATGTATATTAAATCTGTACGTTGACCAGTAAACACTCAGTATGCGTGCACACATGTACCCTGCGAGCAATAATAATATATACGTCGTCTGTTTGGCTGCCGGTTAGTTGTGTCCCAATATACGAGTGTTTTCAATTTTTTTTATTCTATACCTCCTTTGTAGATTAAAAAAATATCATGACCCTCAATATAAATAAAAAATAAAAATTATGACTTTTTTTTTATTACTGCCAAACACAGTGATATGAAATAAATTACTAAATAATAATAAGTAAAAAATATATTACATACATAGTAATATATATTATACAAATTATTGTTTTTAATTTTAAATCTTTAGAGATGATTAATATTCACAATTTATATTTTTGCGAGTTTTTCTTTGCTATATTATATTCTTTGACTGTATAATACGGTACAGAGTCACAAAACCAACTACGCTTTATTTCGTTGTTTTCACTCTGTTGCGTGTACTTCATAATTCATTTTGTATTAATAACGATGAAATAAATCTATGCGTGTATATATCTTTGATGTTGTACGATCATATTTGACGTTATTTCGTTGGTGGTCTTCCCCGAACTTCGATCACTGGCATACAGTAAAAACGTTCAACAGAGTTTAATTATAAAAATAATAATAAAAAAACATGCCACTTATACGAGTTGACATAAAATGGTTATAAAATAATTATTACCATGTTTTGCACTGCAATAAATGTCAGATCTGTAAACTTTATAACAATAATACGGCGTGTCACGTGTATGTAAATATTCTTAGTTGATTTCACAAATGATCGAACTTATCCTTGCCGTAACTCAGTACAGCACAAACGATTGTATCTTGTGAACGTGTTGACGTCTCCCTTAATGACCAATGTTATATGATGCCCTCTCTTCTATCCGTCCAGGATTTTCGAACAAGATTTATGCCATCAACCATCACGAAATTACTAGTAGCACGATTGTCGCCAAAAATTTCCAAGATTTAGACTTTTCTGTAGCATAAAAAAATACTAAAAGACGAGGGGTAAGCTAACACTACATCAACCATTGTGTGCGTACATATGATACACACGAATTATATTATTTTCTTAATCATCACAAGTGCATTAACTTCGCCCAGTAAGAAGTTTCATGATATACGTATAACGTGTACGTATATCACGTGTACGTATTACGTATATACGTATATTACGTATAGGTACGTAATACATTTTATATAAAACGTGTATTCTATGCATGCATGTGTGCAGTTGTCTACACAATGTTTTCTAACTTTGTAAGCACTATGAACCAATCAGAGAAACTCTCGATCAGCCACGAATCAAATCTTTCATTGGTTTTTTGTGAACGAATAATTATTTTCAACGAATGTTTGTCTACTAACATATTCGAAAAATTCAATATCTAAGAACCAGTGATGAATAGCACGTCTACGTATACACACGAATATTATAGGAATATATATCTGACTATTCGGCCGTTACTTTTTGAATTTTATATCATTATTTTGCATATAACATATGAACTGGCTAAAATTACAAAATTAAATAAACTTAATAATGATAATTAATGTTAATTAATTTAAATTTAAAGAAATAAGTGTCTAAGGTTATAATAAATACTTGGCACAGAAAATAAACGAAAATAAACGTTATAGATACACTGTTAAATGTTTAGCCTAAGTTTTGCATTTGTTTTTAAGAAAAACTCGTCGCTCTATGTTTTATTCAAATTTTGTTCTGTAGCAACTGAACACTAAATATGTGATATTTTTCTCCATTCTACTTTCACAGAATTCTGTCATAATTCTGTTTGAAATAGTCGATTGTACATGTAGAAGGATATATTTAGATATTTTTAGTTCTGAGTTACCTATCAGGAAGAACTTTTGGACGCGGCGCATCAAATTCTCGAGGCAGTATCGGTTCTGGAAATACTTGAAACGGTAACATTCAATTAAACGTCGTATTTTACATTATTCAGAATGGATATAGGATTTTTAAATACCTACTAGAAAATGTAATTACCTGTTTTCAATTCGTAGGTTAAAATTGTATTTAGTTTTAAAAAACGTGATGACTATGAAATACACTCTTGGCACCGAAAATCACCTATAACGGCAAGTGAAAAGCTAATGAATATAGGTTGGGAAACACTGGTCTATAGTCTACAAGCAAACCAGTGATATACTGGTACTGTATTGTCGTAAACCACTAAAGAAAAAATGGTCCGGGCCTGGGGTGGTAAAAATATATGTTTAACGAAAATTTCATCGAGAAAAAAACGAAAACAAAACGATCATAATAATTCTAAGAAAAATAAATCTGTATAATATTATCTTGTACATTTACCTATGTTATAGAATAGATTTATTTTCTCTCAGTGTTTGTATGAAACCTATAGAAAATAGTTGCAAATAGATCCTATTTCATCCTCCAATACGTTTATGACGAGAGGTATCGTGCGACGATTAAACTACACGGGTGGGTAAAAAATATAGATATAAAGTATATGAAAGCACGTGTTTTGTGTGATGTGTGCATTCGCTCTCCACTACGCGACGCGTTTTAATGTAGCTTTTTGAGGCCACAGCACGTCACGCGCGTAAACCTTTAGCAGCATATTAGTGCGCGAAAGGGATTTGAACGACACCGACGACGCAGTCAATAATGTTCTTATAAGCATACACTATAATTTACTATCGCCATTAAAATATCGTAGGTACTGGTAAAGTTCCCTAACCTATCGCATTATTTAATCATATCGAGAATACGTATAATAATAGTCGTAGTGAATGTAGTAGCAGTGTAAAAAATAAAGTAGCCGCATGCAAACATTTTATACACCGATACTTATAATACGTATAAATATGTGTACGATATTATAATACTGAACGGTTATTATGTGTTGCGCGTTTAATAGTGGGTGATAAAAATACTTATAAAAAACTAGTTCGTCCCGACGAGGAGCCGTTAAAATATCGTTTTACTGCCGCAACATCGATGTGCGTCGTACACATATATATATATATAAATGTATTAGGCGGGAAACACACTCGAACAAATATAGGTATACACACGAATATCATAACGTCGATTGGGCTGAGCTACAATTTAAATAACGACCGTCAGAGGGGGGAGAATGCGTTCGAACGGGTTGCATAAACTTATACTCTAGGTCTTACGAGTCCACATCTAGTGTGGATCACCGAATATAACATATTGAATTTGAAGATACTAGGGGTTGCCATAAGTCAATATTTTAGATTCTGAGTGGAATGAAGGATCTTATGGTTTTACAATGATATATATATTTTTTTTTATCTAGATACAATTTTTTCTCAACTTAACTTCGTCTAATAAAGAAATTTGTTTTCCGGCTTGTCAACTGGATCCATAGAATTCACCATTGTTTTTTGTTGACATCACAATACATTTTTGAACTCCTAACCTTACCCAACCTAAAATTTGATCAACAAGTTATCTTTAATAACTTACTTCCCCAATTAACAAATTAAAAATGTTGTATTTTATGATTTTTGCAAATTTAAAACGTGTAATTTTGTTACAATTTATTTCATAAATTAACACAAAACGGGGTAAATTAAAAATGATTTTAATTTCTCTAACTGATTTTTTACTTATAATTTTAAAACTGTCTGTCCGTAGCCCACAAAGAAGGTGTAGTAAGATTTTCCCCTAAAATTGTATGCGAGGTTTATTTATCTTGGTTACATTCAAATAAAATATATTATGGTGACTATAACGAGATATCATCACATCGAGTCACTTACCAATATATGTGTTTATCATTGTGTACGTGTCACGATATTGCAATTGAAATAAAAACTTTATAAATGGGACGTGACATTATAATTATTACTGTATGGCGAACGCAATTGACGCTGGAGAAGAAGAACTACGAACACATACTGTGTATTATTACACGTGTAAATATATTTCAGGTCGCATGTTTTTCATGAACCTCGGCAATGTTGCAGAGTTCTTCACCGCCTATGGTTTAATAATCGAGGGTATTAGCAGACCCAGAATATTGTACACATGTATACATACGATACAAAATCATATATTGCATATTTGAAAATAAAATAATACCACGCAAACTATACGACACACATCGCGTCGCCGCTTTATGAGAAAGAAAAATACAAAACGGTCTCGGACGATGACGAGGCGTATTATGGTTTATAATATATATATATATATATATATGCATTATGTGAGTATGCTGTGCGTGGATAGTCTCAGGTTGAATTTTACGACTACCCCCGAGGGCGAATAATATAATGGTGTTATTATTATTATTATAAAATCCGATGCGGCGTATGGTATCGAATGACACACGCAGGCACGTCGGTGCTGCTGTTCCGGTAAAAACACATGGCCAACAGATTTTTGGGACATTTTGATACATATATGTATACGCGTGGTTAACCGGTGTACGCTCTTATATTATATTAAAGTGCAAAATACACGAGCAGCGCCCAGACGGCAGACCGATTTATATTATATATAAAATTCGAGGACCCTCTTGTACGCACTCACTCTAATATAATTTATACGTGTATATATGTATAATTAACTACTGTCTAGCATCAGACGATATAAAATCATGGACATATGTGCCGTTTCGGTAGATATACAGAGTGATACCCTTGTTCAATTAGCATCTTTAAAATTATATCTATACTAAACGAAAACTATATACGTTACATTTTATTGTAATGTGCTTATATTATGTATTGTATCGACATTTTTTACGTTTTTTTATTTTTAGACTAGGTAAGACAACGCAATAGTTTTATGATATAAATTAGACAATTTCAAAGACGTGAAGATTCATTTACCGTTCGAAGATTTAACGTCCAAAGGGTAGAAAAAAATATATTCACGAAAATCGAAAATTCAAATAGCGTATTATATCAATATGTATGTGTAATGGTTGCTGATACGACGAAAGACCTATAATATGTGGCGGCAGTAAATAGACTTTTACCTAGTTTGAAGTTGGTTTTAAATTTAATCTAACTAACCTCATCGTATCATATTGGAACAAAACCAGGGTTTTATATAACGATAAAAAAATGTTCCATGAAGTTACGTTTTTCTAGCCGTTGTGATAGTAAAGATCTGCGTGGTTTAACAATCACTCGCTTATACTTGTCAAACATATTCAAAATATTCATAATATTATGTTAGGTAATTAGACCCCGAATTTACGGCAGGAAGACATTGCTCTTTCGAAAATGTAACGTGTAACAGTTTAGAAACGTTATCGCGAAACAGGAGACATAGAGGACAAATCCGAATAAAAATATTCCTTTGAAGTTTCTTGTATTTTTGCCTTCTGCAGGGATTCGATCACGAACAGTAAATTAATAAGTGGAAGTTGATCAAATTGGCACGCAACAAATAGTCTCGAGATATGAGTGTCACTGCTGCACTCTGAATGTACAGTGAAACCTCTGAATACTGGACACTCTCGGTCACCAAAATATTGTCCATTATTTAGAGGTTCTCGCAATTCAGAGGGAAAAATAAATGAGGTGAAAATGTCTCTGACCCCATAAAAACGTCCGCTATTTGGAGGTGTCCGTTAAGGGAGGTTTCACTGCATATAAATATATATATACAGTGAAATCCGCTTATAACGATCTTCAAGGGACCTAGAGAATCAGATCGTTATATCCGAACTTCGTTGTATCCGGAAGACAAAAAAAAATTGATTATTGTTTGAAAAATTTATTTATTTAACAAATATCTGTATGTATAATATTAATTAAAAAAAAAAAAAAAAAGTTTATTGTCTATAACTGGAACAATACGTATTGTTCACTCGTACAAAACTCTGGTTCGTCACTTAACTCGTCGAAATCCATTTTATTGTTATGGGTAAATAAAAAAAAACAATTTTAATTTCAAAATAGTATCGTTTCGTTATATCCGAACTATCGTTATAACCGACATCGTTATATCCGACCAAAATTACTGCACATGAGAATTATAAACCAACCAAATAAATACATGGCTGAGAATCGTTTTATCCGGAATATCGTTATATACGGCGTCGTAATAAGCGGATTCGACTGTATATGTATAATCGTTATATTTCACTGTATATGATATAATACGTATACGCTGTGAACATGTTGTACGCTCCGTATACACACGCACATGCTTTGATACCCTCATTAGCCAAAAAGGGCTCTGTTGTTTCCGGCCGTCACCAGAGTTTTCGCGTTTCCACACGGGTTTTTAATTATGCCGAAAAATATATTATATATTTTCATACGCACAAAGGGGCGAGGCCCCTCGTGCGGCGTCGTAGCATAATAATAATAATAATAATATCACGGCGTAATACGCGCGCGCACGCACACTGGAAACGAAACAAATCCATCGCTATGGCACGAAGTAAGATTTCCGCGACACGCGTTAACGACGCGCGCCATTCCGTTTGATAAACGACCCCGTGATTTCGTTTTAATGACTGTGCGTCTAGATCGCTGTAGCAGCCGTATGCACGTAAATCGCACGGCGGCGGCGGCGGCGGCGGTGGCGGTTACGACGAGGCAACGTAAATGTTGAAATCACGTTTAACCACACAGCCGTCTGCGCACCCGTTTCGGTCATGGGTAAACGTGAAACTATTATTTATAAATTTCAGAAATACAATGCAACACCCCTCCCTAACGGACACCTATAAACGTCGGACACATTCAACACTTTTTTTTTTTTTAATTCGACTCCTTTGGAGCGGGAACATAATATTCAATAGGATACTCTGAAAATAGAGGACACTTACAATGAATTTTAATTTTTAATTTTTTAGCATTTTTATGGTAATTTTAGAATATTAAGGCTCGGGCACACAGGACGCGGTCTATCGCGGCGGTCAGCGATCACACGATCGTCGCAGCGATCAGCGATCTGATGACGGCACACAGGCAGCGATAATTTGTAAGCGGTCTGCTACAAGAGTCATAATCTAGTAATCTAGTGATCTATAAATAATATCTATAGTACACAGTTGCTTATATCTTTCCACTTTGATTTAATAATCGCCGTTTTACAATAATGTCAATTTCTGACGAGGAACAACTTCTTTTATTACTTGCCCTTAAAAATAAAAGGAAAAAACGAAAATCGGTACATGAAATTAATACCATACTTTCTTACTTGCTCGATGAACATATCAGTTTCTTCGGCCATTTAAAAAATATAATATAATTAGAACTTTATAAGTAAAAGAGAATATAAAAAACCAATAAATTACAACAGATCGACAGTTGCCCGCGCGGAATTTTGTAATTTTGTACAACGGTATCGCCTGTCGTTGCGATCTAAATTGTACCGCCGCGACAGAACGCCTTCTGTGTGACGGGAGTAATGCGATATTACGTAATACAACTTTACCGCCGGAACGCCGTGGTCAAATATCGCTGCCCGCCGCGACAGACCGCGTTCTGTTTCTGAAATAAATCATTATGATTTATCCTACCTTATTGAAGTTTAATTGTTAAAAATTTATTTTCGATGAATGTTTGTTTTTGTTAAAAATTATTTACCTTTTCTTCAATTTTGAAATAATAGACATGTAAATAATTAAATAATTTTAAATAATTGCCATTTGCAATGAATCAAATTATGTACATATTATAGGTACATGTACATTGTACATCATTATTACATTAAATAAAAGTAGATATTCAATGTCAAAAAATACTTAATTTTCTCTAACTGAACCCATCCGAATAGTTGACATATCCGAAAAAAAGTACACAGTTTCAGTGATGGGTAGTGTCTGGTATTCAGAGATCTCACACAATCATATTATATAAAACGTATATTATGCGCACAACACTCGACGTATTTCGATATATTATACAATGTATGACAAGTGATGTGATGTGTTCATACTGTTGACAAAATAATTTAACCTTATTGATTTCGATCGAATAAATTCACAAGAATCTAGGACATTTTGACGTGACTGTTTTGGTGTAAAAATCACTTTGAATTATTGAAAAAAAAATTGTAATTAAAATTATTTAAATCCAATTAAAAAATAATAAAAAAAAACATTGAATAAAAATGTAGTAAATAATAGTCATGTAGTAAAACATTATTTGCAACACCCCTCAAACACATTAAAATATCTTGAGCTTCAATATATATTTACATACATATATATTTACTGATATAATCTATTCTGATAGGTAAGTTTTTGGCATCTTATAATAATACCACACAAAAGTTACGATGTCGAAATTTATTATTAAAAGATATTTAATTATTAAATCAATTTGCTTTTATTATATAACATTACAGTACGTCAAAATTACTATACGCCAACGGCATACGCTAAAACAGCCGCGCTGAAATATCTCATTTGTCTCCATAGCGTACAGTATTGCACGCATTTTGCCTTAAGCGGACCCTTAATAACGCCGAATTCTATCTTAAACTAAGAGTTTTGGTCCTGACCGTACCTATAATTTGGTGTGTATTCTACAGAAACACATTTTACGAAGCGAAACTTGTCTGACTTGGAATGAAGAACGACATTTACCGGTCCCCTAAACGAAGCGTATCTTAATAAGACGATAAACGTGGTGCTGATACAAATGAAAATAATTGTATATCTACTATTTTTATATAGGTTGTCATCAAATTTTAGCAGACTTCTAGGATTTTTTAGCCGGCAAAATGTGTCTAATGAAATCCATTGTACCTACATCAGTAAACCACACTATAGTGAATCAATATTCTTGCATCATAACATTATAGGCGATACTGGTATTGTTTTTATTATGCCGGCAAAAACTTTAAAGCTCAAACGATGAAGTAAAGATAACCAAAAAATTAACAAGGAAGTAATTGTAAACAATTGATCATCAAAAAGATTTTACTATGTAAAAACTGAAATTATAAAGTTTTCGGATATAAATAAAAATTATATCGTTAATTTTATTTTAATTTTCAATTGTAACAGTAAAAGCAATTTAAAGAAAACTGGAATTAACGTAATACATATAGCAAATGAAGATTGTTTTTTAAACTCAGATTAAAGTATTCTGACGAATGGTTCAATACTTCAACAAACATCTATGGTCCTTAATTAAAAACTAATCATTTAAAATAATTCAAGAGTAGGTTAGAGTATTTTAAAAAGAGAAATTTATTGATTTAAACTGGGATCAAATAATAATTAAATATTAACATAGATATTAAAATTAATTCGACGGCATTTTTTTTTCTTATTTAGTAAATAGGAAACGTTTTTAAGGAGAAATCTTTGTCGGTTCTGAGCGATTTAAATTTAAATTTCATTATACGTTATAGTTTTGAACATGCTTTATGCTGACAGCAAACGGACAGTTGGTGATTAAATGTCATAATTTTATTACAATCATCTGACATATGTGGGTGGTAAGAAAACTAAAATATTCCAAAATTTAATTTTTAGAGCATTTTTATCGAAACACAATTTTACCAGAACTTTTATATCCACCTCTATATTTTTTTTCCATAGTTTAATTTAAAATTATTTTTTATTCATATCGTATTTTTTATTATGTCAAAGTTAAAACTACAATTTTCTTTCTTCTAGTAATACAACAAGTGAGTAAAGTTATTTACGACTTATTGCAATATTTACTGAAAACGTAATTAGTATAACACACGGAGAGAGAAATGTTCTGTTATCATCGCTGAAGTATAAAGCAAAGTTTAGTAAACTGTCGCGGTCGTGGGTTGGACCTCGGACGAATTTATTTTATATATTTAGGTATGAAATAATTATATACTAATAAATGCTACATAGGCAAACAATTCAATATGTTAATATTATTATAATATTGCATAATAGACTGCGTGGATTCCTGTACTTCATCCACCGAACACTTTTTATTTTGTTTTATTATAAAATAAAAATATGTAAACTGTTATTATCGTGAGTGATATCCGCGTACCGATTAAAATTCGTTCACCATTAGTGCACGCCTTGGAGCGCGACAATAAACACGCGCTAGCCCTCAATACCATCACGTGAAAATGATCAACAGGATTCTCGGGGATTAAAAAAAAAATCGACACAGATATGCATTTCACTTAGCGGGTACTTTGATGTTCGATTATTGAAACCGCCAGTCCTAGTTTAACGATGTAAGCTTACCTGGTCCTATAGAACGATTAAAATGATTGATATTTTCAATTACCCACGTGGCCAACATAATGCCATAATTTAGGAAACTATTTTCCCTGATCTCTGGAGTTCTTTTTTATTAATTTTGTTTTATTTTTGTTAGTTTTTTTTTTTGCAACAAAATTTATACTTTTCTTTCGGTATGTAATATGCTGACTCGTGAATAAGTACACATTCTGCAAAGCAAAGACGGACTTTAATTCGTTTCATTAGTTTTAGATTTCTGTTGCGTATTGTCTATTTCCTATTAATTGTCATATAATTAAGAATGTGATGCATCTATGTACGTATAACATATGGGTTTTTATTGTCGTAATAATTGATTAAAACTATATAATATTATGTTTCAACAACATCGTGTTAGTAACATTGTTTAGTCGTTTCAACATCATTTTATATTCTCAAAGCTATTATATATACAGGATAAAAATTCAAAATTGTTAATGTTCCTACATGCCATAAAAAAAGACTAGATTTTAATTACAGTGTAAACAACTAGTATAAACATATTTTTAAACGACCCTGAGTATTGTTCTGATTTATTTAAACAGGGATTTTATTATAGTGAATTATTGAACTCTCTCGAGGGATAAAAAATAAAGTAACGTATTTTAGTTCTAAACATCGTTCTTTGAAATTTCCCATAGGATGTCTTAATTATTAGTCAATAATACTTGATTCAATTTTAAGTCAGTATATAAGTTTCTTAGTTTGATGCATTTGATTATTTATTCGAACAGTGAAATAGAGTAAACCAATATAACGTGTTTCACAGTGTTGTAGATCCTGAGTGAAGTAAAGGATTTACTGGTTTTATAGTGATGTTTATTTTTTTGTTCTGTAGTCACTTTTTGAAAAACAATTTTGTCCAAAAGTTTCATATAGCAACTCGATGTATCAAAAGTAGTGTGTAGATAGTACGTTGAGGGCTCATTTAACTCTCTTCCCAATGGTTTTTACAGGCCTAAGTAATAACTGCAAAAAACTGAGTAAAAAAATGGTAAAATTTGACGAATCGGTACTTTCACTTAATCAATTTTAGTTATTTAGTCATCATTTGGAAAATATGATTGCTAAAACACTTAAAATGTTTACCATAATATATTGATGGCATATTGTTACATAGTTTACAAAAGTAAAAACGAAAATTGGGAACCTTGTTTTTTTTTAAAAAAGTTCATCTCTAATAAAATTTTTAATCTTTGATAAAAAATTCTGAAAATTGAATATAATCATGATCATATACTTAGCAAACAACACTGAAAAAAAATTCAAACATTTTGACTCAGGGTTTTTTCTATAAACGTTTAATTAAATGATTTTACAATTTTTACGTAATAGAAGGTTTTTATATAAATTTGAACTTAAAAATGTCTTTGACAAATTATTGGATTATCTAATCACAATAAACTTTTGGTATACATAGAATTTCATAATTTAAATATTTCAGTAAAAAAATATTCGCCTTTTTTACACAAGAACAATTTTGACAGGTTTGATAAAAAAAACTTACCAACAATGAGACTTAAAATGACAAAATATATAAAATGGTATATTTTTATTCTGAAGTTTTGCTTAAAACCGTTAAACTAAAGAAAAGATCCACCGCTTCTTTAAAAGTCAATACACCTATTCCCATGAGTGATCAGTCAAAAGAGTGAAGAATACACCATGGTGCGAAGTATGAACTCAAATAATTTTTTCGCACTATCGTCCGTCATATTGTTATTTTTGATAACGTTGGTGGTAAGTGATCTTGATCTACTCGAAACAAAGTTGGCAAAGTTGTGCGAACTGACATCATATTGCCAAGAATTGATGTGATCAAGTCGATACATTGATTCAATAATAATATATTGTAGCAAAAAAAAAAAAAACATTGGAGTAGGTATTCATTTTGAGAACTCTGATTTGAAATGAAAATTTCATTTCTATTTTCATTTTACCTGTTTCGTGTACAAACAAAAAAAAAAAAAAAAACGTAAAATTCGGTCTTGCCCCACGCCGGGCGGGCGGGCGGGTGCAATAAAAAGATTCGACGGAGACAGAATATAGCAGCCCCCCGCAGTACACTCCTCCATTGCCGGGCCGGCGCGCCTGGACACAAAGGTACCGCGCGGTGGATCAATCACACCACACACGCTGTGCTATTAAGTATTTACACACGCCTATAGTACGTGTGTACTGCAGGTACTCGTGCCCGTATACAAGGTACATCACGAGTGACTATCGTATCCGTGCAGTGTAAAGTTGTCACGTCTCCATGATACCCCCTGTATGCGGACACTAGCGGCGGTCGCGTCCGTCAAAGAGCTGCAACTGTAAATATTGGTATACCCACGTGTACACACTCGCGCATTTATATATAAACACGTAATGTTATTATAAATGTTGTGAGTGTGTGTGTATACCGGCATGGTATATTATATTATTATACGTATAGGAGTATAAAGTATTATTCTAGAGATAAATGCGTGCGTGCGTGCGTGCGTGCGTGTGTGTGTGTGTGTGTGTGTGTGTGTGTGTGTGTGTGTGTGTGTGTGTGTGTGTGTGTGTGTGTGTGTGTGTGTGTGTGTGTGTGTGTGTGTGTGTGTGTGTGTGTGTGTGTGTGTGTGTGTGTGTGTGTGTGTGATTGTCGTTGCGTAGTCGAACGCATCGTATACGATTTAAGGTTGACCGATATCGTGTTGTTTTTACCATGAGTGCAGTGCGTGCGTGTGGTATTAATAATTTAAACGGGTTGGAAAACGACCTGGTGCCTCCCCAATAATGCTTTGCGGGCCAGGGGAGCCTTATAGGTGGTCAGTATATTGTAATGTACACACACACACACACACACACACACACACACACACACACACATAGGGCAGCATGTGACAAACAATACGCGGCCTAATGACCCGGCCTAGCCCTCCGAGCCCGACGTTCGAAACAATCACGTACGATTTTTATATAATAACACCGGCACGTATTTACGTAAGTTTATACACAGGTACGCATAATGTCGTGTATACGCGCCGACAACGAGCTGTTTAATATAATATGATATTAACGCTGCGTTTCCCAGAAGGTGTGCGTGTGCGTTTATGAGCGTGCGTGTGAGTGCGTTTACCTATACATATATAATATCAGATATTAATTTACTATGCGTTCGACGCATAGTAATTTATACGTTTTGTGTGTGTGTGTGTGTGTGTGTGTGTGTGTGTGTGTGTGTGTGTATTATACTCAGTGCTCAATTTACCTCCTCGTATGATGCGGCTGAGCCCTCGTAAACGCCTATTTCGACGGCTGTATACAATTATATCACAGCACATAATGTTTATATACATTATAAATGTATACATATACACATTCGACATGATATACAAATACGTATATAAATAATATATACTTGACGTACACTCTAACATACGCGTGTCCGTATTGTGCCGCGTCGTCACCCCCTTCGCGTGACGCGATAATACGATGAAAATCCGACTCGGTACGGTACAACTGCCGTCGCAAAATACTCAAAACTGATTTTTTCTTCACTAATTGAATTTCTTCGATCATAAAAAACCATCGAAAATCGCATCAGTTAAGTAAGCAGGTCCTAAGTAGGTCACTGGAAACGTCGCGCGCGGGGATGTGCAAAACCATTTTCACAAAAACGTATACTGCAGCAGAATCTATAAAAACTTTGAATTCGTTTCTTTATTTATAAACAGCTGCAGATAAGCACCGCTGTCAATCGACGGACCAATTACGGTTTGTGTTCATAGTTTATTGGCAATAAATATGTAAAGCTTTTACTATATTAATTTAATTACACTCAGAATATTTTAAGGTATGAATTTCTACATAATAAATCGTGTCAGTTTTTTTTTTTATTCCGACTGAAGTAAAAGATTTATGTTTTTTTAAGTCATTTCCATTTGTATTATGATCGTTTAGAATTTCCAAGAGGATATCACGAGTTGACGAGTTTCATTATCTTCCTTAAAAATCGTTTTGATACTTGAAGTTGATTAAAAATTACATATTTGAAAAAAATTGTTTAAATACATTATGAAATAAATGTTATTTATAAATATATCACTACTGAAAAAAAAAAAAATAAAAAAATATATCACTATAATATCAGGACATCATTTTTACATATCGAACTTACTGCTATTATTATTTTTATATGGTTTGTAGAATTTTTCATGCGTTACATTTTGATTTCTGAAATGATTTACATGCATTAGTTATTCAAGTATACGTTGAGAAAGCTAATGCTTAAATGATTGGTGAACAAATAAGACAAATCACTAAAATGCTATACCCATTATAGAGAGGTAAACTAAGTCTCTCAAAGACCTATTTAATATGGACACAATTTACAGTCGTACTTTAAAATATAATCAGTTTAATTTATTATGAGTAAATAGACATCGTAAATTAAATTGTTCAAGGCATAATGCAGTGTTTTTGCATTCATTGGACACGATATTTGCGTTTGACATATCGAGATTTGTCCGTAACGAAAGTTAATGGAAAAGTAAAAATTGTATTTCTGATCAAAAACTTATAATCTCAATACTATTTTAAAGTAATATCTTTTGACGGTTTTATGTTCTATCCTCCGTCGTCACTATCGACGTGTCATGATCATTTCGTACATTCGAACTTTTCAATGAGCTAGTTATAACCCATCCAATTCATCTTGGCCGATGTCGACCGTTTCGATTTCATCATAGGCTAAATATGTTTATTTCACTATTAATACGTTCCGACTCCCAATATAAATTGTAAACTAAACACTAAAACAGTTGTATTCGATAAAATATTCTTTTAAAAACCGAAAATTGTTTTCAATGTAAAATAGCTACCGCGGGCCAAGATGAACTGGACAAGTTATAATAGTAAAATAAAATTGAGAATAGAAACACACATTATTTGATGACGACGATGTATATTTCACGGTAGTTAAAATTTTGATTGACATTTGCAGCTTTCTTGTTTGCACACTGGCCGTTACATGCATGCACACACATATATAATTTATTATTTATATATACAGACGTATATATGTAATTATAATATTTTCCATTAATCAACCGGATCTAATTTTAGGCGCTCGAACGTTGTATTCATTATACATGAATCGCGACGCATAAAAAAACGCATATATGTATGTATGTTTGTGTGTGTGTGTGTGTGTGTGTGTGTGTGCGCGCGCGCGCGCGCGCATGCGTGCGTGCGTTCAAGCATTCAATTAACATGATTTTTTTCTATAACACACCAAGGCCACGGCGCGACCTGGCGTTTTCGACAAATCCCATTAAAACGAAAATTATAGCGTTTTGTATAAAAGAAGTGAGACAAAAAAAAAAAAAAGGAATCGATATTTTATATTTTATCGCGTCCAACGTTTGTACAACTTGAATGTATTTTTAAGAGAATGTTACACCCGCATGTGTTGTCTCCGCGTCTTACCGACAAAGCAAAAAAGAACATAGTAAATAATTGTTCGGTAGAACCAATGTTTTGTTCTTAGCTTTAATAATACAGTAAATTGAACTAAGATTTAACTTACAGCTAATAAAATTATCTACGTCGGTACTTAGATTTTTTATCGATATTTTAATTTTAAAGTGCATTATGATCATTGTAAAACTCTTGTATTTTACGTGCTCGTAATAAGCTCAAAAATTAAAATATCATAAAAATCAAAAAACTAACACAGAATGCGCTTACCTTTAAGTTTGATTATAGGTCGATTTACTCGAATATCGGAAGTAGAAACACATTAGGTTTTGATGAACGAAAATTTGGCATATCGTAGAATATATTTGTGATACGGAGACTAAAAAAAAAAAAGGTTGTGTAACATCAGCTCTTAACGAACGATAAGTATATAAATATTGTATGATTATTCAACAAGCACAAACGAATACACTTATATTATTGTATGTATGTATATGTAATTTAGGTATTCGATACGTATTGACTGTGTGTGTGTGTGCATCGTGATAACATACCAACAATAAAAACACAATACGCTCGTTCAGAATAAAATAAATATATTTTTTTTTTATAGTATACTACGTGTTTTTAACTGTGTGATAATTTCTTATCTTTATATTGTAGTCGAGTTATTTTTTCCTTTTTCAACGCTCATCTTAACACATTTGTTTTTTAGATTCTGAGTGAAGCGAAGGATCTTATGGTTTTACAATGATGTTTATTTTTTTTTATTTTTCTTTTTTTTTTCTGTAAACACTTTTTCGTATTGAAATCCTTGTCCAAAAGTTTCGTCCAGCAAATTTTTAGACTCGAAATTGAACTGAAATAGTACTTTAGAGAGGTTATTTTTCCAAAATCTCCATAGTTATTCCAGTAATCAAGAATAACGATCGAAAAACTGAGTAAAAACGGTAAAATCGGTAAAAATCCGCCGTAAACGAGATTTTCACTGTTCAGGTTTTAGGTATTTAGTCATAAATCGAAAAGTATTGAAGCTAGAAACTTGAAAATTTTATCCAATATCAAATACATACTTTTTTATACTGGACAACATTTTCAGAACAATTATAGCACTTTTGACTTAAATATAGAACTCTTAATTTACCAAATTGTTTGAAAGTTTTTATGTAATATAATTTTAAATATTTGACAAAAAGTTCTGAAAATTTAATATGACCTTACTCATATACCTACCTAATTATTCTAACAAAAATTCAAAAATCGTGACTCAGGATTTTTTTTTATACATACTTTAATAAATTATTATAACTCACCAAAAATTATACAAATAACCGTAAAATACGTAAACAGTATTTAAATAATAATATATTATATTACACTGAAGCTTCGCTCAGAATCGTTTTATACTAAAGAAATGAGTCATCATTTCTTTAAAACTTAATACATTCATCACCAATATCTTGTCCGAGGACCGCAGGGACGAAGGACGAACTTGTACCACCATCATCTCACTTACCAGCTTTTTTTTTTCTTTTTAATTATTTTCTTGTATGGTGTTCTACCGGATTTGTCGTGATTCTTCAAAGTTTTGTTATTTCGCACACAATTTTATAACATGATCATGACGTGATAAGTATTACTCACCGTGAAACGACGTTGGGTAGGGGAAGAGGCGTAATCACGTGCAAACGAATATATTTTTATACGATACACAATATTACACGCAGTGTGATGGAAGGGGTCTAATATCGTATTTTTTACAAACGCGATATTCCTGTGTACACGGCCATACGTATATCGGCGTTGTACGCAGTCCGTAATTACAAGTCGTAAAACAAACCGAACTGGCTGTACACAATAAATGGCCTACGGGGACTACTTCGCCATATTTTCAGATCTTGCGCCCGATTTCTGTTTTATTTTTTTCTTTCGTATTAACTTATCCGACGTTATAATAAAATGTATTATTATATACATGTATGATATTAGTGCAGTATAATACGCGGCCACAGTCGGTCGTGTTTCCATTATACGTTATTATTATTATTATTATTATTGCAAACTCAGACGCCATATTGCGAACGTTTTAATGTACGTGCAAATTATTATATACATTGGTATTCTTGTGTATTTCAGTGTGAGCGTGCACAGCTATCGAGTATTCGAGTGTAATAATGCTATGCCGGTAGTTGCGTTTTTTATTAAAAGATAATAAAACAATGGCGGTCATGGTATCGTGAAAAGTCAAACAATTTGTTTGTTGTATAACATAAAATGAGCATATTTTAATTCCCAAACGTATTCACGCGAGATGTAGGTGCAATTTTATTTCTTCGAACGTGTGCTAATTAATATTTATATAAATTATTATGTATGTAAAAATGTACAGAAACGTTTTATAGATTTACTGGGCGTAACCACGGTGGTATTTTTCTCGACTTTATCGATCTCGTAAATATATACACGATAATAATGAAATATTCGAAATCTTAAAAAAATAATTTAAAAACATAGGTGTACATTGAATAGTATAAAATTATCTGAGTATTCATGGGCAAACGAGACAATTTAGAAGTGAGACCTTTTTAAACAATAAACTAAAACGTAACTGCATTAGGTATATAACATTATATTAGGCAGTTGCTAAATAATTTTTAAAGTTATTGAACCACTTAGATGAAACTTCATAAACTACAATATAACGTAAATACTTTTACATTCATTTCATTTTTATAAGATATTTGTAATAAAATATGTTACTTACTCAGTATTATCAAATTAAATGTTGTAATAGAAAAATGTATAAAATAAGCTGTTTTTTCAAATAATATTTCCTCCTAAAAAACTTGGATAAGAAAATATAATGTTATTCAAAACTAATATTAAATACATGATATGATATTACAACAATATATTATATTATAACATGAATGATAACGTTAAATGTAATATAAGTATTGGACAATCTCAATCAATAAGAAGCCCGTGTATGAAATACACGGCATTAAATTGTCTAGTGCCTTTAAATATGATAATTCACTTATCCATTTAATACATTTTTTATACATCTCACTTGTGCATTTAATGCGCGCCAACTTATGACATGTTCTAATTAAGTTTTTTGACACATTCAGTTTAAAAAAATGAATAAAACAAAAAAGGCTATTTAGTAACGACAGGTTTATTTTACTTTAAAATTTGATTTATTACTTTTGTGAGAAAAAAGACTGTATTGATGAATTTATATTTCCCCAGGAACGCCGATTAGTCGTCTTCCGATCATGGCTAAACGCGTGTTGGATCTCTACACACTTTATAAATTGGTCGTCCAGAGAGGCGGAATAGTCGCAGTGATCACCAAGAAGTTGTGGCAGGAAATCATACGAGGCCTGGGTCTGCCACCTTCCATTACAAGCGCCGCGTTTACATTACGCACGCAGTAAGTCTATACATCATAATAATTAATAAATATACTCGTAGTGATAACCTACTATTGATCAGGAGAAGAAAAAGAGTAAGAGGATACATGTGATATCACTTCAAAAATATATTATTTTATAATATGTAGACAAAATACAATTTTGTGGACTATAAAAGTAATGCCAATTTCTGATACCTAAGATAAAATAGTTAAAATTAATGTTGATGAAACCAAATAGTATTATACAGAGTGTTTCATAAAAATTTGATGTATTGAATAACTTTTGTTCAATTCAATATTTTTATTTTTGTTTTTACTAGTATAACCGTAGCGAAAATTCGCAATAGATCATTTATTTATATAATCAGAATACAGTTTTGTTTGTGAGTTGTTTGTTGTTATATCACTGAGTAAGAGCCAATGAGAATGCAGTATTTGGAAAAAATTGAAAGTAAAGTTGATTGTGCATACATAACTTTCCTAAAACTCAACGACTTTAAGCAGCTAATAGCTCAAAAAAAAAGCTTGATCCATTGAGTGTTCTTAGACTCGTGTCAGCCCCCTACGTTAGTTAGAACTCTAGTTATAGAGGTTTAAGTGAAGGAAAATCTTGAAAAAATTGAATGTAAAGTTGATTGTGCACGCATAACTTTCCTAAAAATCAACGAATTTAAGCAATTAATAGCTGAAAAAAAACTTGATCCACTGAGTGTTCTGAGTGTAAAACGATTATAAAACGATCAAGATCCCCGTTCATTAAAAAATGAGCTATGAGAATTCGAATTGATTGCGTGAATGCGTCCCATAAGAAATGCACAGGGAAGAATCGCGTTTTAGTATAACTTGAGTAAGGTAGGAGTGGAGTAAATTTCAATGATCGATGACATATCTGTGTCTAAATACCTTTCTTTACAAAAAAAAAAAAAAAATGAAGAGAATCGGCCGGATAGAACGGCCAGTCGGACTAACTTTATTTTTCATAAATTTTTTTAATATATAAGATTTTAATAAATACTGTTTCAAGTATAGGTACGCACTTCAACTTAAATGTTTTATTTTTCGTTTCAAATTAAAAAATTGTATTTCGTAGTTTTATAAAAAATCAAAATACCTATTTGGCGAATTTGAGTTTTGGAAAAATGTTTAGCTAAAATTTTAACTAAGGATCGTCCGTATATTTTTTACGATTTTTTAAAGTTCACTGAAAATGATGACAATTATGTGTATCAATAATATCAAATCTTATATAACACGGATTAATAAATTTAAACCATTACTTAAATCTTAATTAAACATACCATTTTATCAACTACACGAAATTTGTAAAAAGTTCGAAAAATCATAATAAATAAATGGTCCGTAAGTGTTGTAAATATGGTGAATATTATTGGCTATTTACTTTGGCAATGTAAAAAGATATCGTGGGAGTAATTTTATTATTTTGTATATGGTATTAAAGAATGCCTTACGATATGCTTTGCAACTACCAAAAATAGGTGTCTTGAATTTATGGTTTAATTTCTTTATTTTATACTTAAGCTATAATTATACTTTTATTACTAAATTGTATTATCAAAAAACAAATGTATATTTAAATGTAACAAGTGTATTATATATCAATGTTTAGAAATATATTAGTTATTATATAATAGAGCTGGCCACAACGAGGCTCGCGAGCCGCATGTGGCTCTTAAATCAGTTTCGTGCGGCTCTTGAACCAAACTTAGAATAAAATTAATAAATATATAATTTCATTAGCACCGTAAGAGATAATAACGTAACAAAGTCAATATTCAATAACTATAATGGTTTTTGTAGTATAAAATATAAATGTTCCGTCATTTGATTTAAAATGAAAAACGTATCTTTATTTTATAAACATTACTTTACAAAGTGGCTCACCTCGAATCAACTTTATAAATTTGCGGCTCCCAAAGTTAAGGGTAGTGGCCACCCCTGTTATATAATAAGCAATTGGATGAAAATCGTATTTTTTCTTTATTCAGTTATACTACCCACTTAACACTGTTTCAAAATCACTACTGGGGTGCAGGGGGGCGTCAGATTACTAAATACGACACTAAAAGTTACGAATATCCATATACCCATGGAATATACCTGTGTATATATGTGTTGTATTTTTTTTCGGCCACGTAAAATTGATCAGGAAAAAAAAACGTTGTGACCAGTCCATAAACACAGCGATGTAAAAAATCAAATTGAAATTCGCGGTCTGTTCGATCTAGGTATGTGAAATATCTGTACGCGTACGAATCGAGGATGAACCAGTTCAGCACGCTGGACGAACTGAACATGGCGATAGCGGGCAACCGACGCGAAGGCCGGCGGAACAAGTCGCTGATGTACTCGGACATGCCGCCGCCCGGGCACCCGCATCACCACCATCACCAGCACCACCACCAAATCCAGCAACAGCAAATGCACGGAGGGCACCTCTCGCACCCCATGGTGGCCGGGGCTGTCGGGGGCGTCGCGCACTCGCCACAGCCACCTCCGTCGCACCACCATCACCACTACGCCAACGTGCTGGCCGCCGAGGACCGGTTCCGGCACCTGGCCGCGGCCATCATCGACAATCACCACCACGCGGCCGCGGCGGCCGCCAACGTCGGCGTCGACCACCATCCTGGGCTGCGGCTGCAGTCGTGCAGTCCGCCGCAACAACAGCAACAGCATCAGCAACCGGACGGCGGCAAGACGACGTCCGCGACCGCGTCGCGACGGACGTCCCGATCTCCGGCCGCCGTCGCCGCCGCCGGTGTGCCGCCAATCGCGCCGCCGCCGACGTCACTGTACAACGGCCACCAACCGTCGTCGTATCAGCAGCACCTCCAGCAGCAGCAGCAGCAGCTACAGCCGTACGCACAGCAATCCAATGAGCAGACCAACAAACAGAGAGGTCAGTAAAGTAATTGTCGATTATTTCCGGATTAAATCTGTGATTACCATTTTATCCTTAATCTTCGCCTTTATACATCGCTAGCGGAATCAACTTCTATCGTTCTAGATCTCCACGTATTAGCTATCCGTTTATCACACTTTGTGTGCGTGTGTGTGTGTGTGCCGTTAGAACATATTGAAATAAAACAATTTACGGATTTTAAATAACGAAAAAAGATATAATAAAACCTCTCTAAAACGGAATCACTTGGCACCAATAATTTTTCTGTCATAGAGAGCTTTCCGTTATAATAAAAATGAAAAAATGAAAAACTACAAGGTATTTTAACCAGGACTATTGATATTTTCTGTTTTAAGGAGGAATTCGTCTTATATAGGGTCCGGCAAAGAGAGGTTTTACTATGTATATATATATATATAGATCATTGAAGGGCGCGGGGGAAGAAGGGTAGTAGCCCAATTTTGTCAATTTTAAGATGATTATACATCAAATAAAATATAACGATAATTATTATCGAATGTAGAAATCTTTATTATATAAATTTTAGTCCAGTGGTTCTTAACCTGTAGTCCACGGCCCCTTGGGGATCCACCATACTCATGTAAGGGGTCTGCCGTAGCCTTAACACCTAACATAAGTCAATATGTGACTTGAATATGCATTATTACAATATTTTTGGATTTTTTTTTTTTCATATAGAATTATAAAATATATCTTACATCGTAAGAGATAAACTTATATTCTCTTTATTACACCGATGACAATGTGGAACTCGATAGAATCAAAAATCTTACCTTAATAATTTTATTATTAATATTTATCAATATTATTATTTACATTAATATTAATATTTAGAGAATTATCGAGTAAAGCTCTAAAAGTTTTAATTCCATTCCCCACAACTTATTTATGTGAAAAAGCCTTCTCTGCCCTTGTTTATATAAAGAATAAGTTTCGAAATAGAATATAAAACGTCGAATCTGAACTACGGTTAAAGCTTTCAAATATTGAGCCCGATGTTCAAAAACTCGTAAATGAAATGCAACACCCACCATCGCATTAAGACTTCATAATTAAGTAAATAAAAATTAAATTTATTAAAATTTATTAAAATAATATAAATTAAATTTTTTTTAAAATTAAAATATTTAATGATGTTAAAGTTTAAAATGAAAAATTAAGTTTAATAAAAATAAATATAAATGTATAAATATTATTTTGCTATGTCTACTTTGTCTATAATTTTTAATATAAAATAGTTATTATAATTTTGGTTATGATAACATGAGATGTTTTGTAAAAAGGTATTCAACAAAAAATTGGTATGGGGTCCACGATTTCTAAAAATCTTTCATCGGGGGGTTCGTGTTTTACAAAAAGTTAAGAAAAGTTGTTCCAGTCCATATGACTGTTATTACTCTATTGAAAAATGTTATGAATGAACAAAATACAATAAAAGATTGAATTATGCGAATAAATCTTTCAATATTTATTGCACATCACTACAAAATTATTACTGAATTTTGTTAATGTATTCATATTGATGTATAAAATATTATGTATTTGTATGTTTTATGTATACTATTATATATTGTATAAGCATGGATGATTTTGTACACTTTTGAGTCGTAGGATTTTAGGTAAAATAAAATCATGAGTGTAGACGAGTTTTGCTTGGCTGAATAATTTTAAAACACTAACACTATTGTGTCGAAAACAAGGAATATCTTATTACTCGGTCGCGTGTTTTTAACGATATTATGGTGACTTACACTTATTAAAATAAAGATTTCTTTTTTTTATGACAGTAAGATTTCACTACAGAAAGCACTTGTTATCTCTTTGCGTTATTATGCGTACCTATATTGAAACTAAAGTTATTTAAGTATTAAGTGGTTTTCATGCACGAATAACCATAGTTTTATACACACAATGACTCGAAATTAACGATGATTAAATTAACGTGAGCTTCATGGCTGATAGACTAACATTTATGACGCACAGATTTGTTGAACGTGATATGATTTTTTAAACTTGATCGTCTTATCTTTCATTCTGATAATTTTGGATTTTTCGTCGTGTATCATTTCAAACAGTAATTATTATATTTTTCATTTTTTTGTCTTTGCGATTTTTAAAGTTTGATTTTTTTTTATTAATTAGCAATTTCTATTTGTTTTTAACTTTATGATTTTCATTAGTACCTCTTTTATATTATTCTTCATGTTTTGTTTTGTTTTCCTTTTTATATTTATATACCTTGTGAAACTTAAGTTCTAGGCACTATTTGATATTCAATTTATTCTTAGTCGTCAATGTTTTTTTCTGATAAGATCTCTTTGAGACTTAGCTATATAGACATATGAATATGTAGTGTTTTTTTGTATTGTTTAGTAAATGTGAGCTGCTCAATATGTATGATGTTTTAAAATTCCATACTTTAATATGAATATACCGGATCGATCGAATTTCCGCTATGAAAATCACGGAAGCTACGACATTTGAAAAAACTTAAACACGAAAATCACACATAATTATTATTTACTATCATTTTTTATTTTTTAGATATAAATATTACACGCGATCATAATATGTTAATAATGTTGACGAGGACTGCGTGATAATACCCGCAAATGTGCAACACACAAAATATTCCTGTAGGTAGCGAATAAATATTTCTGGAATATTCAGTGAATAAAGTAAATATGTTTCAATCATTCCTCCAAACGATACAGCTTCATTACAATATAAACTATACATATTGCTATCAAAGAATTATTGTGAGATAGTAACGGGTATACTGCATTTATAATATGGATAAATAACAATCAAACTAAACTTTATTGCAATAACATCGTTAACGTAACTTATAGTTCATAACACTTAGTTAAAACAAATGATTTGTATGAATGAAAGAAGAGACTACTGTCGGTATAATTATTTTAAATTCGATGATCGCCTATTGTGGTGTATTCGGTTGACCGCAGCGGTGGTGAAAGCGACTTGATGGTAACGTTTAGAGTTTACATCAACGACTCACTCGTCTTCAAAATACTCACTACCTGATAATCGTTAAACACTTATCATCGTATAGTGCATGAAAAATACCTACGACGTCATCCGATTCGTTTGTACGTTATGAATTTGTGAACTCGAAAACGCCATGGCTCATAATTGGAGTAAAATAAAGCACATCAGCACCTTCTTAAATTTAAATAATTAAATTACGAGGAAAACGATCAAAATTGAAAGAAAATATTTTATTTCATTAAATTTTAAAATAGTGAAGAAATGTAAACGTATTTTCAAAATAAAAATCATTAAATATACATGTTATACATATGACTATTCACATATATTTTTAATAACCTTGTTTAAACATAAGCAAACGAATAAATGGATATAAAAAAAAATGATAAGATTAAAATGTGTCTTAGGGTGTTATAGTTATGTTGATGTATATTATTAAATATATATAATGTTATGTTTTTCATGTAAATTATTTAATTTTATTTACAAAATCATTATCATAATCAGCCTAATGTCTTAATTGAAAATGTTTTGTTTTTGATAAAGGTTTCATCATAAAAATGCGTTTATACAAATTATCCTAATTATTATTAAAGTTTTGTCAGTAATGCTGTTCAAGTATATGAAGAAGATTCTATTACATTTTTAAGATTTAATATCAAAAATGAAAATGTTTGCTAGTTACGAATTTTTTTAAACGAGATAATAATATTATACTGGTTGAGTTTCTTTGTTCAGACAAAACTAGCGTCTGCATTTTCTATGTTTCGCCTTAAAATTAAATAGTTTTTAAAATGTGGTCAATTCTATAAAATTTCTGTTGAAGAGTACTTGATGAATATAATACAAGAATATATACTTAAAGAATAAAATACTTTAGTTCTAGTACCATTTCTTCTACAGTTATGGCTAAATAACTTAAATCAATTTTGTTAAGAAAGCATGGCTTTTTTATTCAATTATACAGTAGTTTTTCCCAAATATTGAAAAAATGTAAAGAAACTCGAAAAAGATAAAAACGTAGAAGTAGTAATTTATCTGTAATAATAAATAAAAACAATTTAAAAAACCATAAGATCCTTCGCTTCACTCGGAATCTAAAAAATAAACGTACTTCACCTGATGAGATATTCTTCACTCCTCTTTAATGAGTTGATGGGGAATGGGTGTATTGAATTTTAAAGAAATAATAGATCATTTCTTTAGCTAAACGATTCTGAGCAAAGCTTCAGAATTGAAGATTACTGTTTGGATCGAACAATTTCTATAAATGAATAATTACAGTTGAAAATTGACGTAAACAGTTTCTTACGTACAAATTGTAAAATAATTTACTTAAACGCTGAAAAAAAAATTAAAAAAAATAAATAAAATAACACTGAAAAGTTTTTGAAATTTATTTAGCATCGTTAGAGAAGAATATGAGTAGAGTTATATTCAATGTTTAGAAGTTTTCATCAAATATTTAAAAATTTATTAGGGATAATTTTAAAAAAATAAACAGGAATTTTCAAAGTTCTATTTGTTCCCCAAAATTTTTCAAATTTATTTGAATGTGTGAAGTAATACGTCAGTAATAAATTTTGAACATTTCAAGTTTCTAGCAACAGTACTTTTGACGAAATTAATCAAGTTGATTTAATAAAAGTGTTGTTTAAGACAAAATTCACCGTTTTTACTCTATTCTCGGCTAGGAAAACTTTTGAGATGAAAGTTAAATAAACCCTCAAAGCACCATTAAATAACATTTTGGTCTATAGAGTTGCTGGATGAAACTTATGGATAAAGTGAAGTTGGTCAAAAAGTGTCTCCAGTTAAAAATAAATAAATAAACATCTTTATAAAACCATAAAATCCTTCGCTTCACTCAGATGTAAAAGATTTTGTTTGTTTTATGTTATCTAAGAAAAGAAGCTAAAAGATTATCTTTATCTAAAAAATAAAACTGTAAAAATATAATAGAGCTACGGATAAAACTGAAAGTACCAATTTCTCTCTTTTCCCCACCTGAGTAGTACCTATGATTTACCCGTATTGGCTGAAGTATATATGTGTATGTACATTATACACCCATATATCGCACGCCATTATTATTATAGTTTACCGATTTCTCAGTTTTTGGTGTCAGCAAACGTAGTAACAAGTTATGTACATTTAATAAACCAATTACCTATTGTTTATAATATACACCTACGCTTTTGTTTGTCATCGTACGAAAACGGAATCTCGTCGAGTTTCTCCGTTTCAGACAAGTTCACGTCTGCGTATTGTGCATTAGTATAAACCAGGGGTGGCCACAACGAGGCTCGCGAGCCGCATGTTGCTCTTAAATCAATTTCGTGCGGCTCTTGAACCAAACTTAGACTAAAATTAATAAATATATAATTTCATTAGAACCGTAAGATAGTGTTTTTATTGCCGTCGGTTTTGTTATCATTTCAGTTTTCGTTTTCATAACAAGTGAAGGCTTTTTACGAAAGACCTTCAGTCTAAAACATTTGCTCACTTCAAATGATGTTTGAAAAAAATTAGTGAAAGCCTTCCCGACATTCCGGTGAAAACTGAAGAATACTTGGATAAGATATCAGGCTTTTCTAAAGAAATCAATCGCAGATTTAATGACTTGAGATCACTTAAACCTTCATTTTAATTCCTGAAAAATCCATTTGCTGTTGATGTTGTGAGCGATGGCTGTCCTGTTTCATCACCAATAACAAAGGATACAGCAGCTGTAGAGTTAGAGCTACTAGAACTGCCAGAGGACGAAGGACTAAAAGGACTGAAACGAAGTGGCGTTTCTACCATAGAATTTTGGAAAAATGTTTCAGAAGAAAAATATCCACAAACAAAAGAGTGTGCTGTAAGACTTATTTCAATCTTTGGCACTACTTATGTATGTGAACGTTGTACTCTACTCTAAAATTCACTAAATCTAAACATCGATCTGAACTAACTGATGAATATTTAAGTGAACTTGTACGAACTGCACTTACAAATTGTCAGCCAGATTTCAAAAAACTTACAGAAAAAAATCTCGGAAAAGCACTTCTCAAATGTATCTTCATTTTATAAACATTACTTTACAATGTGGCTCACTTCGAATTAACATTATAAATTTGTGGCTCCCGAAGTTAAGGTTAGTGGCCACCCCTGGTATAAACTATAAACTATCAGTGCGACGCATATGATAAAGACGACGTGTTGATTTTATGGCGATTCGAAATGCGTAAGGATTAATTACACATGTAATGATGTATTCATCATAATATTATATAGGTAATGAAAAATGCATTCCGTCCTAATGATCTTACCGATTGTATTTACAACGAAATTCAAATCGAACGTCGCGTCATTATTTTCACCAGAGCCCATTGGCGACGATAAAAAATCACTAATATATAATTCACGACGGTATTATATTTTATAATATTATTATTATTATTATCATCGTTTGCGTGTGATGTCCGAAAACGGCCGACGACACTAATTAGACGGTTCCCGTCCTCGGTCCAGACGGAAGCTCGTTGATATCTTTTCGACGTACAAGACTCGCGTGACATTTGTGAGTGTGTTGGTTTTATGTTTGTTTGTTTGTATTTTTTTTTTTTGCCGCTTGTGTTTACACAGCGCAGCACGAGACAGACGCGTGAGGTGCCAAGGGACGAGCGCTTAAAAATACGTTACAAAACTAAACAGACGGCTCTACGGATTTCACGGAAACAATATTTCGGGCGCGTGTAAACTCACTGACACGGCGACGGGAAATACTCAACGGTCGTCGTCGCCGTCTGACAGGCCTGACGACGAGTCGGTGTACGCGTAATAAATATATATTATTACCTATGGTTACACCAACTATACAGCGGACGACTATATTATACGCAGCTCACTCTCCAAGCACAGTCTTTATATTCTACACTCATCGCGTGCAACATCCAAAATAGCCTCGCCGTTCGTTTCGGAATCTTTTTTCCAGTTTTACGCAGGTACCTAATAGAAACAAAACTACGGCTATAACGGGGTATATTATACGTCAACTAATTTCGAAAAATATTTTCAAACAAGTACAAAAATCAATACAAAATCATGTATTAGAAAACATATTCGGCAACAACATTTTATGAACTTCACAAAACAATGACCATCAAACATATTTTTTCCATTTGCATCCAATGTTTCATACCGGTCAGATGGACCTATAATTTTTTATACATATTTAAAGCTGAAAATTCGCTTCTCTCAAGATATAAAATGACAGAATTCGTCATAAACATAGCTTTATTTAGACATTTTATTCATTTATAAAATGTTTAAATTATTTCAATAAATTTGTCGTCTGATAAGTTGGTAATATAGAAATTATGTACAAAAGAAAACAAACAAAATAACCATAACATATCGAAATAATAATGCAAAAACAACAATAATATCCATCAATTAAATAATTTCTGCATTTCTTTGTTACACATACATCAATATAATTAATAATTATAGTAAGTTACGTAATGACTATTTTATGATTTGAAGGCGATGTTTATACGTTATTCTAAATTTATTAATTTAAAAATTAGAAATCACCTGAATTTTAGTTTCTTAAATAGTTACGAATTCCTGTATAATAATAACAGTAACTCACGGGGTTCATTTTTTGTTTTACACGCCTACAATAATATATGATACAATATTACAATATTATATTGTAATAAGTTCTTTAATTTTTTGGAAGACTTATATAGGTTAGAACGAATTTTATCGTATTGATCGACTCAATCCGTTGAGTTGACACATGCATACCACCAGTATACACTGTATCTGATAGTTTTGTACGAGCCAAAGTCGTTAAGCCTCAAGACATGTTTGTGGTAAATATAACATCGTGAGACTTGTATTAATTTTAATTTAGTCGGAGAAGTTAACGCACTTGTTGTGTATTAGACACTAGCCAGGGATTAGTGATCAGCGATAGGGTAATTGATGCGTGTTGAAAAAGATGGGGATTTTTTTCGTTTTGCAATTTTGTTCTGTAGTCGACTAATGACGAGTACCTAACGAGTAAACGAGTAAAAACTTTTCGTCTGTTTGCAACGTATGTTTTTTGTTCACATTCATATTTCACGTCGGTTTGAGAAAAATGGCAACATTTCTCACCAAAGTCTGCCATGTAATTCTAATCAAAAATTTTGTTTTAAATATGGAGGTTAGGTTATACGTTCACCGTGGTTATATTAAACAAAAATGTTCAGTTTCATCATATGATCTTATACATGATATATGTGATATCATGGTCTGTTTAATATAAACTTAGATTCAGATGAATTTTCTAGTTTTTCGAGTCGGTTGGAAAGTGTATTTATTTAGCTTTAGCCGAAACGTCTGCAACAAGTAAGAAATAACTAGAAAAAAAAATACTGAAAACGAAAAAAATTAAATTAAATTTAAAAAAAAAAAACGTATTTCTCGTTGGGATGAACGGTTTTCTAATTTCTTCTGGTTCGACGGAGAAGCGTGTAGTACTGTAGTAGCTGTTTGGTACCTTCATTAGTCACGGCGGCGGAAGCGATCAAAAACGCGTTAAAGGAGAGCGCACGTTGGAATCGTATCAAAACTCAAGCGGTCGGCCAGTTAATGATGTGAACTACGGGGGAGAAAAAAAAACTTTTCCGTTGTCACGTGCGAGACTGCGATCGTACTCTTGTGTACGGTATATTTATATACATATTTAATATGTCCTACTTAAGGTGAGGCGTAAGAATAATAGTAATAATAAATAACGTGTTATATTAATATATCGCGTGGTATCGTGGTCTAACGCGAACTTGCAAACGTATATTTATAACTCTTACAAGTAGTCGTTCAAGAGCAAACCGTCTGCACTTTCGCTACAACAGTCAAGGAATACAAATTGTGCATGCAGGTATTGGTATTGACATCCTTACCGCTCGTAATCTGTTTGATGAATTGATTAATTTTGCATATTCATATTGTCTCCTAAAAGTGATAAGCAACGTTCCATTCTATAAAAATGATTACTAGTAAGGTATAAAAGTAAAATCATAAAATTATCAACACTCTACTTATACAATATTGGATTATAAGCGAAAACTATTAAACTAAATTTAATAAAAAAATCTAATTATATTGATGTTCATATTATGATGCATTCTCATTCTTTGTATTTATATTTTGAACTAAGAAAATAATATCTTAAAGTCAACTTATTGTCCATACACATGTTAAAACTATAAAAACTAAACCGTCCATAAAAAAATTATATTTTCATGCAACAGGTTATAGAACATACAGCCTATATAATAATAATGCCCGGAGCATTGCCTATAGGCATCTATGTGTATACTATATTGTATATACATTATACATATACATATCGATTAAGCTCTAAATACAGGACCTCTCAGTCGTTGTAATGTTGTGCATTATTTTGGGGTGTCCGTTAAGACAGTTTTCAGTAAGTGTATATATAATGTGTTTGTGTGTGTGTGTGTGTGTGTGTGTGTGTGTGTGTGTGTGTGTGTGTGTGTGTGTGTGATGTCATTCAAATAGTGTATCAATATAAACCAATTCTACTTAATCAAGATGTAAAAAATAACTAAGAATGTCAGTGTAGTGTTTAATTTTAATTGTTTAATGTATTTGTTTAAATTCATTTATTTTCATATATCTAGTTTTTTACGAGTATACACATAGATAATGTGGCCTAATATATATTTCATATGGTCACGTGTTTAATTTTATCACGGTTACTGTTCAATTATAAAACAATAAACGATATGACCATGCTGTATTATCGAATTAAATTCGTTGCGAAAATCCCACTCGACATTTTTCATGTCCTTCTGATGTTCACCAATTTCAATCGATATCAGCACTGTGCAATTTGTCGCATTAATTAAGTTTGCTGATAAAAATAAGAACAATTTTATTTTATTATTTACGTTATTGTAAATTACTGTGTTTGAAAAATGTTTGATTGCACAATCGAGTCTATATAATAAAAAATTTACGACTGTCGTAACAGATATAGGTATTTCTTAATGTTTAAAAAAATTTAACGGTGAGGTGATTGACGCACGTAGTTAATGCATTTTATAATTAGTAACATAATATTATACGGCATGCGTTGAGGTCTCGTTAAAATAATAATATGCAGACGATTTTTTACTTGTTTTTCAATATGGAATTTTAATCGAAACGATTATTGACTATAACACGTTTTGTATGATATTATCATGTCTATATAGTTTTGTGTTATAATCTTGTTGCCGAGATTATTATTGCGACGTCGCGCGCGCGCACAATTGACCATCAATTTGCGTGTAATTGATATGCGTGTGTGTTTTGCACTCATTCAATGTATTATATGTGTCACGTAATGAGACTCAAGTTATATTATTAAATTAACACACACACACACACACACACACACACACACACACACACACACACACACACACACACACACACACACACACACACACACACACACAAACACACACACACACGTACACGTACACAATACACATTTATACCCCAGCCGTTGTATGTGTGGTGTGGCGTGTGCGATGACTACGATTTAATGGAAAAGAATTTATAATTAAGTTCATGGAATACAAATATTTCCGTTTGAATTGATAGATATTCATTCAAAAATATAAAAATACAAATACACAAAGGTAGGTTAAACAATGCATTTATTCATGATAATTAACCATTTTGAAGAAATACGTAGGTACGTGAATGAATTTACAATGAAATTTTCTGTAGCTCTTTGTTCCAGTTATATAGCTCACAGCTGACTGTGCAGTGTGCATGGAAATAGCATGAAATAGGTACTTCCAGGTGAGTTTTGACTTGTCTTGTCTTCAGGAGGAGTCTAGTAATTATGTTTTTCTTTTTTGATGGTTTATTGTAAATTAAAATGTTTTAGCAAACTGGGTGCTATTACAAGTATTTGTAAAAATTCAATTGTTATAGTAATTTGAATAATATGCATAATTTAGGTAAAATTTTGATGATCAGAATATAAATGGCATTAGTAGTGAAAATAGTATAAAAATGTTAAATAGAATTAGGTTATAGTGGATAAAATATAATATTTTAATAAGGTGTTGCGTGATAAAATTATGGAAAGATTAATGCGATTAATGCGTTTAGAACTGATGAAAGTAGGGAAATTAATGGACTAATTAGTGAGTTCATATACAATTTGAAAAGATATTAAAGATTTTTCTGTGCTTGCATTTTCGTATTTGTTCTTATTTTGGCTGCTAGTAGCTTCTGCGTATGATTTGGCTATGGATTGAGTATGAGGATCTGACGCTTTGAGAGATTGGATTTTGAGGTGGATTATATTTTGTAAGCTGACTCGTATGCTGGCGTCCCTTGAAGTTCGTGGTGTGGTCTTTGGTGCACAGAGCGCATTTGGCTGGACTATTTTTGTCCTTGGTGCACTCGTTTTTTTGGTGTTTTTTGGTGGTTTTTGGTGGTCCGTAAACTTGGCAATTATGACATTGCGGCAGGATTCGTACTTTTTTGTTCGGTTTTTCAATTTTACCTTTTGTGTTGAGAAAAAACATTATTTTGTGAATATTATTGTTGTTATCTTGAGGACGAATATCCACAAAAATAGTGGAATAGGGCATTTATTTTTGTTTTTAGCGTTGTATATATTTTTAACTGAATATCTTAATTTGGCAAGATCAGAACTAATTTCGGCGTGTAAGTTGGAATTATGTACATTTCTTGACTAGATTTCAAACTAGCGTTAGTTTCATGTTAGTGGTCTATAATATTATTGTAACTTCGGAGATTTGAGGGTTATACAGTTATACTATGAGACATGATGGAGTTGACTTACAGTTAAAACCATTTGGGCTGGTGATATTTTTTAAGACGGTGTTGAATAAGGAGAACATTTTTTATATTTTTTATATGGATCGGACGAGCCCGATACTCCATATTATGGTCTTTGTGGGGAGAGCAGTTTAGATCTTTCGTAATGCTAGTTGAGGGTTTAGAAATTTCATTGTTTTCATCGGTATTGAGTAAAGCAAAACGGTTTGGTGAAATAAATACTTTTGTTTTTGTCACTTTTATCTGGTGAAATTGATGTGTTGTACGGATTTCGTTTCATAGCTAAAGGTGTAGTTGGTGAGACGAGGTATTTTCGTGTGTTTTATTCATAATAATGACGTAATTTATGGAGTCGAATCGGCATAATATTAATTAAAATGAATGATTATTTCGAGAAATAACGGAGCACGGATGATTGCGACGTACGTGTGTTCATGTTGATCGTTGTGACCGAACTGTCTTGCAATTATGAAGTAATGAAAACTGCCTCTTGGATCACGGCTATTCGGATTAGATTTACCATAATAATTTAACAGGGATTTGATTTACTACGCAGATGAGAAGAAGTATTAAACTCGATCTGAAACGATCAGGACCCGTCGACCACAAGATGCTTTCTTTGTCTTTCATAACACATCATTTCAGTAGCTTCTACACTGCAGTACTCGTTCGTCATATTATTACATAGATAATACAATATTACTGGGTGAACTTTTTTTCGCATTATTATTTATCATTTTTCAATCGGTTAATTTGAATTTTAAATATAAACCACTTAACCGACAACGACCAGTGTTACGATGATTTTTTTATGCTAATATGTTATTGTATGTCTAACGATTAAAAAAAATGATGTTCATTTGATTATTTGTTGACTCAAAAATTATTCAGAAACATAACCGTTTGAATTCTATGTATACGTCTATTCACGCATTACATATTATCAACGAAACTTATAGTGTAGTATATAACTAGATACTCCAGGATATTCGTTCGACAATACGAAACGATTTCAGGATTTCCGCTATTCAACGGAAAAGGAAAGTGTCGAAGAATCGACGGGTGCTATTATACGTAATATTATAATGATCGGCGACCCATTCAAGTTGAAGAGTGCATTATTGTGATATTTGAGTTCTAGTTGTTGTTTGATCGATAATCGAATAGAAAACGTCTCAAAACAACGACATTCACGCATGTATACAGTCGACCGCATTGCGTATGTAAATATGAAAATCGTATTGTATACTTATATCGCACGCCGATCCGGCACCTATTCTGCCCATTTTCATAGTGGTTTTACACTTATGATATTATAATAAAGCACTATATTATATTGATGGAAGGACGACGCCAATCGATCGAGATCAACTGCGACGTTTTGTAACCTCTGCTGTCTATTCATCAAACCATGGCACGTGCATCGCCGTTATCTCACAAAGACTGTAGTATAATAATAAAAATAATTATAATAATAATAATAATAATAATGACGATGAAAAAAAATATCAACTTTGCATTTGTATTTCATTTTTATTTTAACTTCGCATTGGTACTGCGGTATGCAACAGCGGTATATTGCAGCTCCAGTTGTCGTTGTTTTGATCATCTTCCGACACCACTATCTATGTATATGGCACGTCACACGTGGCACGCGTGAGCTTATGACATCCAACCGTGTATTCTAAATAGATCATAAATCGTTTTCATTATCTTCCTCTTGTTTCTGTTTCCCCCCTCTCTTATTATTTTTGTCTGTATAACATTTTTCATTATCCTCGTCATATTTTTATCCACTCGCGAGTATCACGAAAAATCTTACGTGTTTTCTCAAAACACAGCTCAACGTAAAAGCAAAACGACAATAATTATTTTCATTCATCGTTGACACGATCAAACCTTTTACAGGCTGTCCGAGCATTTCGTACATATTATGTTATAACACCATGATACGACAGAGTAAAACGTATAGATGTATACTCACACACACACGTGTGTGTGTGAATAAAAATGATCGTTTCGTACCGTTTATGGATTTTAAGCGAAACATCTGGCCATTTCTGTTTGGCCGCCGTGTGTTAATAATATTTAAAGCGTTCGATTCGGTGTACTATATGTATAATAATATTATGGTCACATATTTTACGAGGAAATAGGTTTTAAGGCACGTAATGGTTTGAAATATGATTTGATACTGATGAAATAGAGTTCTCCACGCAAATATTTCAACGATAGTTTTGTAAAATTTTCAGGAGTAATTAAACAATATTCAACTATAAATTGATACGTAGTTTATGTGTACGAATATACAAAAAAATGGTTATGTAAAAAACATTTTTATAAAAATCATTTTTAAAAAATGAAAAATTCCGAATCAGTCAAAATGTGTGTCATCATTTTGACTTAATTCAATTTTCATGACTGAACATCTGCAGTAATTTCAATATCGTTGTAATAATGTATTAAAAATAAAATCATAAATGATGCTGTCAAGTCTTTTATTGCGGAAAGAGTTTTAATTGAATTAATTAATACCTTATGCTAATAATTACAATTAATTTCATAACCCATCAGCCGTCAAGATAAAAATGGTAATATACGAATATGTGTACTTATTAGCTATAAGTTAACTGTATCTATACGCATTAAAACATTAAAAATAATTTCTAAGACATACAAGACTTTTCAAATATTCACGAAAACAGAGTTAAAAGCCAAAAAGTATTTTTCTATTGATGGTCATCATAATGGGGAATTAATTAATGTTATTTTTTAGTAAAATTACCAGGTAGAAAGAATGCATATCTTGAATGATCTACTTTTTTGCTGTTTTTTAATTTTTAACAGTACAATCTGTAAATAATAATTTGCATGATAAGTAAAAGTTATTAGATAGGTAAATATCTTACAATTAAATTTAATAAACGCAATACAATTTAATTTAAATTTTATATTGAGGCAGTAGTTGTTGGAGAAGAGCCCAACCATCGACGGACTTTCATGGCGTGGAATAACTAATTTGAACATTTTTATGTAATATATATATATATATTGTATTACAGTCTATAGATACTGCATGCACATCGATATAAAACTACCATAATTTCATCAATCGAAAACAACATCATAATGTATAGAATTATTTTTAATTTTCTAAAAGTAACTTTTACCTCAAATTCTCTTTATCGTACCTACTTCTTTTAATAAAAACATATATTTCTATTTACCGCCCTCACTAGTGTAGCAGTGCCTGCAATGCGTGTTAAAATCAATTTATTCACCGCAATTATAAATTGTAGCCTAAAAACCACTCGAATGAAATAACGAGTATTTGCGATTCAGTAATAGTTTACGCGTGGAGTAGAATATTATAATAATATATTGAATAGATATTGAAACAATATGTGTATATTATTATACCTTGCAGGCACTCATGATGTTTATATACACAACAATGTGTTGTAAAAATGCGTTGTTATATCACGCGCGAGCATGTGAGCGTGCATTTTCATGATATTTTACTTGGAATTTGTGTTCAAATATTACTTATAAGGTATATAATATATACGTATTAGGATATTATATTTACATTATTCGGATAATGCTGATCACACAAGACTGGCTTGGTACCTATAATAGGTAGAAACATAAATGTTTATCGGACTATTGGAACACAGTGGTGAATGGTGATACCTAGTTATATCTATGTCGAGTATAATTATTATTATGTAGTATATATAATTTGCGTCCGAGGAAAAAATAGCAAACGGTGCAATATGAATAAATATTTACGAACGTCGGAAAGTTTGAGCGACCACTATACCAAGAGCGTATCCAACATTATTTTACGGAGATGGCTTGTTATGTCTATACATATTAGTATAATATAATTTTAATTTCTTAAACTTACGATTCCGGGAAGGAATTAAACCACAAAAACCCATCTTGTATAATACGCCCCAACTCTACGTAATACTTTTGCTCAAGGTTAGTTTAGTTCTCGTGGTAACTCCACATCTGTGTGTTCGGACTTGTAAGAAGCTTGGTTAAAGTACGCATGTTTGACCTAATATTTTAAATTACTTGAAATGCATTCATTATTTTGTGTCAGTGCCCATCTGCGGAGTATTAAAAACGTATAGGTAAAAACGATTAAAGCAAGAATGATTTTCATAAATAAAATGTATTCGTCTAACTTTCATTTATTCAATCGATTAATATTATTTAGTTATCAACTTTACCAAAAATAATCATTAAAAAGTAGTATAAAGTTAATTTTGAATTTATATGAATAACATATAAATAAAATGATAACACTTAAAAAAAAAGTTTTTCGATTTTATACGTATATAGTAAAAATCGATTTTGTGTTCTAAACCTCAACTAAAAAAAACTTAACCTACTAAACGGATGTATTAAAAAAAATATCTTATAGTAAATAAAGAAATAATGACGAAAAATGGTTACTTTGTACGGTCAATTGTTAATTGTTATTTAAATATTCAAAAGACGATTATAGTTTGTATGGTTAAAGTAATACTGGAATAAACTATCCGAAGTTGGATAATTTATATGACTTACTAAATGTGAAAGGCGTTTAAAAGATAAAATAATACTCAATAATTCAATCGTGTGGTTATTTGACACATTTGTTTCATAAAAAATCAAGCGTCGTTGTTAATGTGATTGGACTCGTGTAACGAGCAAGTGCTCTTCCAAACAAGCGAAGCGAGTGAAGGAGGCTGGCCGAGCAGCATCATTCGTTTCAGTTTGTATTTGCACACAGATTAAATTAAAATATTTTCATACAATTTAAATTTTTTAAAGTTGTTTTTGAGTTCTTTTAAGTTTTTCTCCTCAAAAGAAATATTGTATACTTTAATACTAGTTATGATGTTTTTCTCTATTAAAAAAAAACCAAAAAATTCGGTGTTCTTTTTTTCTCTCAAGGCCCTTTTAATTCAATAAATTTGTTCTTATAATATATATAATATAACTATATGTATAATTGAATAATTATATTATAAATAATTTTTGTGTAAAGTAACGTAAATAATATCAACATTTTCAATACAATATTAAATTTAAAAGTTACTTCATGATCGTAATAAATGGTACGATAATATTAGATAAGCTGATTTTTTCTTAACAAATTATTACAGGGTAAAAACTTTTGAAATGAGTAGTAAAAGAAAACCGCATATTTTATATACTCGTAGTTTCCTAATGTTATTGAAAAATTACATGAATATTTTAATTCACTGGCACTTTCCTATTACACGGACCATTCTTGAATTAATCGCTATACGTGTAGTCAGCCAGTAAGACACAGTATTTCGACTTTTAAGTCGGGTATGAGTTCGTTTGAGTCGGAATTTGGCAGTGAATGGTTTTGATCCTATCGTTTGAAAAAAATTTCTCTCGGTACTGTGTTTATTGGTTTAACACCTTTAACAAAAATATTAAAACTAGCGTTCACGTTAGTGTTGTTATTAGTTTTTTTCCTCACTAAAGAAATAAACTATAAATTATGACGTTGTTATATTATTTACGAGTACAAAAACGGGTATTTTCAAATTGTTATTATTATTATTATTAATTTTTTTTTGTTTCAGAGCTACTCAGCATGCTCATGTGGATGGATATTGTCAGGGCAAATCAAACTGCAATGCCGAGACTTCCCATTCCGAGTGAGTAAAAAACAGAATTGTCATTATTGTAATAATAATATTTAGCTCTTATTATTCGTCAGTTTACGTTGCGCCATCTGTGAACGAAACTCTGCGTAATTGCTATTAACTCGCACAGCAGCCACTAGAGAGAGAAATACGCTATAATCTAATATTGCAGAGTAGTCGAACATTACAATATTATATTTGAAATAACAATAAAATAACTGCCTTTATTATTTTCACATTTGTGAATTCACTAAATTTAACTTTCGTTTTTTATTAAGTATGAAGCAATGTTATCAACGACACGAATTATTTTTTATTTTAAGTCAAACATTCAATATCGTGAATCATCGTGATATAGGTAGGTAATAGACGATTCTTTCGATCACATTTCCAACCTTTCTAAAATAATAAAAACATCAAATTGTGTTATTGTTTTTGTAATAATACAGACTGTAAGTACATATTTAAATAAAAAAATAAAATGTAGCAAAACAGTTATTTACCTTATATTTTACATATTTTACAAATTTGTATTTGATGAACTATTTTTATATGCATTTTAATCAAAAATATTTTAATTTGGCAGGAATTTAGTACTGTCTACGGAATTAATCTTTATTTCGTCGTATTAACTGATGAATTTCTATAGCCTCATATGTAAAAATGCACGTTCTCTCTCTACCAAACGTCAATATTATACTTTAATCGTATCGATTCAATTTTATGGTTAACCTGCGATAAAACGCTATAAAAAATCAGTATTTAATCAAAGAGTGGCCCAATATTAATTTGAAAGTACAAAACTGTACCCGCATGTTTGGCATTGATAGATAGAACTGACAATAAGCCTCATGGAACGTAAGCAATTCAGTGATAACTACTGAGTCTAATCCCAATCGTAAACATATACCTACTGCACTTTTCTAAATTAATCTTGTTTAATATAATTGACACAATTATCTTATCTTTTACCAAAAATTTAGAATTTTTTTGTCCTTCATAACATTTATTTCACAATATTAATTTTTTGTACTGTACCTATCATGTTGATGAACTTCTGGAAACGAAAATAATGTATACGATTCCATTTCAAATCGGAACAATTAATAATCATTCGATAGACATGATCATTATTCATTCAGTCGAAGTAACTATTGAAATGTCAAATAAACGTAAAAATAATAAAAAATACTACATTTTAGTAGCACTTTTTCTCTTATACGGCTTCCGTGACCACAATTTATTTCAAAGTAATAATCTTTGGTAATTATATGAACTGAGTGGATTATAATACATAGTTTCTCAAATCCATTTATTTGTCGTTAAATCTATCTATATCTAATGATTTTGGAGATTTAACTGTTAAGTTTTTATGAGCTATCGATCTAATGAAAATGATTTAAGTTTGTTTTTTCATACTAATACATTTTGTATGACTTTCTCAACTGTCGAGTACACGAATGACGCCGATAGCAAATATTGTAAAGGGTTCAAGTGACAATTTGATCATTTAACTCGTTAACTCGAAGGCATCCAAAGGAAGTTTCTTAATTTTGCAAGTTAAATTTAAAATATACCCCGCCCTCTTCACCGTTATTATCTCGCCCTAACTAAACTCAAACTATCTACTATAGCTGATCGTCGTTACACCCACAATATATCCTTCCTCACAAATGGCATCTATTGCTATATAATGGCTATTGATTCTCCCTCCCTACTTGCACTTATTAATTTCAAAGTACCTGCACGTAATACTCATCATAGAATTCTTTTCACGTTTCACTCATCTCGATTGATAATATGTCCAATTAATTAAATTAGCAAACGGTGACCTCTCATTGTTATCTATATAAATCTTTTAGCTCCGATCTGATGTTTTAATATGGTATATTGTATGGAATTTTATTATGATATTAATTGTCGAGATAATAATATGTATACAGTTATTTTATTGTTTTTTTTAAATAAATTTTAAGGAAAGGTAATACAGTGATATACTAATTTATTCGTCTGTGCAGTATTAGTGAAAAAAACTAGAAGAGCACAAGTGACAAAATTTAAATTATCTAAAACAAATTATTCCTCGTGCATAAATATCTATTTATATATAACTAGCTAAAAAATGCACAGCCGTAAAAACCTGCAAAAATGTCGTCATGTAAGTAATCAAATAAAAAATGTGAAAACTTGTAAAAAAAAACTTAATTTCCGAATTTATTTCTATGCCCCCCCCCTTAAAAACCTTGATAACTTTCACTCAGCCCCTACCCTCTCTTTTCATGAAGCCACAGTGTTATCACGACCGTCTAAAAGATCGTTTTGAACCACCCTGTGTATTGTCGTCAATAATAGTATATTGTGATAATATTATAAAATATCAGAGTTTACGACAATGATATTTTCACGATGTGTGGCTATTATTACACAAATCCATTATAATAACTCGATGGTTTTGCACAGGTTTACCATCTAGCCCGTCGGCGGCTGCTGCCGCGGCAGCATACACGGCAGCCGCGGCGCTGAACCTGTCGCCCGTGTACAAGGGCCCGATGGTGACGGCGGCGGCAGTGCCGGAACAGAGCGAAGCGCTCAACTTGGGCAAGAAGAGAACGTCGTCCGTCGGCATCAACAACAATAACAACAACAACGACGACGACAACGACGACAACGACAACAACAACAATGACAGCGACGCCGAAAACGACCGGGATAACGACTACGGGGGACGAGGCCTCCGTGACGGCGACGGTAACGCTAACCAGGACGGTAACCACGGTAACGGTAACGACGAGGACGGCTGTGGCGACGACGGGCCCGCGACAAAGCGTATCAAGACGGAACGGTGTTCGCCGGTGCAGGCGGTCGCGGCGACCGAGGTTTGCGACAACGGTTCGTCCGGCGAAGACGACGCGGACGACGACGCGGAGAATGCGCACCGGCCCGCGGTGGCCGTCGTCACGCCGTACGGCATCGGCAGCCCCGCGCGCCGGAGTCCATCGCCGCCAACGGACGAGGACGTGGTCGAGATGGACATCAACGCGTCCACCGGCGGTAAGCACTCACTTATGACGACTGTATAAAAACAAAAATACTCCGCACCGCGGGACGTTAAACGCTCCTCGGAAAAGACAACGGTGCAGGTAGGTGTATTGAATTTCAGAGAAACGATTGAATCATATCTTGAGTCATACGATTCCGAGTGAAGTTTCGGTATGAAATATACATACCAGCGGTTTCCGACCTTTTTAGTTTCGCCGATCACTGATTTTGTAAAAAAATATTCGAGGCCCATCCATAGTATACCTATATACGTTTTCATAAAATTATAATACATATTATATACATGTATGTATAGTTATTAGGAATGAAAAGTTAAGAAAATTAAAAAAAAAAAAAAAAAAAAAAAAACAATTGTTTAAAAAAAAACTTAATTCGACTTTATCACGAAATAAACAATTTAATATGATTTTTGAAATTGCTTGTTCTTCACGAGAAAGTCAATTTCTGGATTAAAACTTGTTAGTTTTAGTCTTAAATCACTCTCAACATTAAGTTTATTCCTGTATTTATTTTTTAAATAAATTAAAGTAGCAAAAGTACGTTCTCATAGATAAGTCGTCGAAAAGCTCATCAAGTTTCTGAGTGTAATTTTAGCGATTGCTGGACGGTCTTTCCGAACATTTAACCAGAATGGCACTAATAAATTGTGTACTTTTAAAATACGATTTTAAAGTCTGATCACATGACATTTCAATCAACGAATCTCCTTCACTAGCTGATATTATTTTCAATTAATTTAATTTAATTTGTTTTCAAAAATAAGAACCGAAAAATATATAACCTATAATATCATTTTAAATATATATATCACTTAACAGCCGCCTTCATCTACTTCGTCCGATCTTAAAGTCAAAACTACCAGTGCACACCAAACTTATAATGTATAAATCTCTCTTACGTCCAATATGGGCATATGCAATCCAAATTTGGGGCTGTGCTAAGCCGTCCCAAATTCGCACGATACAAGCATTCCAGTCCATTACCCTCCGTATGTTAACGTCTGCTCCTTGGTTTGTTTCCAACTCTTCACTACACTCTGACCTAAAAATCGAGTCAGTTGACCAATTAGCCACCAAACATTACAGGTCCTTCTACCTCAAACTACCTTCACATACTAACCCATTAATATCACAAATCGCATCTACCCAACCCGTAAACCCCATCCATAGGCTCAAAAGAAAATATTGTAGAGATTTGTTAATCTAAAATAAACACACGTTGGGTTCCAGCACTGGTTGGCCTCCCTCTTCAAATTATTCAAGTCAAATTTTGTACATAAATTATCAAATTTACTTATTGTGATGTAAACACAGATTGTAAATATCTTATTTTAAATAAAAAAAAAATATATATATATATATAATATTTAATATTACACCAAAGCACTCGCGGCCCATAAGTGAGCCGCGGCCCATGAGTTGCAGGGAACTGCTGAAATATAACATTTATATACTATTTGACCATTTTTAATTTGATTGGTTGTAGGTTTTTTTTTTCATTGAAACCTTTTAAACATTTTACTCGATAAAGGAGACATTTTTTTTTTACCAAAAGATTCAAAACATGTTCTTCTGTCTATAACCGAACGGGGCACGTTTACCTTTTTTGTAACTGGCGCACAAAAGCACTACTCGATTGCGTAGACAGATTTTCAATACTTTTTTTAAATGACTCAAACGTAGAACTCGTTTGTATACAATAGAACGTTTATCAAACGTTAACTGAAATTCAGAATTTTTGTAAAGTTGTATATGGTGTTTAGAAACATTTTTCTTCTCACTTTCACATTAGAGAATTTCATCATAAAACTGAAGGAACATTAAAATCAGGCAGAACATATTTCTTAGAATGTAATGCGTTAAATTATTTAAATGGTATATCATCAAATTTTAGTTCTCAATACTCATTATAATAAACATTTTGAATTATGGGACAACTTTTCCCCTGTGTGTTTAAAATTTGATATTAATCAATACATAATAATAAATAATTCGCTTGTGATGAAACAATAGGCACACACAAACTCGAAAATATGTCGAATTGTTACCAGCTAAAATTATGACCACGTTTGCACGATATCTGAAAATTTCTAATAACGGGATTTCATCTTTATCGTACGCAAACAAGTCACCAGTTTTCAGGCAAAATTATCTGTATGTGAGCAAATGAGAAACACTGATCCGAAGGTTCGTAATTTTGGATGGTCTAATGGTATTTTATGCATAGGTATTCAAAGTTGAAAATTAATGTGAAAATAGTCGATTTAGTAAACATCTTATAATAATTGATTTAAATGGTTATACATACAAACACCCTGAGTTACGGTAGAAAAGTATAAAGGTATACTAATAATGTTAAATTACATTTAAAAAATTCTGACAAACAATTTAATGACGTTTTTTCATTTGAGTATTTTCGTCATATTCTATTACCAAAGCTTTTTGTCAAATATTAAAAATGTTATTTAAGATAAATTTTACAAAGAAAAGTATTATCAAATTTCTTTCTTCAGCTCAAAGGTTGTCAAATTTTATTTTGAAACGTTTGTAAAGTATGAATTAATATGTCATGATTCATGATATATTATGTAATATAACAATTGATAAAAACATAACGGATACCATTAAATCTATATATTCCAATTCAATATTATTTGATTAACGAATATACAATTTAATAGTTGATACAAATTTTGTTTTACATTACTCATACGAGTAAATTAAATTTGTATTTGAATCATCTAATTATTCTAAAATAAAATTCTTACCAAAGAATGAAAATGGTCTGATTTAACATTTTTACAAATAATTAAAATAATATCATACATGTTTTATTCTATGCCTAAAATAGCATTAACATTCTATTGAAACCTTAAAAATTGTTTAGATTGCTTCGAATTTAAAGTAAAATAAAAATATAATAAATTATTAAATTATTATACCTAGAATTCCGCAGAATGCCAATTTCAACACTTTGCTGGAAATATATACGTTTAATTTTATATTATAACACCAACAATTTTTATAATTATATTTGAATGATTTAGAGTTAATTTTTATCTCTTGTTGGTTTTTTGTTGAGTTTCATTTGTTGAAAACTTAGAGCATTTTAGTTTTAGTTGCATTCTGCTTAATATGCTGTTTTCGAGGATTAATATACGAGTGCTAAGGTTTCTGATTAATTCGGGTACAAAATCTCGATAGCAATATATAATGTCATCCGGATATCTGGGATTCAGTATTGTGAAATTCGCATTGCTCCCGGGTCATGAATTGAAAAAAAAAATCACATAAGCGATACAGGCGGTGGGCGTATTTCGCTTATTTCAAGAGATACACTGTTTAATCCATTTTTATCGTATTTTTTTTTCTCACTTTTTGCCCCCTTTCAATAAATTTTAGTGTTATTGTCATATTAGTTACAATTTTCTTTTCATTATATTTCCAACTATACTTGTCATTATTAATTTATGAAACATGAAGTGTTTACATTCTCTCAGAAGTATATAAATCACAATAATATATCCAAGCAATTATGAGTAACATTTTATGTTGTTACGATTGATCATATAATCACGTAAAAGATGACTGAAAATAAACTTTATTGGGCAAAATAAATGAAATGTATTAATGAATAGGGTCGAAAAAACTAAAAACTCAATATTCGCAAACAAAATATTCACAGGAACCTTTTCTTATATGTTCATAAATTCATAAAAAACACGAGTGATCTAAACATGTGAGTCCATGGTTATCAGTAGTTTTTTGAAACTGTAATTAAAAAGCTATTTTTATATATTTTTCATTTGGCTGAGGACCATCCGGATCAATTCAGATCATAAACTTTTGTATTATATAATAAATATGAAAATGTAATCTATCATAGTTCGTTTAGCACTAGATATGATATCAGTGAATTGCTTTGCATCATACAATAATAAAATCGCATAATTTACTGTAATAATACCATTTTGTGCATTTTTATTTGCATTATTATGTGAGACGAATAATATAGAAACAAAAACTACACCATCCTAATCATTTATTTATTCAATTTTAATTCAAATTTATGGTAAAACGAGAACCCGTGATTATATTTGTTTCGGAATCTGACTGAAATAGTCCTTTCTCTTGTTTAATATTGCATGTGGTATCCTAATCGGGATTTGTGTGAAATCACCGACTTTAAGCTGCAGTTATATATTCACACCTTCTAAAAACTGTAAAAACGTGAAAACTATTAGTACCGCGAGATTTATCAGAATATGCAAAATAACTTATTTTTTATTACATCCCCTTCTGTGAGACGATGTAATTGTGTATTGTCTTCGATATACCAACTTATATTTTTTTAACTTAATCCTTAAATACATACTGTTGTTTTCTTGCAACATATTTTAAAAATCATAATATATTATTATATTTGTATGATGTTGGATATTTAGCGCTATCTACTGTTTATAAACAAACTAATCAATTATTTACAGTATCAATTTTAAATGAAATAATAAATATTGGATGGGAAAATGTTAAACATTTAATAATTCTAACACATCGTTAAAATTTTTTTTTTATTTAAAAAAATTATGTATTAAAGGGTTAACTTTTATTTTTATTCATATTAGAGCTCTATTAGCGTAGGAGAATATTATAAATGGTATTTACTCTACCCGTATTGGTGACGGATATATCAGCGTTCCCCAGACAGAAAAACCGCCTTTCTTTCATTCATAGTCATTAGTCTATTGTTGTGGTTTTACATTTCTTTATAATAATTTCATCTGACTGTCGGAGAGGACAGTGGAAATAGAGACAACTTATTTAGTTTTCATAAGCAACTACTGCACTCGTGCAAAGTTCAATCTCAAAATGTAAATACGTGTATGTACGTGTATATACATAGTACATATTATTATATACAGTGAAACTTCCATATAACGAAGTCGAATAAGCAGCAAAAAAAATTCGTTATATAGAGGAATTCGTTAAATAGAATTACGTATTTTTTTCAACTTTTTTTTTATTATGTATATTGTATGTATGTAAAAACAACATCAAACATCATACAGTATTACAGTTTAATTTAATTTTTAACCTTAAATATAATTTAAAAGAAATAATCAGTAAGTTTTGTTTGCTTATTATTTTTGAAAATTGTCCTTCTTTCGTAAAAAGTTTCGATATCGTCAAGTTTTAAAAAAATTTCATCTGGAACATTTGCTTCTTGTCTAAACCCATTTCTTACCACCGATAAAGCGTTTAATATGTCTTCTTCTGTGAGTTTGGATTGTTCTACTGCATGTTCCTCTTCGTCGTCTTCTTCTTCAAATTCATCAGGATTTTCTTTTTTTCTAAAAGGTTTGCCTACCTTCGGTGTCTTATCTTTGTCAGGTACAATGTACAAATGTACGGGTTCATGTACAATTTTAGAACTATGACATAAAGTATAAACTATCAATTTGATAGTGACAACATTTACAAAAACTGGTTTTTATCGAATAATTATTTCGTTATATAGAAACATCAGATTCGTTATTTGGAGATAAATTTACGTGTAATTAACAATGAAGGTCATAGTTCTTAAAAATATTTCGTTAAACAGAAAATTTCGTTAAATGGAAGTTCGTTATATGGAAGTTTCACTGTATTATAATATATGGGTGTAGCACTCTAATAAAGAAATAAATATACATATATATATATATATATATATATATATATATATATATATATATATATATATATATATATATATATATATATATATTTATTTATTTATTTATTTATTTATTTATTTATTTATTTATTTAATTAATTTGTACCTAATGCATTTTACGCAAATTATAGTTTATACATTATAAGATTTGAAAAGTTTACATGAATAAGGGATACGGGGAGTGTTTGTAAAAGATGTTTATTGTGTGATCAAAATGAAAGAAGAAAAGTCAGCCTCTGCGTTCCCTTTTGCGGAAAGTACCGTTGAGAGTTTTATTTTTAACAACAGGCACTTTATTTTGCGTGATAAAGAGGAGTTACAGTTATAATTCGTGTGGTGAAAAATGGTTGACGTACTAATATACAGGTATGCCCGGATGATTGTGCTATATTAGTGTTAATACTCGTTTAGAATTTCTGTATTCACGTTTACAGTATAATATATACTATAGATACAGTATATAGCGTGTACTGAGTACACTGTACTCACTGGTACACGTGATACACTCGTATATACAATAATCTAAACATTTGTAAAATGTGTGTTATATGTTTAATCTATGTGTTATGCAGGTCCGTCCGGAAACAACGTTTTGGCGATTTGCGTGACGCGCAGGACGAAGAATGGCGTCTACAGAGGCCAACTGACCAAAAACAGTGCACTCGTCAACGGAGGCAAGTGTTCTCAAAGTATTATAATATTTGCTAAAAAAACAAATCGTGATATGATGAGATTCGACAAAAAAAAAAAAAGTAGCTTCAATAAACGATGCACGCTATCCATAGAATTAATTAAATTACGTTTCTTTTTTTTTTTTTTATAAATAATTTATAATATATAATATTATGTTTTGATCGGAAATCTGTTAGATCACTCTGTACATACCATATCACTCCGTCAGGCGTCAACAATACGCGTGATTGAATCAAACATTACATAATATATTATTCAAGTGCCACCCACGTGCAGCTTCCTCGCTTGACGTGGTTCAGGTGTACAGAGGTTTATACGTAGTGACCTAAATTATTCAAATAGAGTAAAATCGTAGGTGTATAACCAGCGGCGTCTTTACGTATACCATGTACGACTAAGAAACGCGCGTGACCCGATATTCACTAAAATACAATGGAATCAGTGAATGCATGTGTGAGTGTGTGTGTGTGTGTGTGTGTGTGTGTGTGTGTGTGTGTGTGTGTGCGCGCGCGCGCGCGCGTACGCGACTCTAGTCGCATTTCATTATCTCGCGGCGATTAATCCCGCGGTGGTACTCGCGGCCGAGGGGTAGTAGGGCGGACGCTAATCCCCAGGACCCTAAGTATATACCTCCGACGTCTTTAAAATCGCGTTGAACGAACCACGCTATGTATAATTATTTGTACAAATTTGATATTAAAATATTACATACACGACAATATTATTTATAAAATATAGTACATCACAAGCATTGCAGGTTGGCTCCCACGCTATTCGCTAACGTGACTTTTAGATGTCACCTCAGGCAGTAAGCACTATGCGATTACTGCTATTTTAGGAATTTTCCTTGTTCAACGGTATCAATTAGTACCACAAATTACGTGAGTCCGTTTCATTTGTAAAATCCATAGGTCTGTAAGTAAACAGGTTTTTTTTTTTTGGCTATTTTTTAACATGTAGTTCAATTATTGTTGGACGTACACCTAGTACCTACTATACACGCATCTGGTAGCCGGTTGACTACAGCATCACTGGAAATGATTCACAACTTTACCGGTCTGTCATATTATTTTCGGGCTTTTATACGATAGATTCTCTTATCGATTCCTGAATTTTTCATTAAAATTCATGATTTTTGTCCCGACGAGGACAACTATGGTCGATCAAGAACCTTGCATGCTTGCCGATTGAATTATTCGAAACAATTCCCGGCGTGGCACTCCACGTTTGATGCAAGGCATAAAAATATTAGTACATTCTCGAATTCTGAAATTCGTATATTTAAATCGTTTTCTGGTCGAATGTTTAATTAATAAAGTTGGCTTTAGTGTCATCCCCGAAATGAAAACCACAGTGCCATTACGACGTATAAAAGAAAATAACTATATACAACTAAAACATCGTAAAAGCCCAAACGTATATTATACATGCACACGCATACTCACACACATACACACGTGCACACTGCGCACGCACGTAAACGAAGAAGAAAATAAATCAATGTAGGTAAACGCAGCGTACGATTACTGTATACGCGTTGTTCAAGACCAAAATGAACAATAAAAGCATCCCAACGACTTTTAATTAAAATCCGTACGTCCGACAATGGCGACGGTGGTGTTTCTACGTCATTTGTCGCTGCTCCCTCCGCTACCATGGCTTGTCCGGTGATTCATTTTTCCACTCCCGGCCATTGTCCAACGAATCTTTCTGTGTCGAATTTTTAAAAGTCAACGGCCGCTATTCAGTACATAATTACGTAATGTACCCTCAACACTGAAAACCCTCATTGAATTTTTCACTTTATCCTGCAGTGCGAATAAATACGTATACAGGGTGATTTTTAAGCATGTGAAATGTATACATTTGAATTTTTTTCGTTTTCAATTTAAAAGAATAATAAAACAGCTTTTTTGAGTAAAATGGCGAAATACGCCGTAAACCAATTAAATCGCCTTTAGTGATTTCATCATAACTTCAAAAGTACTGTTGCTAAAAACTTGAAATTTTCACCATATTATATTTTTGACGTATTACTAAATAATTTTAAAAAAAGGTTTCAAAACAATTTGATATTTTTTGGACTAAAAATAAACCTTTGAAAATACTTTGTATTTTTAAAGTTTATTTCTAATAAAGTTTTAAATATTTGACAAAAACTTTTGAACATTTAATGACTTTATTAATCTCTTCATTAACGATACAGAAAAAATTTTAAAAATCGTTACCCAGGATTTTTTTTAAGCATTTCAGTAAACAATAATACAATTTTTACGTAAAAAACTGTTTTACGTCAATTTTCAACTTTTGATATTTACGTATTTGAAGAAATAGGCCATTCCAATCATAAGGAAACTTCGAATACAGATAGAACAATACGTTTTAACCTTTTTAGTTAAAAACATGTCTTCTTTTCAAACAAAAAAAAACTTTAATTGATATTGAAAAAAAAACCTACGATAACTAGACGAAGCGTGGTAAGAATATTAACAGTATATTTGAATTCTGAAGCTTTTCTCAAAATAATTTAACGAAAGAATTGCTCTATCACTTTTTTGAAATAGAATACACCCATCTCTATTAACTTGTCTGTCGGAGGAGCGAATAGAATACCGCATGGGATGAAGTACCTACTTTTTCATTATTGAATAGTTTACGAGGTACAAACATTTTAAGTTTAGAGCAGTGGAGCAATAGAGAATATTCTTGATGGAAACCCTGCTACTCCTCATCATTATTCTAAACTTAAAATGCTTATAATCCTGAAACTATTGATTCAATAATCAAAATTTAAACCACAAAATATCTAAAACAAAGGTATTTTTTCGTTATATACAACAAATAATAATCACCATTTAAGAAAACTAAAAAACTTAAATCACCATGAAGGGAAAAATAAAGTAGAAAATTATTTTTTCATAAAAATATAGTTAATTTTTTTTTTTTTTGATTTTAGAAGAAAAATGTCCAAAATATGTATTAACAAAGTGTTAATGTTTAAAATATTATCCGGTATACTACATTTACCTATATATCGTTACGACTGCATGGCACTGTTACATAATGTATTCCCGTATTGTGTGCTGTTATTGTACGCCGAAATGTCAGCCGAAACCCTTATTCTAATCGCCCACTATTCGACCGAGTTTCCGAATAATAGTGACGACAACAATAAACGTGCCAAGTCGTGATAATGATATTGTCGGGTATTTAAAACATGTTTTGGGAAATTGATTTTCGACTTAGTGTAAAAAAAAAAAAAATGTCATGCCAATATTGAAAATGCGATGCTTTTAATTGTTTAATCCAGTCTTTCACGGATTAAAATCAAATAAAAAAATGGACCCGATTTTTTTTTTTTCGGACGTGAATAGAATTAATTAATGTATTTTACTCTTTTACTCGACAGTCGACGCAAATGTTAACAATATTTTTTTATTTTTTTTTACGGATACTGGATATCCGTATTTATTCGCCATCCAGGTATATATTAATATTAATAAACATAACATACCAGATACTTGACATTGTAAATCTTGATATCGTGTAGGTATTTTCAGTTAACTGTCAACATGACAATTATAAAATTAGTTCATTAGTTTTATTATTCGAATATAAACTTTTTTATTGTATGTGTATTTGTAGATTATAATACATTTGTGGAATGACATTTCACGATAATAATACAATTTATAAAATAAATGTAATTTTTTTTTTTTTTTGAGTTTTCTATAAAACGCCATTTCGGTGTGAATTCAATATGATAATATATTTAACCGTTACGTTATGTCAGTAATAACATATATTGATAATTATTACATCATCATTGAAGTCCGCCATGGGACGTTTTTCACTAGTTACTAGTTAGATACAAACATATTTTATTATTTTTACTTTAATACTTTGTTTTATTGTATTTTTCAAATAATAATAAAAATAATTTTTACCTAAAAAAAAAAAAAAGAAAAAGATACAAACATGAGGTTTTCAACATTCACCATTATTTGTATTTCGGCCGGACGCGAGTTCTCGTTGAGTATGCGCACGCACACTCACACACACACACACACACACACACACACACACACACACACACACACACACACACACACACACACACACACACACACACACACACACACACACACACACACACACACACACACACGCTCACACACGTATAGATGATAATTCCGTTAGGAAATATCATATGTGCAGCGTATCGTACAAGCCTGAACATAACAATTATTAATATACCGTAATTTAATGGCGTTACGTTTATGTGTTGGTAAGATAATGAGACCATCCCGCGCCGGAATTCGCAATCACCTAAAGCGTCTCGTGGACTAATGCATTAATAATAGCTTACCTTGTGCGAGTGGGGTGACATTGACGATCATGGGTACCTGAAAATACTCGGTGGCATCTACCATGTGATTAGCAGAGCAGAAAATCACATCTAACAATGGTTATTTAGAGAGGGCACCATTCCACAATTTCCCCTTTGAAATGTCTGTATCCTATAGTGTTTTGTATAATAATAATAATAATCATAATAATGATTTATACGAATATCTTTCTCTCATCGATAAGTTGTTTAGGTCTATAATATATATATATCACATACGTAGTTTATATTCAGTTGACGGTTATTTATGGAGCATGGTGGCATAAACGCCATCGGAAGTATACGCACGCGGAAATTAACGTTTCCGCAATTGTAACACGTGTGAACCGATACATATATTCTATCATCTTTGTTAATGAATTATAACGTTTAGTTTATAATGAGAAATCATGACCTCCTTTTCGTGATTCACTTACGATAAGACACATTCGAGTAAAATTGATTCGACGAGATATTGTTGCTGTTTCTATAAAAGCCCCGTATAACATGGGATACTAGGATGCGTAAATAATAGTTTCTTAACTTATATCTGATGTCTCGTCAGTTTAAATCATTTGAAAAAAAAAATAATTCAAACCGTATATAAATGGGATTAGATATTGTTTCCCAAGTCTAATAGATAATTAGTATGACTATAGTATGACTATAGTATAACCTTGATCGATTTGAGTATTTTTTTGTTATTGAATAAATAAAAATAATAATAAAAACATTAATTCGATTGAAGGTATAAAGAATTTTTTTTCATTTAATGCATTTTTGCGCATTACACTTGACATCACTTAGTGAAGACTTTTAAGAATCAATTCTTGAATTTATCAAATTATATTATCTTATGAGCATAATATGATCTGACAATTTTCATCATCTTTAGTTATATTTATTATGGAGAAATTACTGTAAACATTGATTTATTTCTCTTGTCGCGAAGATTCTGGCACACCTATAAATGTTTATACAAGTTTGAAGTCGAATCGATTGTTATAGTTTTAAAAAAAACACTGAATGTATATTGAACTCTTCGATATTTTTAATGCAATATAAAAATAATTTATGGAGGGTGCACTTTTGGCCAATTTTTAAGATATCCATCGAACACATTTTAATTTACCATATTTCCTTCTCTAAGAGTATACACTTTTTACATTTCTATAATTTCTAAAAAAGGATGAAATGTTAAGCGTTTAAACGTTTAAATTAATCAAGTAGGATATGGGTGAGAAAAATACAGGGAAAATAAATGAAGACGATTCCTATTTGAAAAGGATGGACGAGATCGAAATTGGTAGAAGAAATAAAACTTAATGTAAACGAGGTTTTTAAGAAAACTATACTAAATGTCTATAGAAGCTATTCATCCCGGGAAAAGATCTTTATCCTTAGTGACGTGTTTAAACTGACGTAATACGTTTAAGCCACATTCTCAACCGTTTTTAGTGTTTTACAGAGTCATACAAAAGCAACGTTATTGTTGAACTTGGTAGAAAATTAAGAATCATGATAGGGTTCCTAATTCTTTTTTAGTTCATATCGTGCTCTATAGAAGTATACCTCTTCAAAAATGTTGCTTCAAACGTATACAATTAGTTTAATCGGTTTTTTATATGTCTTTGTATTTCATTATTCTAATTACGATTTATGTTTTTCATTTCGCAGGACTAAACAACAACGCGAATCCATTTGTCCTGCACTTGAACGGAGACCTGTACACCGGACACTTGCAGTTGCAACAGCAGCAGCAGCAGACGATGACGACGGACACCTGAATGAAGTCGTTGTAGAGGTCACGTGCGAACACGTGTCACGAATAAATTCGTGATGACACGGACTCTCTGTACGACCGAGTGCTAATAATATCGACACACTATGGACAACAATAATAATGATGATTTTAAATATAATAATAAATTATGACTACGCGTGAACTCAGCACGTAGCTGCTAGTCGTCGTGGAAATTTGACAGTCAAGCACTGGTTCTTCTCTTGCGTGACCAAGGCGGAAAAAATGTGGATTATTCGTTCTCTCCTTCATACATTTATTTCACACGAAAACGTTTGATTTCATCGTATTTCGTTTGCATTAAGATTGTCCCATCAAGACCTACAGAGTTCGTAGGAAACGTATCTGTGGATAGCCCGAGGAGTTACCGAATAAGACGCTTCTGCGTGTTTATGCACTTCACGCTGAGTAAATCACTGACAGAATTGTAAATAGGAAAAAAATGTTGGCTATTATTCATGTATATAATTTTAATATTAAGTATGGTGTGTGTGTGTGTGTGTGTGTGTGTGTGTGTGTGTGTGTGTGTGTGTGTGTGTGTGTGTGTGTGTGTGCGTGTGTGTGTATTTATATGAGCGCATGTATTTGTTTGTAAAAATTACGAAAGAAACGTTCAGAATTGTCGTTTCAAAAATAACACATTATGATGTCAATGGCGGCGTGTTTTAACTCAACTTTTTTTTCACAATTGCGAAATTGGTATATAAATTTACATGTATTATACATTCGATCTAACATCTAACTGGGTAAATCCACCTTAGCACTGCGTACAACGTGACATTTTATATAACATTGTATATATACATATTATATATTAATTTATATAAAACATATTTTATAGAATGCACGCGCCACGACCCAAATAATTTTGAAAATGTTCGAAAAAGCTCGCGGTTACTTTTTGAACATAAAAATTCGATTGTGAAAGTTTTTTCTTCCGTCTCTTATCATTATTACTTTTCTGCACAGACTACGCGCGCGCGGTTCGGGTCGAATATCTGTCATCAGCCCGTGTGGTTTGTTTGTGACAGCACAATACACAAAAGACCGAAAAAAGAAACATTTTTATGTGGAACCGTAAAATAGGGTCTTTCCGACGAGAGAGTGAGAAGGAAAAAAATGACAAAATAAAACCGCCAAAGTCGTCTGTTCACCGCCCGTTTCGCATGGTATCTGCACACGTTTTGCATAACATATTACGGTGGCGTCTTGTTATTTCAAAGATTTGCACGACAACACAATGATTCAATGGTCGCCGACTGTGCACGCGCACACACATAATATCTGCAAGGGTGCGTGTCTGCGATTGGTCCGAGCATTATTATAGTATAGGGTCATTTGGTATTAATCATTGATCGACACTCTAAAGTCGGTTGGAATTTCGTTTGTGAGTCGTCGTGCGATTACCCTCGAGATTAAAAACAAACAACATTTACTTTTCTTGTCTCGGTCCATTCGTTCCATGTTCCTATGTGCAAAACGTGAAAATACATAGTGAACGATTTTATTCACTTATCGCTTTTGTACTGTTTTCAAACGCGCGTGACCACGTAGAATGCTTGAAAATCCACTAAAACTCGTATATAAACGGTCACGTCATGATCTGGTGTCATTTCCATCACGGGACGTCATCCGTCGTTTCAGTTTGGACTCGGGTAGAACGTTCCTGTACCGATGGTCATTGGAATATGGGGGAATCAGATTTTTTTATATTTTGGTTTACCACGGAAACACTGCTCTCGACACGTCTCTCGCGTGGTTTAGAAATAACTGGATCTCACGCTTTGGTCACGACGTGCACACAGAAATTAATCAACGCGTTACTCATTGCGACGGAGACACGTGCATGAAAGCTGCTATTATATAGCGCAATATACACCTGTGTAGTAGGATCACGTAGGATTAATTAGTACGCATTAATTAATATATATATATATATATATATATATATATATATATCGATTAGTTATTATTATTATTATTATAATCACGTCATCGTAATTCTATTTCAAACACAAAAATAAATGTACAGCGTAAGTTTGATTATCATTATTTTTACTTAAGTATCTATTCATGTTCGACTTATAGTAATTTATTTATTTTGTAAATGTTTTGCCATTCATTTTGTATTGTTCACGCCCACGTTCAAATATAAACGCTATTGAATATTTAAACGAAACATCTACATTATAATTACTATCATTATAATTACACTAATTATTATTATGTGATTTCTACCAATCGCCAATATCGAAATAATTGTATCACGTCATAACTATACAGTTATTACTCAACGATTCATCCTCAATATTTAAGCTTTGTACTGACGTGGCGTATCGTAAAATTAGATAAAAATATATAATGTATGTTTTTTTTTTTTTTTTTTTTTTTAAATGTATTTTTAGTTTAGCGACGGTATTGCTGTATGGCAATAAGGTTAGGATTTAACGATGTTATCGAATCTCGTGCTCATAATATACTGAACTCGTATTATCGAACGACGCGTTTTTACTTTTCTCTCGTTTAAATAATATTATTACCTAAGTAGAAAAGTTTTATGTACGTAATGTACGTATATTTATATAAAACGATTTGTGTACCTAAACATGTATTATTGTACCCGTGCTCTTCGAAGCAGCGGACACATTTTTATTACTATATATTATTTATAATCATCGTGTACTGAATTTAAACTTAAATATACGGATTATAATATTAGATTTTATTTATCGGATGATTTTTCTTGAGCAGACCACGCGAACACGCACAGTGTAAAGTCACTCATTAGACGAATACCTACTGGTGAACAATTTCCCTCAGGACATTGCAAGACATTTTATTACGAAGACAACGATGACATGTAATCACGCGTTAAACAATGAATCGACGAAACGAACGTTTCGCGCTTGCGAATTGATACTGAACTGTTTATTTAATATTTTTTGACTTTTAATTAAAAACCATAATAGACAAAACGGATTAAAACGATTCGCGAAAAAATGTTTGGTGCATTTTAATTTACGATAATATTACGTTCACGACGAAACGTAACACAAGAGGAAATGAATAAAATTAGGAGTGAGTAAGATCATCTCAATTGTTTTTCACCAATTTAATTTTTTTTTCAAAATATTACATTTTGACTCAGGTGATATTTGAATGCAAATATTTTATACCTATGTAGCATCCACATGATTTAATCAAACATTTTATGAATTGAATTCTATGTCCAGATTGTGCATTTCATCTACTTCGCGAATTTCGTCGTAAATACATCGTGTAGACATAATAATATAGTATATAGTTCGTGAAAACGAAAATCAAGTTACGGGCTACGATGTATTGAAAACATTTCAATTTGAATAATTTTATTACGCATATAAATTCAACAGATTTATAAAAAAAAAGGTATATTATGTGATTGAGAATCTTTTGCATCCATATATTATGAAATTAAAAAAATTATTTTTTTAAATATGAAAAATAGTAATTATTAGAGGATACTATTTATAAAAAGTTAACTCAGAATGATATTTTAATGTGACTTCAAACAAAATACAATATTTAAATAGTTAAATGTTTAGAAAAAAATTCGGATATCGACTTCCGAGTAGAATGAAGTACCAACTAGAAATCTGACAATTTGCTACAGTAAACTATCTAAAAATAATTGTTTTTATTTAATTAAAGGTAATAATTATTTAAATTTAGTTATCATTTCATTAATATAAAAAATGAATAAAATTTCAAAAACATATAGCAACATTATGATTTACCTGAAAGTAACTAAATCAGTATATTTATTCATACATTAATATAATTATGTTAATATTCTTTACAACTTTGACATATTTATAATTTTTTCTTTGTATTCAAATTATAAAATAAATTAATTTTGTTGAATTTGATATAAATAATTCACTACACAATAAGATACAACATGTCCACATCAAAAATCTAATTTATAATATACATGTATATGTAATTATTTGTAGTACAATCAGTCAATATACATTTTCTAAACATTTATGTGTTCATAATTTGCAAATTCGTGAAATATAAGTATTGCATTCTAGAAATTCAATTTGTGAAAACATTAATTTCATCCAGAAATTTTGATGTGCGCTAAAATTAATTTTCTTTTGTTGTACTAGAAAAGATCGGATTGCTTTTTTTTCGTTCCCAGGTATTGCATTTTTAAGTACGATTCTGATTTCACGTGTTCAAAGTAAAAATATATTAAATATTAAACTACTGTATGTTTAAATGTATGTTTCTTTAAATCGTGTAATATTTTTGAAAATGCTCCAAAACGATCCATCATACTCTGTCGTTTGATGAAACAATTTTTTTTTTTTTAAATAACTCTGAAAGGAAAATACAAATCATTTAGGTTCTGACATCGTTATTAAAGACAGATTGATTGAAGTCGTGTTATGTGTAGGTGGGCACTGTGACGAGAAAGTGCCAACATTTGAAATAAATCATCAGGCATGTAAAGATGACGGTGACGAATGACAGTCGGTGCGTGGTGGGTATTATATATTATAGTGTTCTTCAAAAAACTTATGAAACTAACAATTTGGAATTATGTTTTTTGTTTATGAAATTCTCAGGCACAAGCGTGTTGAGTAAAACAAAACAACACAAATAAAAGACGGTAAGATTATAGTGACATATGTAAAGCAACTTAGATAGATCATTTTTACGTTTGGTTCACCTGGCTCATAAAAGTGTTGTGTGATATAATTTGAAATTTTAAATAACGATATTTTTGAATAAAAATTGAGACATGTAAATATGTATATATATATATATATATATATATATATATATATGTATATAAAGTTACCGAATTATTAGTGAAAATTAATTTAATAATTTTAGAAATGTTCAGTATTAAAAGCAATAAAAATAAAAATAAATAAATAAACATTTGAAATGTTAATATTGTTGATTATACACGGAGAAGATTATGAAAACATGTCAGGTCTATTATTACCAAAAATTAAAAACTATGAAATAATCCAAAAAGAAATTTGGTGTTGCGAAATTTATACGCTGTACCTATACTGTACTATATGTACAAAATATTCAATACACACAAGCATACATACATTTATACACTCTTATCTATTTATCTAAAATGATATTTTTTCACAAAATTAAGAATTTCTTTGAACAAATGTTAGAAACTTTAAAAATACAAGAAAAACAAGAAAATACCCGATTTATGGATATAATTACGAATTTAGAGTGAAAATTCGAATTAAACTTAATTGAAATAAAGAAAATATTACGAATATTAAGTTAAAATGACGAAAAATCAATTCAGTTAAAAACTAATTAATAATATCAAGTAAAAATTAGGAAGTTAAATTGAAAAGTCAAATTAACTTAACTTATTTATTTGCATTTAATTTATTAATTGATTAATGTATAGCTTTGGTATTGCATAAAAATTATTGAAAATAATTTAATGAGTTCATATTTTTGAAACTCAGGACATAGATACAAAAATATGTAACACATTTTTAAATAAAAAACTATTAATAGATTAAGAATTATTAAAAATATTATGATATTTAAACTTTTGAAAAGTGACAATTGTCAAAGATGATCACATTTTTATGGAAATGTTATCAAATCTATGTTATTTTTTGGAATGTAATGACAATTTAGAATTTTTATCGCAATTATTTTGTGAGTTATGAACAAATAACTAAAATTGCTTAGGTACTTGCAAATGTAGTTTTAGTCACATATTATGTTTTCACTTAATTTGGGGTAGTTTTTTCTTACCTTGAAAACTGCTAATAAATTTGAAATATATCCCTAGTAACTAAGTAACAGGAGATTTCGTACAAAATAATGTTTCATAATGGTTATATTTTCATTTTTACCCTAATATAAATGCAATGTTTTATGATAAAGTATAGAAATTAGTATTTCCTTAATACTAATAATAATAGTGTCGAGTCTAATTAAAACACGGTTTATTTTTACATGTTAGTTTATTTTGACTTTTTACATTTTAAAGAGTGGACAGTGGACACGGTAAACCAGTTAATACAATATTTAATCGTTTACAGGTCGGCGTCGACAGTATTATCTACACAACACAAACAATAGTTTAATTACGATTAAATACTATAATTCATTGAATTGAATGAACGAGATTTTTTATGTTTCAGTACGTATAATTACTATCATCAATAAAATTGAATTCATCTCGGATATTTTATAATTTCTTTGTAAAGTACACAAAAAGTGATATATTTTTCATGGTATAAAAGGGGGAAGGGTTATGTCTATGTTCAGGTAATATTCAAGGAGTGATCAGGGGGTACCCCCTCTCCCTCCCAATACTCCTCCAATACATGGAAGAAGCTAACGATATTTTAAAGGAAGATTTAAAAAATGTATAGGTGTTTTCGCATTCCTAATAGAAAATTAGTAATTATTTTCAGTAATTATTAGTGTTATAATTACTATTTATTATTAGTGTTTTAGTTACTATTTATTATTAGTGTTATAATAACTGTTATATTTAAGTATTACTCGTATAAGTGCTTCGCCATGATAAGTGCTTAAATAATGGTGGCTATAATATTGAAAACTGTTTAATATTTTTACATAACGTTTCAATAAATTGTTTTTTAAATACATATTTTACTGATTTTTATCTTCTAACGGAACTTACTTTCTGGATTATTAATTGTTCAATATTAATTTATTCATTTCTCAAAAATAATATTGGATATAAATATATAATAATACTATAAAACTTTCATAAATAATCAACAATAAATTTTACACCAATACGGTGGTTAAATTGAAAAAACATATTCTTTTTGAGCCAATTATGTAAATTTGAAATTCAGTAAAACCTTTCTCAAACGGAATCACTCGGATCAGTAAATTTTTTCAGTTATAGAGCATTTCTAGTTATTTTTGTAAAACTACTAAGTATTTGAACAAAAAATATTGATAATTTTTGTTTAGTGAGAATTCCTTCTTACAGACTTAGAGACAATTAGAGTCCGGCTTAGAGAGAATTAACTGTAATTTGATTTAGTAAATAAGTGCTAGAAGTGTATAATATACTAAATAATTAATCAAATTGTAAACTTATAATAAACCAACATTTAACTTTGAAATAAGAAGCTTTATGTATTTGTTAAAATATTGTTGCTGTTTCTATAGTGGACCAATAAACTTTCTTCTAAGTTTCTTTAATCATCAGGATCAATTTTTTTTCCAAGAAAGTATTATACTTCAATTTTATGTCTAATAAAATGTATAATTTTTTCACAAATATTTGAAAATGTAATATAAGCATCTTTATGTATTTGACGAATTGACACTTAATCTATTCAAATATAAAAAAATTAAAATGTATTGAAAAAAAATGGCAAAACAGTTGGTTAGGTTTTTTCAATGCATATACCATATTTGATGATTATATCTGACTTTTTTTTTGTTTTTTAAATATTAACTACACGAATTTTAAAAACATGAATACATTTTTCGATAGACTGAGAGTGAATTAAAATAATAGTAAAACAATATTCTGACTTACTCGGCACTTGACGTATTAAAATTCACGGATTTGCATATGTTCTTCTCTTGGTTGTTTATACTAAACAATGGGTGATAAAAAAAATTTGATCACAATGTATAAAATCATTCGATGTACACGGTTGAAATGTTTAGCGAACAACGATCTGATTGATAATATACCTATGTATCTAATACCAATACGATATATTTGTGTATGTATATATATATATATATATATATATATATATATTTTTTTTTTATGAAGTTCGCCAATGACATGTGAACAACGTTCGTTAGGTTATTAATAAACTTATTTATATAATATTTATATAATATAGATACTTAATGTACAATATATAGTATATATTTTAATCCTGTGGATATCGATTATTACGAGTACACAAAGTAAAACATAGGAGTCGTACCAACCCAACAAAATGCTTTTGACTATAAAGTTTTTTTGTATAAACAAAAATCAAAATATCGACTGTAAAAAAATAAACAAATAGATTGAAAAACAGTGGCATATCCAGAGGGGTGGTTAGGGGGTTGTAACCCCCCCCCCCCAAAAAAAAAAAAACTTTTATTCTAAATTTTCAATTATTGTCATTAATATTGAATATTATGTACAAATGATACAATAATTAAAAAATCATAAATTATAATAACTAAACTACCTAGTTATCAAATAAAATCATTTTCGGGTAGGTAATAAAATTTGTTTCCTGTTCTACGAATAGATTATTTAGATTAAATTCTCGGCGCTCGGTTGCCGGTCAATAGTCGTCGGTTGTAAATTTTTGTGAAAAAAATTTGTATTATGAATCACGTCACACCAAATACGTTCACGTGTTTTATTTTGTTGTACATTTTCATATAGTTCATTTATTTTAATAAACTAATTAATATTAGAGAAATTGGTATTTATGTGGAAATGAGGATTAAAAATTTAATTTAATTTAAAAATCACGTCTCTGCATTATTTACCGATCGTCGTATATACGTCCTGCACGGGCCGTCAACCCAGTTAGGTTAATGCTATAGTTTCGTCGTACCTGCATTATGTATAGAGGCCGTTTGAAACGTTTTTCACACCCTCGAGACTAAAGATGTTACGGGAAATCCGAGTTTAAAGTTCAAAAACGTAAAAACTCCAATCCGCTATCGGGTTATCACTTATATCATGGATGGCTAATAGATTAATTTTGGATGACCGTTAAATAATAGAGAATGACATTGTGACTTGTCTTTATGGAACAATGCCACGTTAAAACAATAAAAAAAAAAAAAAAAAAAAAAACTTAACGAGAAAGAATCGCACGCGTGCATGGTGTGATTTATTACTTTTCTTCACTCAGATTTATTGCTAAGTAGGTATGTAATAAATCCTTTTCATTAAACTTCAGCTAATCCTACAAAAGTTGTTTGACCATATTTCACGAATTTTAAAATTGTCCCGTGTTCAAAGAGTGTCTCTTTATTGACCTAAGAGCTGGAAAATCTGTAAGAGTCTGTGATATTATTCGTGCCCGTAAATCGTATTATAAACGATACGCCCCGTACACCATCGTCGTGTAACTTCTGTTTTCAAGTGGATGGGTCTAACTCACTGATGTATATAGAAAAAAAAAATCTAAATTATCACGTTGTTTTTCTGGCTATACGAGAACTCGTATTACTGGCACAAATTATTGATAAATATTAGATACGTGTTCTGAATAACGAAATGGCTGCTAACTAGTGAAATCTAGCCACTCAATTGACAATACATTTTCAGTAGGGATTCTTTTTAAGCTCGAAAATAGTCTTAAGAATAAGGCTCTGTTGAACTATCTCAGGTAATTTTTTAAATTCACCAGAAGTCCAGGAGTGACGTTCGAGACAATTTACAGATTTTTTTTAAATGTAAAAAGTATGGAAATTGATAAACAATAATCTGTATCTAATTGGGAGAATCGGGGAAATTTGGCTATTATGCAAAATAATGGTGGAAATTTAAAAAAACGTACCTTATAACTTGAATAATGGAAAAATAACATCGCTATAATTTCTTACAATTGTCTCCAGCAGGGTTGTTTGAAAAAGCATTCTTCCGTCCGATTTTCTGATACTGCAAGCATAATATTGAATGATCATTTCTTACAGTCGAGTTCCTCGATGCTCGTTTCACGAACAATCGTCAACTCAGAAGATTTAAATAAAGTACATACTTCTAACCGGTTCGACGCGTTTAATGAAGGATCAAAACAGTACGTATCATATGTATTTGGGAGAGAGTCGAGGTTCACGGGATTTAATTATTACATCACCATATTGAATAAAGGATTTTTCATGCGAAAGTGAGTTACTAAATGTTTTCCCTCCACCACCTATATACCCTTAGCCGTTAGCCCGTCAGGTATGTGTATTTACGTTTAATATGTATTATATGTGTAATATTTTTTTGTTCGTAACCCTGAGAATTGCCAGTGTTGTGCCAAAATATAAATGAAAGTCTTCACATTAGAGGGTGTCTCATCAAATATACGACTAGCATACATTTAACGTGTAATGTATGTATGAGACATACAAACGACAGCGGTGAAACTACGTTTAATTTTCGGTAGAAAAAAAAGGAAAGCCATTTTGTCCGTATCCCTTCAATTGGACGCCTGTGATAATATATTATACGTACAACGATGACGCGTATTGCTGCGTAGTTCCGCTATTCAAAACGATCTTGTTTACAAACTTTTATGAACTCCGTATGAAAATTAAAAATTCATAGTGTGTATTTCAGCAAATCGATACAGTAAAATCGAAACAACGCTCTGCTGTTATGACACAGTGTTATTTTATACGCATGCCATAGTTTTCAGTAGGTTATTAAGTAATTTATTTTTAAATGTTATCTTACGATTGTCAATACACGAAAATTTTGCCCGTGAACAATGTGTTGTTTAGAAAATATTGACTAAAATAAGATTCATCGTGCCGTTATATTAATTAATGTATTCGTTTTATTCATGAAAGTATACGAGCTAATTGCATTATAAAAATACCTAGAGACGTTAGTTTCGTTTGGTTTACTTTTTTTCTAAATAAATTATACGTACAAAGTTTTGTAAGAGCGTACATGTTATTCGGGGTAATGTTTGATGATATTCTTGACACATATGTAAATATTGTTTCGACCTAAAATTCACGAGACTGTAAAACGATTAATATTCTGTTGAGTCGCATTTTCCGGTTGAGTATAATTTATAACCAAATATGAATATTAATTATCGTATTGAAATCTGTAATGCATATTACTCAACGCAAAATTATTGTTAATTAAACAGATTAGTTGTTTAACTATTTGGGAACATTTCTGAAACATCCAACGATTTTACGGTTAAACTATTTCTCAACAGTCGACACTCATAACTCGCTGAGATGAGGTACGGCAATGAATAATTGAACTCGACCTGTTAGTAGTTAAATAATTAAAACACCCCTCGACATCATTCACGTGAAATAACTATAACTCGCGTAATAGTTTTTGTACGAACACGCAGTTACCGTTTCGGTCATTATTATTATTATAGTTAAAATTATTATTGTTATTTTTTTTATGTCTTTCGGATCAAACAGTTTTACAGTTCACTCATACAATAACATCTTTTGATCTATCATTAAATAGAATTTTATTGTAGTGACATATTATAGACATAACACTTTCGCTTTTGCTCTGAAAAAAAAAACCTTTGCATTTAGTGGACTAGCCACTACCAATTAGCGCCAAAAATCTCACGAGGTAATGAGCCAATGTCCCATCGGAGTGCATCTACCGTCAAAGACTTCCCAAGAACGTTTGCTAGTCTTCCGAACACACTATAGAAGTATTTTTTTTTGTATAGTGATTATAGCGAAGGAGTTAGTGACCTGTGAGCAAAAATTTTCTAAGTAATGATTTTTCTAAAATGTCTACTTTTAAAAATTATTTTACAGCAAAAACCGTCTAGACATTTGATGTTCTTAAAGAAGTCCCTAACTTCATTGGCCAATAAATTATGTTAAGATAAAAACATTTAAAACACAATCAGCATAAATTTCACTGAATGAATATTTTATCAATACATACATACGGAATACTAATATATTATTTTGTATAAAGAATATAATTTAGTTTATAATCGTGACAAAATAAATATTATTTAAAAAAATTAAAAATGTTTTCCTGATTTAAACTACTTATCCATTTTTATAAAGTTCTATATACTTATGTTTACTTTGAATAGGTTCTAGACTGTAATGCACTTTTATGTATAACACCTTTTATAAGCAAAGGTAATTGGTATTTTATCATTTTATTTTAAAGTGCTTTTAAATAATTATTGATATCTTCAATGTCCATTTACACATCAAATGATTATAGTTCATAAATTGCTTTAAAAATTAATACATTTTTTGTTCAATAAAATAATTGACAGCCAAATTATGATCATATGAACTCATAAAATTTAAAATGCGTTTTAAATTCGAAAAATTCCAAAACAGGCATAATATAAAACATTTTCATTCATGAATTTATTTACTGATTATATAGTTAATTACTGATAAGACTGCCTTATTACAAACTCAAATCACGATAAAGACCTTGGAAGTTAGTGGTCACATGAATTCTATTTTCAAAATTTATACCTACATAGTACATTGTATAATACTTCAGGGTGGTGTAGGTTCCAATGCAAACTATTGCAGGCGCATACAATCGTATTACGTAGTATTTCCAAGATGTAAATTTTGAGTACACTTTATAAATTTTAGTTTATTTGAAAATTGGTGTCTGTTATAGAAATATTGTGTTTTTGTAATATAAATATACAATTATTTTAGTACCAATGCGTTAAGTAAAGATAGATGTCATTTAAAAACAACTGCATGAGGTATTTGAAAACCAATCATCAGTGTATTGTCTTGAGAGCTGAAGTGACAGAATCCTGCATTGCCGATCACAGGGGGTGAAAACTAATATTGATGTACAAAATTGGTTTGAGACACACTATTTCTAAATACACGTGATAACTGTTTTTCAAATGAATGCAAATACTTCTCTAAGTATTTTAATAGAGGAAGATGCAGGTGTCTTTTAGGATTTCTAATGCCACACGAAAACAATAATTGTTTTGTAAAAATATTGAAATTATTACTGTTTTGGCTTCAAATTTGATGCGTTTGATTATAATATGTTATATTATATTAATTATAACTATATACTTTGCAAATCCTTACGTTATTATAGATTATAATACTAAATGAAGAAAGGCATTACTTCATAATTCTTAAGTTTAACTAAGTTTTTACTCGTCTTAGATTAATCATCAATGTTTGTATTAAAGTTTTATCGCGTCATTGATGTTTTATTCTCGATAAAGGTATTAATTTCGATACACACTGATACTCGTATATTTTTTTCGTCGTTCTAATTAATGCGTTAATGGATATTGGAAATTTAAGCAATTAATATTGAACTTCAAATGAATAATTGTTTGTTCGTTTTATGTAAAATATACCTACCCGTATTTTAAAAATCGTGCAGGAGGCGTTTAATATTGTTTAATATTTATGTGTGAAAAAATTACGAATAATACAAATAACGAATACAATAAATTATCACTGATTTATTAGTGAACTGAGATTAATGCGCCGAAAAATATTAATATGTATTGGCAGATTTAATGGCTAAGTTACGCCAAAATGATTAAAAAGCATAAATTAATTTCATACTAATGTGTATTTCATGCTTATCCAGTGTTCACGTTTATGGATTGTAAATTGTATTGATTATTATTGATCGATCGCTAAAAAAATTTATGATGTCAATGAAAAACATCGCGTTTAGTATATTTTGTTGGGTTTGTTGTACCAAAGCTATCCAATCATTGAGTTGAACTTAAAAAGGTAATACCATTATATTGTGTACGTTAAAAAATAATAATAGGAAACATGTTAAAGCAATGATAGATTTATTTATTTATTTTTTTCATTAAATTAAATTTCATACAATCTGTAAATTTTAGAGTGTTTCATTAAAAACACTGAATTGTATTTAATATAGCTTTATATATATATATATATATAGTATATACATAAAAGGCATTAAAACAATACACATTTTCATAAAACAGGTGGTACAAGTTAATAATTAATATAGATACAATAATTATACCTAATTGTCAAATCATTTCAAAGAAAACGTTCCTGATCTAACTTTGGTACTGGTTACGAATTGCTTAGCAACAATAGTCAATAAATTTATAAACATAGAGTATTTAAAACATTTTTCAAACTTGACTTTGTCTTAAACTCAAGACTTATCTGGAAAACGTTTAAAGTTTTAACCATGGACCCTCCATAAAATCAGTGCCTGGGGTCAGGTGTATTGCCGTAAACGATAGTTTCACTAATTCAAATTTAGTTATTTAGTCGTAATTTGGAAAGTAGTGTTACAAAAAACTTACAATTTTCACCATGTTAATAATCACATTGAAAGGCTAAAGAGAGCACTTAGAAAATACTTCCTTCTTTTAAATTTATCTCTTATAACTTTTTTTATTAAGTTGTGAAAAAGTTCCAAAAGTATAATATGAACGTACTCATACACTTAACAAAATGTTTTTCAATACTTATTAAAAAAATTGATCGATTCAATATAGATACAGGTACACCACCATGGTTTAAATCTTATGTAGAAAAACATGGTTTGTTTGTCAAACAAGAAAACTTTCAACAGACTTGATAAAAACATACCGAAAGTTATATCATAAACGGTTAATTATATGAGTGGTACCGTTTTTGATATACTGAAGCTTTGCTCAAAGCAATTTAACGAAAGAAACGGCCTATAATTTCTTAAAAATTTATTGCGCCCATTCCCACTATCTAATTCGAGAAGGAAAAAATACACAATGGGGGGAAGTGCGTCTTTGTACATTTTTTAAACCCTAATTATTTGAAGTAAGTAAATACATACAATTTGAAACACACGTATTTCAGTTAAAAATTATATTCTATGCGTTATGCATATTTTATTGCTGGTTTTTTGTGCACATACATATATGTATATGAATTAAATTGTATATTGAAAAAAAATACCAGAGAAATATTCGGAATAAACTTAAAAACAGAAAATATGGTCCTAATTTATCATAAAATATTGTTTACACAAACTAACTAAATTACTGTTTAAAACCTTTTTTGATATACATTTGCTGAGTTTTAATTTAATAAAATTGAAATGATTCTCTTCAATCAAACAATTTTTGGCTTATTTTTTATTGAAATACTTTTTTTTACATTGATCTATTGATGATCCAATGAATGTTTGAAAACAATTTAAAACATGCATTTCTGTACCCAGATTTCATTAATAAAATATTCACTGAATATTTAGGAAAAATTCAGTTTGTAAGTCTAATTAAATTGAAATTTACTACAAATATTACTATTAAGTTTGAGTTTATACTCAATGCTAATTCTCCTTCACTTTGTTAACATAATGGTTCTTCAAAGAGTACCCAATTATTATGGTATTATATCCTATTACTATCATACTGAATTATATTTATATCCTGGTTATGGCAGTACAACCTACATCCCACCACTATTATATTTATGCAACATAATATATAAATTATTATTATAATACTGTATTGTTGTATGATAATACTGATGATAATTATTATAACTGTTACTTTTACCGCAGCGAATTCCGCGTTTATAACTTATCATTATTATAATGTCACAGAATAGATGAAATTTCATCTCTTATTAATTTAACTTAATAATTTCATTAAGTATATATAATATATATATATATTATGCACACATTCATATGTAGAGGTTGATTCGTTCTATAACACGTTTGTTATTTAACTTTGGAAGTTAAAATTTTTTTTTCCGAAATATAAAACATTTATAAAACATTGTCCTTTAGATATTTTTAAATATTTTTTGATAGAGTGATTTTCAAGCTTTATATTTTTGAATAATGGAAACTTAGAATTATTTCAATAGAATCACAAGTAAAAATATTGAACTTTTATGAATTTTAAAGAAACTGTTGTTACCATAGTTCCCACTTAGTATGCAATTAATCATATTATAATCCATTCTTTTATACTAATTATAAATTATATACATTATAGATAAAGCTCATTAACTTTAGACGTGATCGTATAACACTGATGATTGGCGATAGCCGATAAGTTTATTTCGCGGCGCCGTAGACGATTAAATAGTTTTTAAATAGTTGCCGGTAAAAAATTAAAAAGTACAGACTTTAAAAACTTAAATCTGCAAATTTGTTTACGAGTGCCTTTTTGTATATGTTCCCGTAAATATTGTTTTCTTTCCCGATGTGTTTTACATGGTGCCGTTGTTTTGCTTCGTAACTTTGTGTATGTATCTTACTGTATACTCAAAAGAGTCTCCACAAGAAATTAAATATTTTTATGTCCTGAATGACAAAATGCATTTAATTTTGCGTGGAAACTTTCACAACTGTTAGTGGTCCGATTGGTGTTAAAAAATAACTCCAAATTTTTGGGATAAATTGTGCAATTAATATAATTTCCAGGATGGAATTCAAACATATTTTGAGAATACCTGAGACTCAATTCAAATACATAAAATTAGAGTGTAATCCTTAATCTCAGTACTCAATTAATGTTACCATGTCTATTGAGTTTTTGTTTAGTACACGTTAAATATACCAATTGAGCACACACACAAAATTATAATATGTAAAGAAAACGATATAAATGAAAAAAGCGAAAAAGGAAAAATGCTCAAGATTTTAAGAGGTACGGAACTTCAGATTTTGTGTTGCCAAATACTATTCAACAGCGTTTGAAGTATACTAATGTATCAAAATCTTTTATGTAATATAAGGATAGTTTAAAGTAATAGATTTAAAATAATGCAGTACTTAACGTTTATTTTTTTACAGGAAAAATACCTTTTAATTAGAAATACTTTCTTAAAGAGATAATTTCGTAATAAAAGATTTATTGATGAATCACTTTATAGTTTATTATATGGTTCGCAGATTATTCGAGATTTGGGCTCTCAACTTTACATCATAAACCTCTGCATAAAGAACTTAACTCGAGACGAAAGTCAATTCCTTGCAAGATTTCATCACATGAAAACGAAATTATTATTGTTAATCCATCGTCAATGATCATCAGTGTGGTGACGAAGTCTGAATGGGTTCGATCACGCAAAACGACATTGTTCTATTATATAAATATTATTATTGCCACGCGTTCGGTTGATTGGTTAGGAACAATTTTAAATCGTAAATTGTTATATCATGTCATAATAAAATCAGTTTCGTAATATTAAATGAAAGATATTATATTATGGTGTTAGATTTGTAAGCTAGTAACTCGTACAATAAAACGAAAATCAAATCATATAAATGCATAATAATTTTAAAAAAAATGTTAAATGGGAAAGTGGTTCCGTTATTTTAAACGGGGTATACGAGTATATATATTTACGTACTTGTACGATGTTCATCAATGGAGGTTTTTCAAAGCATATACAAACAAAATACACGCATATGTAAGTTAAAAGTAAATAGACAATTTTGATACTAAGACCATTAGTATATTAGATAAAATTATGTTTTTTATGTTTTGATAACTATCTATGTAATAAACCATAAACTTTAACATGCCAGTCTTAGTACTACTCATAATAATACACTGCGTAAAAGTACATCATGGTTTTCATATGAATACAAGTTTTACCAAATATGCCTATCACAATAAATTAAAACACATTAGAAAATTAAGATAATTTTATATTAATTTAATCTGTTTTTGTTTTGAACATATTTAAATATTACTAGTTGACAAAAAATAATGATCTATTTAAAATTATACAAACATAGTAAATATTTTAGGACCCTTGTATATTAAAATTTAAAGAGTACCAGTTTTCCACATTTCAATTTCTATTGTTATAATTTCTATGAACCGTACCAATATTTCGAGGATCAAAACAATTAATTTATCTCCTTACATCGGTGTCCTTGCCATTTCTCGTTTTCACATACGATGGCGACCGAAAAGAACACTGGACTAAAATAGTATTATACACATATACTTATAATGTTTTATGTAAGTAATATTATTAAATATCTGTAAACCACCAACCGGCGTTATCAAAATAAAATTAAGTCTCATCTTATCTTCATTTACTCATTGAATTAAATATACTTTTATTGAACAGTTACGTGTTATCGAGCACATTTATGCTATTTTTTTCAATAAAATCTGTTTGTGTTTTATTATGCTTTAAAAACGAGCAACAAAAATAATAATGAAGTTAAATTACTTTAAATTTACATCTGATGCCACTTTATTAAAACGAAACAAATCAAAATAATAACATATTTCATATTTTTACTTATGTGTAATTCACTTATTGAAATTAAGATGTTGATACTTTGGTAGTAGAGAGAATTCAAAATTTAATCCACTCTTCCCAAAATATTGTCCTGGCTACGCCACTGAACGTCGATGGTCACTCTGTCCACAACTATTTTCTTTTGATCGCGTTTGAGTACGGACGACGTGACAAATATATTTTCCCTCATTACTCCCATCCCTTCTTGTATTTTCCACATTGAATACTTTTTCGTTTATTGTATTTGTGAGGGGTTCCGGGCACAAAATGCTATAACCATGATTTCCAACTAGAATGTAGAAACCTTCTTTGCTGTATTCTATGTCATAAATTAAAGGCATATTGGCGTCTTACATAAAATACTTTTTTTTTTTTTAACTTTTTTAATGATTCCATCATATGAACATCATCGGCTGGTTTTCTCAGTTGGTCAAGCCCACGAGAGTTATAAAATGAGATGTTATCATGTCTGTTGTCACAAGTCTTATTTTTGATCTATGTTTTTTTGTAGCCAAATTCAAAATATATGTTTTCACTGCATCTGGCTTCTTGAAGAGGTGAGTAAAACTCTAGTATTCCACTTTTACATTTGAAAACATTTAGTTGAATAGATTCCGCCTTGTTTTAAGACGTTTTAGTATCGATGAAGTGAGTATGAGGAACAAAATAAGCTGTATTGCCCAACTCCGTTCTCCGAAACTTTATAGGTTTTTAATTTTAAGTTTGAATTTTCGAAATCATCATACCTACATTTTTGATGAAACATAAAACGTAATTCATCACTGATATGAATATTTTCATATACACAAGACGTATTATGCGTATTGATTCGATTATTAAAAACAGTCCATTTAAAGCCGCATGCTTAATCCGTGCATACCGTATAGCAACCAAAAATTCTTTAAATTGGCACACGTGTCATCTCAAACTGAAACAAAAAGAGCGTTATCTAAACGCACCGAATGCAGTAAAAACAAGATTTGGTTATTATGTCTAAATCATATACTATTGTTTGTAGATTTATTACTCATAGTAAGATTTAATCATTATATCAGAGAACTTTAAGCTGTGGCTGGTTAACACCAAGTAGAAATAATCCTAAGTAAACTATAAATTAATTTTAAATATTATCTTTCTTTTCGTTTGATTTTCCAAAACTGAATTAGAGTTATAACAAATATATTTTTGTTCAAGTACTAGAAAACAACTAGGTTATAATACCTAGTTGTGTTATGATAAGCGATAAAATTTTATTAAACTACGATTTGTAGTTGATGAATATCGAAATAGCAATATATTATTTATTATTTATACTCGACTGATGGATTTTATGTACATTTTGAAATTGATAATTTAATTGCACGTATGTCAATCAAATGTTGAATATAATGGAACCAATTTCGAATTTCTTTCCATTACACGCCTTTGTATACTTATGCCTTGGTATTTCATACGTACTTTTTATTGAAATAATTAAAATTACTGATATGTACTTTTAAATATTGTTGAATCGAGTACAATATATTATACAACTATACATACACTCTTGAAATTATCATGTTAATGATATTGCTATAAAACTCAAACATCGTTTATTTGTCCAGTTTCTGTACAAGTTAATTCACTCAATAATTTTTAATATTTATGTTTTAGTATCCAAACTGCAGAGGTCGTAACTGTAGAAGTCGGCCAGGAAGAGACGTACTAGAATCCATAAAATTTAATGGCCGGTGGAGAGAGAAAAGAAAATCTGTGCAGGCAATTTTATCGTCTGTTGAAGGATCTGGCAAGGTGCGCACGCTACTTGTAACAGAACGTATGATTTCGATAGATAAAATGATGATCGGAAAAACGAGAAGTGACAATATTAATGTCACGAGTTGCGTCAATTTACAGTATTGACGCGGACGTGACCAGTGCGTATTTTTTTTTTATTAATTTAGTGTATATATATTAAAAATATAATTATATGTAATATATTATAGCTGTAGTAGTCGTATGTCCAGTGAGATACAAAGAACTTGCATTCACTGCTGAACGAGGAATTATTCAACGATAGGATGATAAAACACAATTAAATCGATATGGCGATGAGCCGTTATCATTAGAAAAAAATTATTTGTCCACTACGATGTTGTGATCCAGTATCGGTATAATATTCATTCATCCGGTAGTGGTTTATTGTAGTATGACAAACGTTAGTGCACGTGATGTGCTAAATAAAAATGTCAAATGTACGCCAGTGGCGTGTTCACAGGTTTTTTGGGGTGTTCAGTATAGTAACAATTAAATCAACTGTAAATGTATTTAATTGAATAAATTATAATAATGATAAAAACAAATACAGCTAAGGTTCTATCACTTAATAACTTTTCATTTCTGGCGCAACACGAATGCGTATATATTTTTCACTTTTATCTGATTAAACAAAACTCGGTTCGGCCTCAAAGTTTTGATCTATTTAACTTTTAATTTGTTTACTAATCGGTTGCGTGTACCAGTTCGTATGACGCACAATATTTTACCCACTTTTTAAGGTTTTAAGATCGTCAAAAAGTATAGAAATAATATTTATTGGCTTTGTTAAAAATTTATTTTTTACAAAAATAATAAAAATAAACGTATACATGTATAAGCAATACATATTTCATTTTACTCAAAATCTAATAACATTAAATTGCTTTTTCAATTTTATCAAACGGTCGTAATTTAAACGGCGTATCACTAACAGTTAAATCACAGTATGATATTCTATTTTAATAGTTATTCAAAAAACCATGACGATATCCACGAATTGTAAATAATAGAAGAAAAATCTTATAATATTTCAATGTATCACTAACACAATTAAATATTTGATATAAATAGTATATAATTTAGATTTAAATCACATAAAAACATTATAATACAGTCTAATAGGTTGTTTGCTACAATAAAATAGTCGACTTCAACATGCTATCGGAATGTTATTGTTGACTTTTTTTTTTCATGAAATTACTCAACAAATAGATATTTGAAGCTTTGACAAATTACGAATATGTTTAAGAGAAATATGATCTCTAATTGATTGAACATCTTCACAGTCGACGCTGCTAATCAATATGTCATTATGTCATTAACATACACACTTTTCAGAAAACACAGTTCGTTACATTTTTAGATAGTTAAGCACACGGCGAAAACAAAGAAATTGTTAATAATGTTATGTAATATAACGATTTCGCGATTTCACAATTTCCTCAAATTATTTTTTGAATGCGGGGTTTCGGTCACCTCGTTATTCTTACTGTGCGAGCATACGGTTTATGTGAAGTCCTGGATTCACAAAATATTTTGTCCATTATTTTATCCTTATGTATAGTGAATAAAATAATAGCTTACCCGGTGTAATAACGTGTGAACCAATAAATGTGTAACGTTTTGAGCACTAATTGTATTTTAAGATAATCAAACAAATTACCAATGTCGGCTACAACAAAATCGAACGTAAAACGCTTTTTTACGACACGATTTTTTTTTCATTTTAAGAATATTTTTAACACCGTTACAACGTTTGCTTGGAGAGGCCACGATTGGATTTCTAGCAAAAAAATATAATAAATCCGTCCAATCTATAGGTAATTGATATGCAAATGCAATTATATTGGTAACATGTCAAGGTATAAAACACGTATACGTTTTAAAGAGAAAAATATTCGGGCACGTTTTTCAGGAATTTTCAAGCGAACTAATCGATGTATTTTTTTATTTTCTCAAACTATTTGAATGATTTCTCGAACCATGGCACGACAAACACGATATACACATACGTATGTCGGTATACACAGATCTTAATAATTACACAAAAGAAAATGCGATACGTCTGGTCTGACGATTTTAAGTTGTTACGTGTATAATCACCGTTGTGAGTAAAATGCTAAAAATAATCCTTGCTGAAGCGGCATGGACAGTAGTTTCAGTGAATTTTATCGTTTGTACAAAAGACATTACAGAGATAACGTTTTCTTTTCAGACGAATGTAACATCAAAGCAGCCACAGTCATTCGCCTGTGCTCTTTATTTTACAAAGCTCTCGTCACAGGTGTGTAGATCGCTGCAGTATATGTATTAAATATATTATTTCTTCTTCGATAATCATACGGATAAAGTATGTTCTACTCGATGAATTTCGTTTCATCTAATAACTCAGTTATCTAGCCATATACGTCACAGTTGATATTATATTTATATATTTTTTTTTCTGCCAAATCAAATAAAGAATATAATTTAACTTTCATTGACAATGTTTCACGTTTAGTTAGCGGTACTTTATTCGATTATTATTTTTATTTGATATTTATGTTTGGTTCGGGGGAAAGTGAATATTTTTACTATGATATATAGGTATTTTATTTTGTTTTGTATCTGTTGGGAACCCTACAGAAATCTTCAGATATAAATTTATCTCTGTTTTATTTTAATTTATGCCCGTGTACAGTGACAAACACGTATATAATTGAAGTTTGACGAGAAAAATAAATGTCTCTATTTTATATCTATGTAATAATTGTATAATTTTTATTTTATTTCTTTAAGAACCAAACTTTATTCAAAACATTATATTATGAAACATAATATTTATTTTGGATCATTTGATACAGATATTTTTGAAAAGTATTCAAACATAAGGTAAAACTGCTGAAAAATTAGTTAAATTGGTGTAATGTGTTCTAAACGAGATTATAATTGAAATTGTTATCTTACAATGTCATAACTATAAAAATAATGTAAAATGTTATTTGAAGTTTTCATCATATATCGAAAATCTAATCATTCATTGGAATAAAAACAAAATTTAATATCATTCAACATCGATTATATTGAAAAATAATGACACGTGCCAGAAATGGTCAAAATGGTCCACGTATGGAGCTATCACACCGCAGTCACGTTCTAGGAGTAAAACGGCGATGAGTGAATTCCCATCTTTATTATATTACTGGTAATTTGTACTTTTATTGTTGTCAACAAATTTCTTTAATGACTCATACACGTCGAGGTAAAATACAATTATACAGCTATACATGAGACTTTTCGAGTTAGCTATTGTAACTAGATCTTTGCGCCAATATTAATAAACAAGAGCCTGTGCAAACGAATTCGACCATTCAACACCGGAAAATAAAAACGACGGCGTCAGAAGTAATTTGTGCCAATTACGCCGTGCCATATGAAACGAGTTCGTGACCGGGCTAAAGATGACGGTATAACGTTTTAATCAATACAATTATTCGGTTATATCGACGAGAAATTAATCAATCTGAAAAAACCAAATTAACGCATCTTGAACGTGCCGAGCGGTGAATTATCGTTCGTATCCGATATACAATATACACGGTGCACTGCACATGCGAACAAAACCAACACAATATTATTGTTGTTGTTTTATATATAGCGGCCGTAATCGGAGTAACATGTGTGTTTATGACTTTTTTCCATTTTTTTTTTTGCATTTACCATGCCAGTTTAATCATCTTTGCGTTCTGTTTAGCGTTTGTTTATGTTATTTTTGTTTTTTTTTGTTTTTATGAGAAATAAAAAATAATAATAAGAATAAAATATAATCGCTATATTTCGTACGTGGAATACGTGGTAGCATGTTGTGTTTTTATTTGTACGTTTTACGAGCTTATATCATTATTATTATTATTATTTTGTACGAGCGAATCATTAATCGAAATCTCTTATAGATCGTAATCGCATATAATATGCGGTCGGTGCAAATAACTATTGGTTTGATCAACATCGTATGGATAGCCGGGTACACGCGTCCATTGACGACGGCTAGACTTGGAAATAAACTCTTGGCTTATGCCGAAAACTTTCTCACCATCACTTTGAACGGCCCAAGCTGACTCTGTCATCGTCCGCAGCTCAACGGAGTATTGGTTTTCATCACTTGCCTCTGGTGCACCTTTAGATCCGACACCCATAGCCGACATGACATGGTGCCCCATTAGGGTCGGTTCTCTGCAAACCCCACCAAGAGGGGGGTTTTAGCGTTATTACTTATTACAAATACACGACAAATGTCCAATTTTTTCCCAATTGGATACCTACACGAGGAATATTTTTATGAATTATACTCTTTATACCAGTAAATTAAATATGTACTAATAAATTATAATAAACATTTTATTTTATTTACCATTATTAAATATTGTATACCTACATGAGTTTTCATACAAAAAAACATCATAAAACTTTTATAAATATTGCTTTTAATATTGAGATTAAACTTACAAGGAAACAATATACTTGTTACTTACTGAACTTGTTATAAAATAAACATTATTGTTTGATTTTCTTCCATAGAAAATCTTTCTTATACAACGTTTGTGCTGACTAATATTTCAAAGAACGTACAGAAATACTTAACCACTCAGTTAATTATTTCCCATTCTATACCTCAAGTGAGTTTTACTCTAAGTAATCGAGCAAAGTAATAAGCATAAAGCAAGTATTTAAATGAAACGTTAAGTGACACGTACAATACAATTTTAATGACTTATATATTATTTATGTACTACATTGTTATTCTACTTTATTCCTTCCAGGAGACTTAAAGTCGGATATATGTTATGACAATTGAATACAGTATAATGATAGAGTTCAATTAATATAAATTATAATACGGTCCCTATATAGATCATATTATGTGTAGTGTAAAATAATAAATTGATAAAATAACATTTAATTACTTACCTTTTTAGAGAAGATGAACTACCTGTGGCTGACATTTTAGATCAGTGTTTAATATAATCTGTCATATCCAAGACTGTAGATAATATTGAAAAAATATTAATTAAAAAAAAATATATCAATATTTTAATGACTATTTATATATTAACGCAGACAGTGGGTGATTTATCCCTCTACTGTATCCTGTCAACACTGGCTCGGAAGTGGTGGAAGAATTCTCCTCCATGTCCGCTGTGTGCGTAGTATGACATTCGTTAACAGATCTTTTACAACAATTTTTTAGATTCTGGATGAATCCATGTCTGTTTCGAAACTAGTGGACATAATATCATATATATATATATATATATATATATATATATGTACCGTTTGGCTGCAGTTGTGGACCATATAGTTGAACTATTACGATTATTAATAGTAAATTAGTAAATTTATATTTTTTTTTGTAAAAAACATTCAAGAGAAGTAAAAAAAAACTTAAGAATTTACGTTAATTAATTTTATTAATTTTTCATAAACATCTATCAATCAGTGTTTTACACATGAAAATTTTTTTTTGTAATTATTCATTTAACATAGTCGATTCACATTGTAAACCATTTTATAGCACACTAAGTATAATTCATATGAAATAGCGTTTCACGCTCATTGTAAATTAATGAATTGAACTAAAATGTAGCCAGGAAGGGTAGAGGGTGATACGTTAGTAAATTGTATAAAGTGTTTCTAATTAATGCCGTATCATTGCACTGATATTATTTGTAGCATATTTATAAAACCAATGTGGACATGATAATAATGAAACAACGGCATTCTTCTAGTAAATTAATTATTGGTAGAACACGTTGTGTAATGTAAAATAGAATGTATTTTTCAAAAGCGTGATTACCAACAATTTCATTTTCTCGAAAAATTATTAAGATTCAACTAACCTTTTTCATTATTTTAACTCACATATTTTGATTTTAAAACAATATAATTTACAACCACGTGAATATATTTTATTTTAAATTATTTTTCAGAACTCCATTGATATTCAGTAAGTATTATTTGCTTACTCTAATTTAATTTATTTTTTCTTACTGACTATTATAGTTTATAATGCTTTGATCTAATACGCAATAAAGGTTTCATTTTTAGACCTAACAAAGCAATAATATCAGTCAAGATGATTAGTATGATACGGTAAATATTTTTTGTGACTAAAGAGAGAAAGAAAGACATAGAAAGGAGAGACAGAGAAAAAAAGTGTGTGTGTGAGAGAGAGAGTGTGTAAAAAATGCATGATGAGAAAATGACGTAAACACAAAATTTTTCAGCAGATGTTGGTTTTTCGATAACATTTGACCTTCCGTATATAATATCCGAGTGAAAAAAACCTATCGTATAAATTTAATAAATACGTAAAGAGCAACAAAAAAACAACATAACAATAAAGTTAAATCGGTTTACTGCTGCAACTGAATAAATATCAAATATAATCATTATAAGACAAACAACACAACTAAATACTGTTTACAAATATAACTTCAAAGAGAATATAGCTTATAGACACGACAGTCATTGTTTACATTGATGAAATAAGTGTACTTACTACAGGTCGGTTATACTTCATTTTTCTATTATTGTGGTCAACGTTAACCAGCATACATACTATATATATATAGCATACATACTGCCATGTGGATATAATATTATATATTTTATAACGAACACTAATTTGAGAATAATTTTGTGAGAAATAATGTTCTCAACAATGAAATCGACGTGATCATGTGATACAAATCAAAGTGGCATAGTAACAAACTGAATCTGCTCGCGGTAAAAGTCAAACTTTTCTTTACAGAATTGTTCCATCAAAATATAAACGAAAGGCTGCATTCGAACTTTATTCATACCTCGTAAAATCGACCCATGTATTGTATGTATTTCTTTATAAGAGCCACGACAAGTTTTGAATGTTCCATCGGTGAGCCAAGGAATTGATTCCCACGATTATATTTCATTTTGAACTATTGTTGAAGTCACGCTATCACTTTCGATGACATTATTCAAGATAAAAGTTTGTCCAGAAATTGAACTTTCAAGTTCCAATTTTGGTATAAAATGTTATGAATCTAGCTCAACCTCATTCCCTTGTCTTTGCCATTTTATTTCACATGACGCCGTCGCTTGACTTTCATTGAAAACTGAAATTGATTGAAATCCTGGATTATGTTTAGATTATATTAGTTACGCCGTGCCAAAAGGACGATATTATAATATAAATTGTATATTGTATAGCTATGATTCATACTGACAATATTGGCGATGATCGTGTAAACTCAGTATGACGTCATACAGTTTATAACAATTTTATTGGTCAACAGAGTCACGGAACCCCGGTAAAATCAAAGACATTGGTATTTTTTGGGTATCGGTGACAGTGGCTGCCACGTCGTCGTCTAATCTTTCAACGGTACGGGTTGGTGACACTGGCAGTCAACAAACTGGTCACCGTTGCGAGCCGCCATTTATGTCCGCCACATTAGTTTCCTTCTGTTCCACGCGTCGTACCGGTCCGCGTATCTTGACGTAGTCCACCGCCGCGCCGTCGCCGTACACATAGTGTCACCTTTTTCGCTTTGTCGTCATCTTGGCTGCTATTCAAACACGTTTCGTGCGCGTGTTTTTTTGTTTACCCGTTTACGTGCATACACATTTCTTCACGTTTAGCAGCCGTCGTGTTCCGCCATTTTTGTATGCACGTGAGGGGTACACACGTTGCCGGCTCACTGTCAAGGTATGTTGTGCCTGCCGTTGTCTCCTTTTTTTGTGTGACCGCGACGGCCGTTTGGTGACCGTCAACGCGAACGGGCGACATTGGTTTGTTTTGGTTTTGCGTTCGTTCAGTGACGCGTTCCAGCGTCGTTCCCGAACTACCGAACTTGCGGAGAACCAAATTCTGAGTCTAATACCCAGTATTGTTCTTCAGTTAAATTACAGTGTACACTTTATTATCCTTAAAAGTTTTAATACAATTAACGTCATAATAAAATAATTGTTTTATTTTTTATTTATATATTTAAGTAGGTAATTTACAATCTATACAACATTATGTACAATGAGCAAATTTGATAGTTAATGTAATATAAAGTATCAGGATTTAACATTTGTGGGCAAGCACTGAGCACCACCCGACCGTGAACATTTTAGAAGTCGTGAATTTTTATTTTTTTTAATTTTAATTTTTTTATTTTAGTAGGTCTCTAGGCCACTGTCTTTTAAGTCTTCTGCGTACATTGCCAGGAAGTGAGGTGGAAGAAAGTTGCTTTATTAATGGATTGCTGTGAGAGTTTAAATTGGAATGAAATTTAGAGTAATGTGCTTTTGCTAATTGATTGAGTGTAGGAATTTTTAGGTCTTTGTGAAGATTATTGATTGTGAAATACCAAGGAGAAGATGTTGTTAATCGTAGGCAGATAGATTGAAAAACTTGAAGCGTGTTGGTGTTAGAGGGCTTTGCGGAGCCTCATAACTGGATGGCATATGTCCAAGCTGGTCGAATTATTGATTTGTATATAGTAAGTTTATTGGAAAGGAAAAGTTTGGATTTTAAGAGTGGTCTAAGGACTGTTTCTATACATTGGATGAAAGCTCAATGTAAAAAATTTAATTTTCCTTTGCCCCAAAACCCAGTGTCAAAAAAAAAAAGAGTTTAAAATTACTGAGGGAGCCAAGTGATAGAATCACTATAATTGGAGGTGGAAATTGTTGGTTTCGAGCAATTCCATTCTGGATATCTGGGACAGAAGAATTTCATGCTGAAATACGTCCAGCGTTAATTAAAGTAATTATCATACTATTCTAAGATTAACAAACTTTAAAATTTTATAACTTGTGTTGTTTTATTGTACAAAGGACTGTACACACACAAAAAAAAAAAAAAAATACCTATAATACCTACACACACGATTTAACTTTTCGTAAGGTAACGAATCGTAGTTGGGCGCCACTTTGTCGTATACGCCGATCAAATCGTACGCATAGACACAAAACTTAAATTTGAAATAAAGTAACACTTGGAAAATTACGGTTAGTTACCTATAACGGTCGAGTCACACGACCGTCAGAGAGTAAAAAGAAATAATAATATCGTAAGCACTTTTATTAAATTACAATATCCAGTGGTGATCGAGTCACACGACCACCACACACTGACCATTTTATTCTCTTCTCCTTTTACTTTTATATAATTTGTTTTAACCTGATTACACATACTATAATTGCTTACGTACTACTTGACAATTGTTGTCTTATATTCTAAATGTTATATTAATTTGTTTCCTATTGCAAAATGCTTATTCTGTTTTTGTGTGTTATGTTTCCTATGTGCTAGATATTATGTTTATAGTATTTCTTAATGCTACGTTGTGGAATTAGTATACATGTTTTATGTACAATATTGCCTAATACTACAGTACCAATATCCTAGGTTATTCGTACCGGTTTTACAGTTTCCCTAGAATATTTGTACCCCCTATACAATTTATTAGTATGGACAGTATAGTTTTACTAGGATTTTTGTATAAAATAATCATGGGAGGTTTCAATATCCTAGATTATTTGTATTGGGATTACAATTTTCCTAATATATTTAAACCTCCCGGAACGTAATACTGGGGGTAAAAATATCCTTGGACTATAGTACCCCTCGGTATAAAATTTAGGAGGTGTAGATGTCCTAGGAATGAAATACTAGGGTTACAAATATCCTAGGATTTTCGTACCCTGGGGGGAGGGGGGGGTATTATAATAATCGGTACGATATCCTGCCATACCGGCATGTCGGGCGATCGGTCACGGGTCGTCTATAGACCACCAGCACCGGCCGAAGCCGTACCTTTTCCGAGGGCGGAGAGGCCAAAGCCTCTTTGGGGTCTCTGTGAGGCGGGGCTCCCCTCTCCCGTGGTACCAACTAGGTTTTAAGTTGACGTCGGTGGGTCAACCCGGGTCAAACCCCTCCCACTATTTTGGCTTCCCAGACCGGCTAGTGGTGGGCCTTTCAGGAGTTATCAATGAGATTCTCTCTTACTCATTTCATTATATAGGATTATTTTATATTTTTAATAAAATTCATTCAAAAATAATGAGGTATGTTATGTATATAAAATATAAAACACATAATATTATTTTCTCCTATTTATTAAAAACATTTTCACAGATTACGGTCGTTTTAGTTTGTTTTGCAGTACACTTTATGACTTAAACGAGCGGTCCGGTATTATGTGTATGTTATAATTGGTTTTTTGAAAACTATTTTTTATACGTAGACAATTAAGACTGTGAACTAGTCCAATGACGGAACGGATGGATTCACTATGTGATACTGTGTGGTAACGTCATTGTTTTAGTGACGAGAAAACGGTTTACGTTAAAAAAAAAATCAATAATTTTCACGTTTGAATATTTTCTTGATATTCACAAGCTAAATACGAATAATTATCCCGACGCAGTTAACACTTGTATTTTAAAAACGATTTTCCAAACTAATTTTCGGCTTTTACCTCATTAACGCTTGATATAAAATGTGAAATTATTATTCACAAACTTCTTTACAGGATAATATTCATTCATTTTCACAGGTCAAAAATTCACGTTTCGTTATACAACTTTTTCTTGAATTTTTAAAGCATATTAAATGTGCATAATTTTTCCAGGTTCATAGCGTAATACCATTTCGTCGTAACAGAGGAATCGTGTGCTGGCGATTTCGAACAACTTTACTAATTGCTTGTCGAGTTTCACTGCACTAATTGCAAAATGACGCAAAGACGACTTTGCTTTTCTCATCTTACCCAAACTTTAAAAAGGGCTTTGGACCGAAAATATATAAGTATGCGTTTGAGCAAAACGATTGTGTTTGAATTCAATTATCACATCGACGTGACGTCACTACACAGCTGGTAATCGTATTATTTCGTGTTTACAATTCTCGCACCATTTTAAAACTATAATTCGTTTTGATTAAAACAAAATCGACACGGATATTTCTTTTAACATTATTTTGGTACCAAAATTTAAAACACGATACCATTATGCACTGTTGATGTAAAAACGTTTTTCTATCCTTTTTAATACATATTCGAAATATTTTTCCTCCTATGTTAATTATTGAATTTTATGAGTCGTAAGATACTGGATGTTACGTTTGTTAATTTAATACGTACCATAAATTACGTAATTCTTAGTTTGTCTACAAGCAAATTTTATATATCAAACGTGAAAACTTAATTTTTCCAAGATAATTTAAATAAATTTAATTACGATTAGGCAATAATAGAATGTTAAATGTTTCATCTCTTTTGGATCAACTGTTTGACTATCGTTTTACCACGAATGACAGAATGTAGTCGTTTTGCATACACATTGCGCCGTTATAGGTTAATGTTTTACCTTATTTTTAATATTTACCTTATTTTTACTATTGATTCATTTTTTTTAAAATTCTTTAATTGAACTTTATTGCTAATGTTAATAGTCATATTTTGTTGGAACCATGGTATCGTATTTTTATTTAATTTTGAATACCATTATGAAATTTTCACAGAAATAATTAAATATACTTTGCTCAACATATAGAATTTTGTATTTTATTTAAAGACAACAAAGAATGATAGCAATAAGCGTTCTACAAAATATTCTAAAAATACCATAACTCTGATTTCCTATGAAATAATAAAATGCATATATTATAATCAGAAAATACTATTTTTTTTTTTTTTTTTTTTTAATTAACCTTTATGAACCGTTCAAAGTTATCATGTCCTCTAAATAAATAATGGGTGTGTGATCTAAAGATATAGATTACGATTATTCAAACTGTTTTGAAATTCCAAAGAAAATATTAATGTATTTATTTAATTCAAAATATAAGGATTGTGTATATCGTCATACACCTATAAAATAATTAATTATGTTTTAATTTTATAGAAAGAGACTTTTGTTGTACGTATTTCAAACGTAATAAGCGTCGTAATTATTCTAGATATTTTATTATGTCATCAACATTAAAATAATATTTGATATTTCAGTACCATAGTGTTTTATTTTACACAGCAATCTTTGAATTATTCTATTATTTATTTTGAAGATTTTTTTCAAATTTAAAAGCGTTGAAAAATATTTTAAATTTATTTATTTATATTATTATTCTATGGTTCTAAGATTTAAGTTTATCGTTTATATGATTCGGTAAGTATTTCACTTCACCTTACATACTAAAGCATAAAAAAAATAAAATAAATTATGTTTTAAGGTTTTATGAAGTTTAAGGCAAAACCGTTTCAAGCATTGTAATTCAATACTAAGTCTTCTTAAACCACAGAATTTCTCGTTTTAAAAAGCATAAAAAATACACATCATGACGAAAATACAATGGAGCCCAAATCTTTATTTAAATGCCTCTTTATTCAAATTTATTTCATTAATCTAATTTAAACATTGTGGTGCAACAGAAGTAATAGCATTGGATTAAGAGCTTGAGAAAAACGATTTAATATTTCAAATTGGTAAATTAATTCATCTCATCATACATAGATTAGCTACTAAATAAATAAAAATATTAAAATAAATTAAATCTATGATTTTATGTAATGGTAAGTGATTGAAAAAATTGTAATGTATTATAATAATTTCTAAATCAAAGATTTTTAATTTCAGTAGGAATTAAAAAAAAATGATATTACACTTGCTGTAGAAATATATAATAAATACCAGTTATTTATTACATAAGTTATGGCTTAACCTCACGGTAAAACTCTAATAAGATGTATACATAATTACCAAAAATTCAGAAACAAACGATTTTTGTATTCTGAGTGTAACTTAATACAATATCAGCCTAATTCCGACTGATCTATAAAATATCTTTTTCTTTCATTCCAATAAGTGTTTCTTTAGATAACCAAGTTTATCCATTGGGGGGAGTTTTTTCTTTTTTAATTCAATGTCCCTCTCTCTCTCTCTCTTTCTCTCTTACTCTTCTCCTTAGGTTTAGACAAAAATGGTTATTGCGAAAATAAAAGAGGATGACTTTTATAACGTCGAACCGTTGGGATTTCAGTGTAAACTTAAAAAGTAAGCTCTTATTATCTCGCATATACGCTTTCTGCGTTATAAAAGTCGTTTGAAACAGCTATACGGCTTTGGAACAATCTCGACAATCTGACTTTAAAATGTCATCTATTATTTTTCTGTATTTAAAAAAAAAGTGATATATATTTCCGTTAAAAATCAAACAGAAACATCTCATTTTGGCAAAAAGCATCCATCGATCATGAATGCTTGACGTTATATAACAACAAAATGTGACGGTAATGTTCATCATTTGCGTGAGACTTTGAAAAATTGAGCGTATCTATAGTTGTGGGCAAAATTATATTAATATTATAAAACTACTTTTATCGTTTTATAAGTATTTCTCTTTCCTTTTACTGGGGCTTTGCATCGCCATGAGGTATGTTGTGGGCACTTACTACGTGTATGTCCATTCAGTGATTTTCTGCTTTTCAAGAAAAGTTTGTAAGCACATTGTAATTGACTTTACTTCGAACCGTGATCCGGATGGAAATCGATTTAAATCTGGAGGGCGAGAAGTCAGGTAGACGAGTTTTTGATTGCATTTGTGGTGATAAAAGCTATCTTATAATGATATGTGTACAATGTGTACTGATCTTGAGACGTCAGTTTCTTGATTCTTCCGTAATGCACAGATACGTAAATCGATCACATTCGATATTAACACGATTCACCGCTTACCTGTATTGTATCAACAAGTTTAATCCTATAATGCATACGTATATATATATATATATAACATGTGAGTGCAATAGGATGGTGATATTTTTGTTTTTACGGCAGCTTATCAATGGCCGATTTCTGCGGTCTGTCATTGGACATGGATTAAAATTGTAAACTCTGCAATTTTACAGCCATAAGAAGCATGTATTATTTTAACCTAAAAAAATTAAAATATAATAATATATTGTCAGCTTAAAATAAGATGTGTACCTATTATGATTAATGAGTCATTTAGTTTCGATTACATTTTTTAATTTAAGACATTCCATATGACAAAAATAATGTATTCCTCGGTATCGATAATTTATGTTACGCTTGAATATGTATTGATTAAAAACTTTTAAGTTTGGCTGTTTAAACTACAAATCTAGTGAAACTTCTTTAATGGCTTCCTAAAATACTTCATTTTATGAAACTTCATTAATTAAGAAAAAGTTTTATTGTAACACATATTGAAAATAACCTAATATTTAGATTTGTTAATATATAATACATTTTAATGATGAGATAAAATAAATAGTTTTGCATATAAAAGGATGTAGTAAGAAATATAAAATTAATATTATACTAACACCATTGCATTGCATATTATTTGTATTGTTACATTGTACCTAATCACCTTCATTTGCGTTATAGTGCGGTGACTAAACATTGATTTGTCATAATGTATTGTATATGTACATGTATTGTATATGAATTCTCATCAATTGTACATTTTACAAATCTGAATCAGTCACTTAAACGTAAAATTAATTTACGTCATGTTCTGGTGGTAAACGGATGTTTTCCCGATGCCATGTTTTTTTCTGTGGTCACCCCTCTCACCTGTCACGTGGTTATTTGTCCCATGTGCATACGCCGTAGTGATGTGCAAACACTAGGTCACGCACTGAAATAAACTGCCTGCCAAAGCAGGTTAGGCACTTATTATATCATTTCATATGATGATACAATGAAATATTTCTATGCCTGATCGTCTGTAAGACATAATCTTCCTTAAAATGGAAAATATCAATACTACTGGTTCCAATATCAAGAAATTGTTCGTCCTCTCTAAACGGAAAACTTTACATAACGGAAAAATGTATTGGTCCCAAGTGATTCCGTTTTCGAGAGGTTATACTGTATAGCATTTTATAAGAAAAAACGCATATAGCTCTATGGGTAATATTCACACCTCGGAAAATATATTGATAGTGAGTGTATCGAATTTTTAAGAGATAAATTATTCCTTCTATAGTAAAATTATTAGTGGTTTCCATGTTTCATTTAATCTTAAAGATTAATCATTTAGTTGTAAATCAATAAAAAAAAAAAAATCCTAGTTTACAGATCTTAAAGAGTTTGTTTTTTTGTAAGCTGAGTACACGAATAAACTTATATGATATTATCAGGTCATAACTATAAAAATCTAAATTTGTATGAGAAAATAACAATATTCTATGTATATTCCAGAAGTTGTCAAATTTTTTTGAAATGTTTTTATCGGTATACAAATATTTTTAATATTTAGAGAACATTTCAAATATCAAGGTCAATATTTTATGGTGTTATAAATAAATAACATAGGTAAATAAAGTGAAAATAATGCATTTAAACTATTTCTAAGATTATTTTAACAAATATCAAAAAACTTGTGAGAAGAAAAACCAATATGACGTGTAACAGGTTTCCTGTTTTTTTGTAAATAAATAAACTTTTTTTAATAATTTTTTTCAATGAAAACTTTTATCAGTGAAAAGTTATTTCGAGTAGCAGCTTATGTTTAATAAACATAGTCTATAAGTTGTGTTGAACTTCATTGGACGTTAATGTTTAATAAAAAAGTTTTTGTTACCGGTGTTTATTTTAATCATATTACGTTAACCTATTTGAGAAACACTGCTTTATAATGTTCAAGATTCGTGTATTTTGTCAAACCTACAAGTACGATACCGTTGAAAGGCTTGTACCAAATATTGTATATTAAACTACATGGAAATAGTAATAATAACAAAAAAATTACCTATAAATCAAGCTTAGGTATTTATCAATTAATAAGACGGAAAAAAAACGTTTAAATTTAATTAATCAATAATGATTTCGTAATACTTTAGTTTTTAATTTAATCGATTTCCTTTTACATTAACAAACTATTATGATAGATGAGGTTTATTTTGAATTTTTACTATCAATAATGTATTATTTTAATAGAGTATTTTAAATTTATCTTTCAAGAATGAAAAAAAAAATGGAACAAAAATTATTTAACTAAACTCAACTGAAAGAAACAAATATCATTGACTTTCACAGCACAGTTGAAAACGATTTGTTTTTATTTTAGGTTTTCTGTTCCGTTCTATTCCGTGCACACCCTATCCACAACGTGACACGTTCGATCGATATTGTGCCCGAAGAGTTTTCACCGTCAATATTCTACACTAGTCTGTCTCACGAAATATTGGTACCATGTCTTGACGAAAACCGGTCAGTGACTCGCATACCCTATGCCACACCTCACCTAGATCTTCTTCCTATTAAAGTCATATTGAATCTTTATTAAATTCGTTATTTGAGCATGACATATTATATTGATATCAAAGCAATCGTAAATAAATATCGCTTCAGCTGTCGCTCCCTGACGTAATACGTAGTCTATGATCGATTGCGCGTAGAGGGGGTTTGATGGTGCAGCAGCGGCGTGTATCTCATTAAACGTGCGCGAAACGATACCGATATTTCATGAGATAGTTTATGCTCTAAACAGTCGTAACGAATATTTTTCATTTCTCTTTTTAGGGCTTAAAAACAAATCAGAACGAAAATAGTTTCACCAATCTCAACTAAAAGAAACAAGTATAGTTAAATAATTGTGCAGTAGTCAAAAAACGATAATTGGGTTTTTATTTTCCGTTTCCTCCCGCGTCGTCCATGTTCGTGCACGGCACCTCGACAACGCGGCGCGTTTGATCGATATCGCGCCTGGACAGCGGTGGCACGTGCGTGCTACCGGCTTTTCACGTGCAGTCGTTTCGTGAACATGTCGGCCACGGGTACCGGACTAAACACAGCAGCGGCGACGGGGACTTCGGCGCAGGACGCCACTCCCGCAGCCGACCCGACTTCGGTTTCGACGACCACGGTGACGACGACCACGGTGACTTCGGACACGGCGACCGTGACGACCACGGCTCTGGCCCCGAGAGCGACTTCGGCCGTCGCCGCTCCGTCGCAGCCGAACGCCACCGGCGGCGGTTCGCAGTCGGCCGCGTACTCGTCATCCACGTCCTGCGCGTGCGCGGCCCCGGCCATTGCCGACGCCTTTGACATATTTGACCACGGCGGCAACCGGACCATCGACGTACGCGAACTGGGCACCGTCCTCCGTTACTTGGGTGAGCGATACATCACGGTGAGAGCGGATTCGACTGACCTATATTATTCAACAGCCTTGCCCTGTGTACGTTTTCAATGAGCTCACGCCCCTTTCCCCAATGATTTGAATTTTAGAAAAAAAAAAAGATAAAGTAGACCTTTTTTCGAAAGTAAAGACCAAGCATTTTTTTACTGTTCAACTATTTGCTATATTTTTCCACCGTTTTATTAAAAAACAGTATTAACACTTTATTTGAGTGTTTCAAACATAATTTTCAATAAAATAGAAATTTTTACTTATCCGCATAAATGTGGCCGGAGAAAATTATAAAAATACTTTGAAGGTTCATTTGAAATCTTATACTAAATAGGTCGGTATTTTATCCAACTCTGTTAAAAAGCTTTAACTGTGGATTTTAACAATATTTTAACACACAGTAATTGGTCATCATTATTATTTCGTTTATTTGTCCCGTTTTGATAAAATTTTGAAAATATTTTCTCTATTAAAGCTCCTTTTGCCTTCTCAGCAATATTTTGTTTGCTGTCCAGATTAAAAATCACTGGACTATACCAGCACAAGCTGATTACTCGATTTTCAGTTCTGTTTCATCTAAGAAAATGTAATTTAACATTCTATACATTGGCTTTGTCAGTAAAATTTGTAGATTATTCCCTAATTGATTTAATTAATCTATTTATTTTCATTTAAATAAAATGTTTCTCGGTACCGGTGAACTCTTCATGATGAAAACAGCTCTTACACGATATTTTCTTGGAAGAACTACAGTAATTTGAATGTGATTTTATTTCTGTCAAAAATTATAAATATATTTTTAAGTGGAAAGGTACTGGACCAAGTAGTACATGCACCAAGTCTTGAGGTAACTTTAAGAAAAACATAGTTTTTTTAAAAACATTACTTTGGTAAAAGATCACGGTCATTGTAGACATGTTTATGGCATGACGGCATTTTAAAAACCGATCAACCTCGTGTTGACCCATCAAATCCACCTAATCCATCGTGAATACATTTTTGAAAATGAAAACAAAAATATGAGTTTAATTTCTTGTATTTGTCATGTAGCATGCAGAGTTGTAAGTTATTTTTACTACACATAGAATATTGTAGAATATTGACGTTTTATTTCTTTTGAATCAAAAAAACTATATATAAATAATTTGTATCAAAAATATTATAATATAATTTTTTCTTATAAATATTTATTTTTAAAATAGACTAGGAAATTTTTGTTTTTTCTTACAATAGTTTCGGATTTCACTTGAAGTTAAATACTCAAAAAGAAACAAGCTCGAAGAAAATAAGGTGGTTTGATTGATAATTGTTTATTTACTATTTTACTCTATTTTTTGAGTACAAAAAGCTGGAAAATATTTCACCCATCATAAATCAATCAATTCATTTTTTTAGCATAATACAAAAATCAAATGGATAATTAAGTGCTTGAAAAACTCTAAATTTAATTGATGTAAAAAGTAAATCAATCGTCTGCAAGATTGATGCAGATAGAAGTAAACAAAATCATTCATGACTATTAAAAATGTAACGTAATAGTGTTTAAAATCATTTTTTGACGTACAATTTAAACTTACTTTATTCGAGCATGATTATATTTTAAATTATTCTAAAGTTTTAGTTTTTTTTTTTTTTTTAAGTTGTTTTAAGTTCTTAATAATATAATCAATGACTGTGTGTACACGAGACCACGTAACATCACGATTAAAATTGTGTATCGAGTATTGTCTGCAATGGTATTTCACTCAATCTAAAGTGAAATATCGGTTCATCAGACCGTGAGTGACATGACCGCATGAAGTATAAAATGATACCGATTCGGAAATCCGGACTCGAGACAATTCCGTGGGATATCTCTGAGGGGGTCGAATAATTGAACCGTGTCTATAATTACTACAGTGACCGATGTATTATACACACACAGTCACACACACATACACACACACACACACACACACACACACACACACACACACACACACACACACACACACACACACACACACACACATATATATATATATATATATATGCTTGCACGCCGTTCACCGGTGATGAATGGGAACAACACTTGTTATGCTAATGAACCCTTGACTATATTATACTGTAGCAGAATACGCCGTACGATAAAATATAGTGCCTGCAGGTAAATGCTGAAATTCGTTGACGTGTACTGTCATTCTGTCCGAAGGACTAAATGATTTACAAACTATTGATCGGCTACCTGCGAGGCAGATGTTGATATAATGTTATCACCAAACAACCTAGTATAGCCAGAGGAACGTGAGATAAGTTAGTTTATTGGGTAAATTTCAGTTTCACTCATGATTTTCGTTTCCGGTAACCGGGAAGGTGATTCAGTGTATTCGCCATGTATTTAACGTAACACCCTTATTTAAACAAATTTTGTTCTCAAGAGTTATTTAATTTGTGTACAGTGAAAATATTTTGATGAAGAGTAGATTCCCATTTATTAGGACCACTGGTTAATTACGTCAATCACTTAATCTGTACAATTGTTCGGTCACCAAAATAAAATAATGCTTGATTAACGCTTGTCAGAAATATAAAATTATAAAATTGAAACATTTTAATCGTTTATATTACCTCTATCAATTATAATCGATGATTTAGTGATATTCGTTTCTAATGTTATTTATCCCTATTTTTTATTTAGAGCCTCTATAAAGGGAAACTTATACCGAACAATTCCAATAAGTACATATTATTGACATGATGCAATTTAATATTAATTTTAGTCAGTAGGCATATTTCCGGTGTCGTTAATCATCAGATGTTAATTTCTTGTAAGTGGTATATGGAATAACGATATCTTCCCGTTAATTAAATGAATATATTTTTATACATGAGTATATATAGTTTTTTTTTTTTTTTGTATGTTATATACACGATTGTGTTCTGCATTGATTATTTACGTTCTGCATTAAACACATTGTAAATTAGAAACATTTTTTTCTTTGTTGATAAATCAGAAAGAATATATACTATGAACATTTATAATTATACTATATTTTTAATTTCGGGTTTTTGGACTAAAATGCCTATTCGAATTTGTGCCCCAACTTAGCGGAGTTACTGTATTTTGAAATTATTGATACGATGACGTAAATTAATAACATAAACTGTTGACCACAGGTTACGTACCATCGCAAGCCGACCTCCGGGAACTCGCGGTGAATGTGGAAGATCACGAAGCGACCGGTACCGTTCATCTCGCCGCATTTCTACCTTACGTCGAGAACGCCATTAGTGAATACAAGTAAGTCACACTCATTGTTTTCGAAATCAACTGAAATACTCAGACAAGTTTTCGACGCACAATTTACGTATGCATACGAATCAAAAAGTTCCCTGAATATACGACTTATTTTTCTGGACTACAGTTTTAATATTGACCAATCATACTATATTTCACAACAATACATTTCAGTACATACAATTTTACTTCAATTATTTCTTATGATCGAAAAATTGTTAATAATTTTCGTTTCAAGTAGATTTGATAATTTTTGTTACGTGTGGTATTCGTTTTTATCACCTGAAGCAAACCATCAAACTTTTAGTACTGTTCTCGTGTTAGAAAAAGCACCAAGTCACTAGCTTTAAGATCTGAAGAATAAAGATGATAGGGTACAGTTTTGATGTTTACCGAGAAAAAAAATGACACACTTCAAAATTTGAATGACATGGCATAAATGCCAGTGAAATCTAGTTTCCATATAAAAGGCTTTCCTATCGAATTGATTGTCAAATATATATTTTTAAGTTTCAATGCTATACTACATACACATAATTAAATAATTCGTATGTTATTTGCATTGTTGTTAAAAAGATTTCCATTGATGCGGAAAACAAAAGTAGTGGATCATGAACTCAAACGGTTATATATATATATATATATATATATATATATATATATATATATATATATATATATAAATCGTTATGGAACTTTCACTCATTCTATTTAAACTTTACATTTATTGTTATCGAATAAAATTGTATCGTATTTTGTATTTTGTCTTGAAAATTGCTCGGAAGGTAAAACAGTTTGTGGCTAGTTTGAACAAATATTTTTATATTTAAAAAAGAAAAACTTTCAGCTGGATATAGCTAGTTGTCTTTGAAATACTTTCAATCTTTGAAATACTTTCTTACGAATAAAATAAATAAAAACATTAAAATAATTCTAAATCTCTCATATTTTACAAGCTTAAACTTGCAGTTTCAAATTTAAATAAAAATATCGGGGAACGAACTTCTTATTTTACAGGAAATGTTTCTCTTTGAAACGAAAAAAAAACCAAAATTGTATAATAAACGTCGGAGTTCGAATCTACTTTCCCATTTTTAAACGTAAAATGTGTCAAACTTTAATTTTTTTTTAAAGAAATACTCATTTATAAAAAAAAAAAAAGGAAAAAAAAAAATCAATTCATATAATTTTCTGCCATCTCATTATTATTTAAGGCAGAGGTTCCCAACCCGTGGTACGCGTACCACTAGTGGTACGCGGAAGGCTCGTAGGTGGTACGCGAAGAAATGTTTTTATTACTATTTGCATTCAATATTATTTAGTTTAGTTTATTTGATATTAGTTGATTTTATAAAATTATTATTTTATAAAAATAAATTAATACAGAAGTAGACTCGATATTCAAAGTGACTTAAGCGTGAAAATTAGTTCTATTCAGCCTGATATTGATGTCCTTGTAAAAAATAAACAACAGCAAATATCACATTAATTTTATTAATTTTATTTTATTATTATATATATTTATTTTATTTTTTTTAATTAATTTGAAAATTGTAATTTAAAATTTAAATATTTAGATTTAACTAATAATTATGATTTTTTTACTTTCATAAATATCAAATATTAAAAATGTAAAGAATTGAATGAATAATAAAAATATACGTTAAAAAAATTGGATTATTTCTTGTAAAATGAATTCTTTGTAAAATTGAGTTCCATACTGTGGTTAAAACACCAGTTTCTTTTTTTTTAAGCTTCGAAAGAAGTTGTCTGGCTTCATTTTGAGTTGTTGGATTTTGATTTAGATCTTGATTGATATCTTCCAATGCTAGCAATACTTCATTATATCCAAGCCTTAATGCTTTTATGGCGTTTTCATCAGCTGACCATCGTGTTTGTGATGTTGACTTTAACGTTAAACAACATTCGTTTGATTTTAATCTTTCACACAAAATTTCCCACCTACGAGGGGAAGAAGAAAAAAATACATATAATGCTTGGACAACACCAAAATAGTTAACTGCTGTAGTGCTTGATGAAACTGCATTAACTCCTACTAAATTTATTGAATGTGCAGCACATGGAACATAGGTTGCTACAGGAGATAACTCTTTAATGCGGGCTTGGAGTCCAGTATATTTACCGGACATATTAGCAGCGTTGTCATAAGACTGACCAACACAGTTTTTTATGTCAAGTCCTACTTTATCAAACATAGCCTTTATAGTTGAAAATAAATATTCTGCTGTATGACCATGAATATTTTCAAGTTTAATAAAACGTTCAAACACTTCACCACTTTCATCAACATATCTCAACACGTATGCCATCTGATCATTATGAGTTATGTCGGGTGTGGAATCTACAATAATTCCAAAATATTTTGCAGATTTAACTTCCATTAATATGTGATTTAATACTTTATTAGCCATTAGATCAATCAGTTTTCTAACAGTATAAGATGAAATGTAATTTGTATTTCCGGATCCTTTATTTCCATATGTGGTAAGATGATTTGATAAAAATGGATCAAATTCACTAATCAACTCTAATATACCTAAAAATATACCATTATGTGGTGAATTAAGCTTTTCATCATCTCCAAAAAATGGTAGTCCTCTTTGAGAAATAAACTTAATTGCTGCGACAGTTCTTTTAAGCACATTTCTCCAATACTCAACTTCTTTTTTATGCTGCAACACAATGTCTTGATCAATTCGACTATTTTTCATTGCACGGTTGGATAAAACACACACTGATTTTCTGTGATTTATCGAACGTTCGTGTCCAGTAAGACGTCGTGAAACATGTCTCCAATCATCAAAACCATCTTTACATAACTGATCATTATCAGGGTAAAAAAGTTTACAAACATAGCAGTATAATTTTTTAGACTCTTCAGAATAGACAAGCCATTCTCTTTTAAATTTATTTTGATTTTTTTCAGTAAAAAAAAAATTAGAAATTCGCAAAGACAACCATTTTGGGTTTTTACCATTAAAAAACTGTCTTGAGTTTTTAATTTTATCCATATTTTGGTCAGGAGGATTCATCACAAAAAATTCTTGAAATTCATTTGAGATTTTTAATGGCCATAAAGCAACATTTTTTTTCAATTTGCTGTAATCTATTTCATCATTTCCACAACCTAATTATATTTTAATAATTAAAATACATAGGAAACCATAGGATTTAGATAAAAAATGTATGTATATAAAATGTTAATACCACAAAAACATATTAATAAAAACAGTTAAAATATAGTTAGTCTTAATTTTAATATTGTTAACAAATTTATTACTTACTATGATTATCATTTTAATGTATATTATCTCACAAATTATAAAAATAATATATATATATATATGTATGATGATAGCATTAACATAATAAAAAATGTAGGTAGTTAATTACACTAAAATACATTATTAATTTTTTGTTAAATTCAAATTTGTTTTACCAATCACAATAAACAAATATACATGCAAACAATATAGTATAATATAAGAATTAAGAAAATATTTATAATCTGATATACCAACAAACATTGAAATCACAGTTAAATAAAACATTTTTCTAGTTTTAGACAATTTTGAGTATCTGAAACATGTATAGCAAAAACATTTAACACAAGAACAAACATTATAAATTATTTGTTTAAACTAATAATGTTAGTGAACAAAGACATGCAACATATTTTCTTATTTGTCATAATTTATTTATAATTTTGTATTAAAGAATAAAGACCAAAACTATAAATAATAATATATAACACACAGCAAATTGTTTTTTAATTAGTACCTATCCAATTATTTACCTTTTATGAATGAGTTTGAATCAACTTTACACTTTTCACCACTAATAATATTGTCTTCTATTTGAACCACTTGGTCGGTTGAAACAGAGTCATTTTGAGTACTAGTACAACTAGTATCAGAGTTTTTAACAATTAAATCTACAAAATGTAAAAATGTTCAATAACAATAATTAAAATTATTACAAGTTACTATTATTTACAAGATTAAATACTTACCAGAGGTGCAACATGTTTCACTATTACTATTTAAGCCACTTTCTATTGATTCATTTATAACAGTTACTGGTGTTGTTAATTTTTTCGATATGTAATTTTCAAGAGAACCTTTTAATTTTTCAATTTCTTTTTTTTTATTAGCTTTGATTCGAAGTTTTTCCGCCCCGCCCATATATTTTCTTTTTCCTGACATCTTGTACGTAATAAAAGCGTAAAACAAAATAACAAAATAACATTCACAGAGAACAGTTACTGCAGAAATATTGACTATGATGACAATTGACAATAACGTTAATAACTGAATAGAGCCATAGAATAAAGATGATTGATGAATTACCAGAATAACTGAACATGCACGATGCTAATACGATCATTTATCGCATTTTATTTGAATGTTATGATTGTTATGAATGTTATTATCATATTATCACATGTTATCAGATTTTTAGTATTTATCACGGTTTAAGATATTATACTGGTTACACAACTCCTATATTATCTAACAGTAGAGAATGTCGAATGACGATACTGATTGTCTTTATTAGTTTTGTTATTTTTAGATTTTAATAATTATTATTGGTGAAGACCACTGATATAATATTTATAATTTATAGGCTTATAGCGTTAATAATGTAAGAAATCAATATCATAGATAATATTCAATATTATATAATATTATGACAATTTGTATCATTATTTTTTTTTAATTTTATGATTCTACGTTGCATGAGCAAAACGTTTGGGGCCGCTCCAAATTGGGGCCGGGTGACTAGTCACCCAGGTACCCCCCTAAATCAGGCACTGCTCACAACTGCGATATTTTATTACATTCTATTGTTAATTGTTTACATAAATGGACGAGGAGAAAATTTTTTGAAACATGTGTATTTTCAAGTGGTTTTTTATGTAGGTATTTTCTATTTAGATCATCAAATTTTGGATTTTTTCAACCTCATTTATTTCTATTTTTTTTTTTTTTATATATAATGCTCATGGTTTTTACCAATAATGCCTTTTTAATCAAATCTGCAACCTACTAACATAATTTTCATCCATTACGGACTATGATTCATATCAATTTGCAAAGATTAAATACTTTGAAATATTTCTTAATGAATATGATAAATTGTTAGTTAATCCTTAAAAATAAATATGACATAAAAATAATTAAAAAAAAAAATGCACGTAACATCATAAAATAATATTACGTATACATGTACTAATCGTGTTCATGAGAGTATACTGTATACGTCTTATATTTATACAGTTCATTCGTTATATATAATACGTATAACGTCACAAAGAGATTTAAATAATATGATTTAAGTGTGAGATATGTATACATTTGAATTTTTTCATGTACAATTATAAAACAAATTTATAAAAAAAAAGGTTTTAAAAGGTTTTATTTTTTATCTGTGTGCATTTTTAATGTATTTTTGTTTTTAAACAGTGGCCTCTATTCATAACATAATGTTACGAAAAGTAATATTCCTATTTTTTTTTTTTAATATTAATTAAGAAAATTTTCTTATTGAATCAATAATTTCATAAATATAAGCTTTATACAATTTAGAGCAGAGAAGAATAGGTATTGTGGCAGTTCATTTTTACAAGGTATCCGGTTTTTTTTCATTGTTACTCTAATTTTTAAGCACTGATATTTCTCAAAATATTATATAAATTATAAAATTGAAGTATCGTAATTCTCTACTAGTGTCCTCTTTCACAATATTATGTTATAAATAGTGGTAAACATTTCCGAAAAATGGGCATCTAATTGGAAAATCAAAATAAACGCCAAGAAATCTTTCTTGTTGCCATTTTCCTTAAGGAGAGAGTCCCCCCTCGTTCTCCACTTTGATGGAATCGCAATCCCAGAAGTCACACAAACAAAATATTTAGGAATAGCCATATACAAACGTCTCATTTGGGGGCCCCATTTGAAATCTATAAGAAAATATCTATAAGAGAATCTATAAGAAAAACGCTAAATAGTAGACTTCACCTTCTTCGCCCTATCCTAAAATCTAACTTTTCACTTAATAATAAAATAACAATTTACAAATAAATGCTTAGATCTGTTTGGCCCTATGGAATTCAAATATGGGGCTGTGCTAAACCATCAAAAACTCATACAATCTAAGCATTTCAATCTATCACCCTCCATCTAATAACGTCTGCCCCCTGATATGTCTTCAATCACTCATTCCAAAAAGATCTTAACATCGAAACCATCAACCAAATCACACACATCCATTACAAAAGATTCCATGCTAAATTTGACAGTCACTCCAACCCACGGATATCCATTCAAGGTAGCGAGCACACACCACGCAATCCTCTCCGGAGATTAAAACGGCGCTGGTATCGTGACCAACTAAACTCAGTTCTTTGAACCAAAAAATAAATAAAAATAAGTAAATAAATAAATAAATAAACAAAAAAAAACTACGCATGTGTCTATAATTTCCACTTTTGAGGGTTCTATAATTGGATAGTCTTCCTCCTCATGTCGTATCCAATGCTATGTATATCAAACCCATTTGCTTATTGTATAAAATAATACATATTGTAAATATTATATTTTAAAAAAAAATAGAACACAAAATTAAGAGAGATTAAAACTTAACGTATTAAGTACAAAAAAAATTAAAAATGCTTTTTTAAAATTATTTTTCTGTAGTATAGTGTGGTTGTTTAAAAAAAAATTCTAAAACATACAATTTTAAAAAGTTAGATTTGCCAAATAGATGTGTTACATCATAATATATTATATAAGTAGAAAATAGGTGCTTACACTGAAGTTTCTGCACTAAGGTTTTTTTTTGTTCTACACCACAAACTGTTTTTTGTTGACTACGTTTTAAAGAAAATTTTAGGAAACTTTTTTCAGAGAAACAAAAAAAAGTGTGTTACTATTATAACTATACATATTTTTTATTCATATATTATATCAAACTAAAAAAAAGAATAAATAATAATAATAATAAATAGAACAAATGGGTAGTGATGATGCGGCTTCGAATGAAGAGTGCCAAACACGTGGTTTAAATTTAATTTTAAAATAATAAATGAATCAGTTTCTAACATCTCATATTTACTGTTAATAATATGCATACAAATAATAATAGACAAATATTGACTGAGAAATGTTTGAAAAAAAAATGTTAGTGTATAACAAAAAATATTCATTGAGTGTTTACAACTAACTTAGTAGGACTCTGTTAGGGCAGACTATTACTAATTAATTTTAACACTAACTTAAAATAATAAAAAAATTAAAAAAACAGCAGAAAATTAAAAATAAATAAGAATTCATAAAAATATTCTAAAATAAATGGTAAATTCTTTTGTGTATTTTTTTTATTGCTGTAGACTACACAACTTATAAATCATTTTTTTTATAGGTTGTACCGAAAAGTCATTAGTTATAGCATGGTCGCTGGTTCAGCAAAAATTTAAAAATTACATCTTTAATTATTGATATTAAGACTTAAAACTTTAATAAACCTTATCTTAATTGTTTTAAATAAGAGTAGGTTATTACTCCAAAAAATGCTGATCAGGATTTTTTATTTTTATATCAATACATATTCATAATTAATTATTATTTCGACAGAATCGACATTTTGTAAATCAAATTCAAACTTTGAATTTGTATGAAATGAATAATTAGTCAATCAGATTTTATAAAACATTGAATGTGTTGTTTCAAATCTTATAGTCAATCGTTAGAAAACAAAATAGGAGATTATAAATTCGAAATGAAATTATTTTAGGATTAGATGAAAACCTATCGATATCCGGAAATATATGTTGGTTCTCTAGTACAACATCATTGCTCGGTATATTTATCTATGCATCTGCGACGACATCCAGGCACATATCTAGAGAGGCGATCATGATATCTAATCCAACCCCATGACATTTACTGTGAATCACAATATTTTCATTTATGTGTAATTATTTTATGTCTCAATAATATAATTTTAATTTAAGTAATGTACAAAATATATCGCATAAAATATTTTAAAACAAGAATAGTATCTTTTTTTTTGTTTGGGATAAACTCCAAAACTACTTATTGGATGGTCTTGCAGTTTTTTTTAAATAAAAGAGACATCACAGAGAAGATTTCAATAACCTTCTAAAAATACATAATCTTTAATCAATAAATTAATAAAGGTTATTAAATGTCATTCAGTTAATGGTGAGTTCAATAAAAATTTCTTATAAAAAAATGTATAAATATATATATATATGCACACTAATTTACTTCATTAGTAAATTACTATTTTATTTATTAATAATTTTAAAATCTTACATTTTTATAAATATATTGGAAGATTTTCATGTAACCGCAATCTGGTTAGCAGATAATAGTTACAGCGTTTGATGAATTTATTTGTAGAAATATTACATTTTCTGATCTCGTGTCATAAATTACATACGACTGGTTGCATTGACTGTACGTGATATGTAATTAAGTGTTTGTTTATATATATATATATATAATAATAATAATAATAATAATATATATTTATTTATTTATTTATATATACACAATGAGATCGTGTAATGGTTAATTCTTTAGTTTTTAAACATAAATGTTTACTCGACAAAAGTCTAGGCTTTGTGTATTGTAATAATTTTTGAAACGAACCTGACCAAATGGATAAATTTTGTATTGCCTTGTCAAAATACCCGTTTTGTTAGCTGTGAATTTCATTCTTCGTGCATGACCTCATCCGGCGTGGTGGTCAACCGCGTATGTGTTCGCAGATATCAGCCGGCGTCAGCGTCCGAGCTGCTGAGTGCATTCCGCGCGCTAGACCCGGATCGGACAGGCATGGTTAGCCGCGAGTGCATGGAGTCCGCGCTGCGGCACGATGGTGAGCCATTTGAGGATGAGGAGTTGGAGGAAATGATGTCGGCCGCGGCAGTGGAGACATCGACCGGCGCGATGGTCATCCCGTACGAGCTGTACATCAACAAGATCTTGGTGAGTCGCGACGGCAGCTCTGCCCGGATCCTGCGCCGGCGGGCCCATGGTCGAACCGTGATATTGTTACTCGACCCTAATACGGTTTCGATTCGCATAAGCCGTGGTCCATATGCGCGAAAAATAAATGATCGTTTTAACTACCTACTCACAAATACAAATCGATTTCACTAAAATAAATATAAAGCTCATCCTACAAGTGCGGTGGATGTATGCCGACATTTTCTTTAAATATTTCCAAAACATGATCAAAAAACACTGACATTTTTACATTTCCAGAGGCAATAGATAATATTTCATTAAAAAACATCGAAAGTTTCAGAAGAAGGTAGTAAATACAATCTGAATAAATTCTTTAAACAATGTGAAATTTCAGATTCGTTTGTTTCGTATTCGGCTATATGTATTATGTATACGTAGTTATTTTATATAATAATCAACCACCATCGTTGATTATTGTATTATATCGATAAAACACTAAAATTGTATTAGAAATAGAAAAGTACAGTATACCTGTGAACTGAATATAATAATTATTTAATTAATTTAAAATTAAATATTATACATTCTTAAAAGTTATTTGTGTTTTTGAACTTTTGGAAAGTATAGATATTTTACGATACTTGCAAAATGTTGGACGATCGAAAAAAAATAAACGATTTGCGCTTTTATATATCACCATTTCCTCACGGAATAACTCTACTTGCTGCACACCATGTTAATCTAAGGACGATAATATTAATAACGAATGATCAGTGCTCGTTTTGCCAATTTATAAATACATTTATAACTATAAATCTTTTCGAAATTAAAGTGAAACATTAAAAAATAAAACTTTTAATGTAAACCGTGTTGCAGCGGCGTGTTTAGAAATGCTTTTTTTTAAGTTCAAATTATTTTGGGTCAAATTTCACTTTACAAAACTTGATAAAACAATCCTTAGACTATAATTGATTTATTTTTCGAGTCAGTAGTATTTATGTGGTAGAAAAACTTCAATGAACCTTTAGGTATGAATCAAAGTCATTCTAAGAAGCCACTGTCTTTACTGAAGGTACTTTACTTCAGAAGTATGTACTAAATATATGAATATATCGCATACAAATAAATTGAAACTAATAATAAATTACGTTCAGTTATATTTCTTATTAAATCTAAAAAGGGCTATGGAGTAAGCCTCTATCTCATGTAGTTTACATACATTTGTGTTATATAATAAAATTATAAAAAGTTGTATGAAAAATCTGGTAAATACTTCTGGTTGTAAACAAGTTTCAATGAGGTCCGTAATTGTAGACTTATGGCAAACAACGAATGATAAACATACTCACGCAGATTGTTAAACACTGAAAATACTCTTCTACGAAGTGTTTTACAGTCTAGTAATTTAAAATTCCACCAATTATACCTTTTTTAGTAGGAGTATTTTATAAAAAAAAATGTCTTTACTTTGGAAAAACATGGTAACTCAACAAGTATGTTTTTTTAACCTTTTTATACACACACACAAATATATATACTCAATTAGTAACTGGTGTTAAATTGTAATTTTTAAGTAAAACAAGAAAGTTAAAATTCAACTTTGATTGCATATTATGAATTTAACGACATTTTTTCCCTTCCAGCTTAGAAGCCAAAATCAATTAACAACTACTCACAGACTAAAGACTGTTAATGAACCTACTAAAATTTCAATAAATCATAAACGTGGTTAAAAATGTGGGATAATTTTTTATTCTTTTTTCATTATTATATCTATGACTTTGTCAAATACATTTTTGAATTTTAAGTTTCACATTTGTTTACGTTACCACTATTCCGATCGACTATAGTTATTATTAGGTATATTAATATTTTATACATTGATCTTAAATGTAACTGCAATATAAATCAATGTTTAAAAAATTGCAGTTTTTATATTATCGTTAGAACTGATTAATTTAGTACAACTAGAGTTGAAAAAATGTGTTTGGGAAGGTCAAAAAAACGTACCTATGGAATACACGTGTTTTTCGAGTAAATAAATTGATTTTTTAGAAATATTTGAAATTCTCATGCATCTTTGATGTTTTTGAATGACATAATTTTAACATGTTCGTATGCGAATCGAGCTGACCTAAAATCGACATTGAATGGGCCACGCGCAATAATGATTAAGCTGCACGCTGAAGACGATTTCTAATAAACGAATCGAAACTCGTAAAATATTGTTGATACAAAGGTAAAGATTGTCAAAACATTGATCTACCGAAATATTAATCGTGTGCGCTATAGATAGAACATAGATCGAAATGAGTAAATGTGAGAGTGGATAACAGTGGGGTCTCGCCAAAGGAGACTTTGAAAACACAAATTCCCGAGCAAAAAAACATGAACTATGGCTAAATAATTATTTATTGATAATTTAATACATGGGAATATTTTCAACTAAATAAAATTAAAAAATAATTATTTTGTACTATACTATTTAACATTATTGCACGCTACATGATTTATAGGTAGTGGTTTATAATAGTTTTGGTGATTTCTGATCAATAGAGACGGCCGACCGACATTTTCAATAGCAACAATATATGAAATGTTATAGCCAGTTTTTAGTTAAAGGGGCCAGGAAGGATCAGCAACATATAATATGGTGACATTGAGACTGAGTTCATCACACTGTACACCGTGCTCAACAACGTCGCTCTCGTCTTCACTGTGCGTGGGCAGGATCCATTAGAACCATTTTTTCTGAAACAAAACCCATATGAACCAACTTTGGTTAGAAAGAATCGCAAACAAATTAGAAACCATTTTCAACCACCCAAATTTAGAGTACGCCAAGTAAAAAATCATAAGGATAATAACAGACATATATTTATTTAAATTAGGCAGCAAATGTATTGGTAATAAAAAGGATAAGTATGTAATAGTTCAAATGTTGTACCGAAACCTACCTATTTTAGATTTTTGATCAGTTGATAGATGGTAGCTTGTATAAGTAATGTTTCACAAGATTTTTTTATTTAGTTTTTTTTTATTATTATTGAAATAATCTTACAACTGTAAAACTATAATTTTATTAGTTATCGTGGCCTTTAACGCCTGGATTATGTATTAACATACCAAAATGACGTCATGTTATTTGATACCTCGTTGAAAAAATCATATTACCAAATCGACTTACCTGAATTCAGGTGAACACGAGACAACATTCATCAAGACCCTTTTTCCATTTACTTGCATTCAGACCGTGATTTAAGTTTAAAAACATCACATTGATCGGGCATAAGTATTTGAGTAAATTAGTTCTATTCTACATTATATTCTAATTACATGATATGCATTTTGAATGTTTTTTGTAGCTATTGTTCGTGAATTCCAGATTTCAAAATTAATTATTTGAACTAAGAAAATTAAAACAGTTTTTTTCTCTGTTAAAACAATCTATTTCTTGATTACATATATTGTTTATTATTTTGCAATTAAATTAATTTGCAAATTATTTATGGCTTAAGATAAAAATACTTAGAATTAATAAATATTTCATACGTTCAAAAATATTCCAACTCATTAAATTGTTTACATGATTTTAAGATAACTTACTGATAAACATTTTAATCAAATCATATATTTTAATAAATATTGTTATATTTAAATCATTTCTGCAATTAATTGATTTTCTGTAGGCTTTTTTTTTTATTTGTAAGTATTTAAAACCAACAATTATGAATAAACATTCCTTTTTACAATCAAATACTATTTATTTTATTCGAAGAAATTAACAAAGTAGTAAAATATTAGGGTAATTTATTTGTTTATACCAATAACTCTTCTTATGTTGATATAGTATCAGATTCTAGAGGACTTGAATCATTATTACAACGAAAATAAAATACCTACTCTGCATTGGTTCATTGGATTGATTGTTAAATTGCGTTTATTACATTTTAAGTATTTTATTTGTCTACTTTGAAGAGAACCTAAAAAGGAATTATAATTATTCACAAGAAGAAATAGATGTTTTTCCATTTATGCTTAAAATGGCATGACATCAAGTTAAATAAATGTATAAAATAAATAAACACTTACTTGGTTAAAATTATTTTTTAACTTTTTATGTATATAAAGTCTACTTTGTTTTTTCAACTAAAGAGAATTTGTTATGATACTTATTTGGTTAATACACATAAATAATATACCATATGTATAAATATTGTTAAATCAACTAAAACTCTAAATGTTTATTTAGATAACCTTTTTACGTGTTGGATATTCTTGAGGATTGGGTTTTTTTTTATTGGATCGAATGATGTTATCTCATAAAGTGATTACTAAATGTATCCATTATTTAATTAATTTAAAATTATTAATTACTACATGATATCATGTAAATAAAATATAACTGAATTTGGTAGATAAAACGTGATGATAATACCTTTGTTCAATATTTAATCATTGTTTTAAACTTGCTGGGTTACGTTTAATCATCAATAAATAGGAACCAGTATATATTATTATTCTGTGATATATTATAATATACGTTATATAGTGAAATTGTATAAGGTATATTAACATATACAACTCAATTACGAAAACCTCGTAATAACAAATTATTAATCATCCTCAGGTGAGATTGCTAGGAAATTTTAATATGTTGGAAGTGAAAATAATCGTATTTAACTTGATTAAGAAATTATAATTAAATAAGCGTCAATTAAAAACTAAACACTATTAGTTAAAATTAATGTGATTTGGCATAGGTTGTTAAGTATTATGCCTATTTCCAGCAGGTGAAAATTTAAACGGTACTATCGATTTCTTCTGTAAAGCAGATATAATCTATTTGATGCTATAATGTTGTTGTTTTTAAAATGCACTAATGAAAGAACACAAATTCTTTGTTTTCGTCTTATACATACAAAAAAAAAAAAAATAGTTTATCTGAGTCGTAAGTATTAATATTAAAGCAAATCAAGATGACAGTCTAATACATCTTGTATTTTTTTATCAAAGTTACTTGAAATATTCAGAGAAAAATGTAATGTTTAATATTTCAAAAATGATAAGTAAAGAATAATTAAATAGTTGTTTCTTTTAGAAGACATTTTGGAAAATTAAAATTAATATTGATTGATACTTACATTCAGCAAGTCCCACCTGATCCTGGGTTCAAATTCAAAAAAAAAAAAAAAAAATTAAATAAATAAATACTAACATGAATATAGAATACGAAAAATGTATTATTTTTTTTTAAGTTCGCCGGATGGAGTATTTTTTACTCCTCAGACGAGTTAATGGGGGTGGATGTATTGAATTTTAAAGAAATTATAGATAATTTCTTTAGTTAAACGACTCTTAGCTAAACTTCGGAATTAAAATATATCGGTGGGTTGGAACAATTTTTTCAATAAAATATTTAAAGTTGAAAATTGACGTAAAAATTGTAAAATAACGTAATTCAACGCTTAAAAAAAAAACATAAGTAATTGTTTTTGAATTTTATTCGATACCATTAAAGTATTATCAATATACAATTTTCGTACTTTACAATCTATTGAGGTGCTAGATGAAACTTTTGGCCAAAGTTAAGGTGAGTAAAAAGTTTCTCTAGAAAAAAAAACATCATTGTAAAACCACAATATCTTTCACTCCATTCTAACCTTAAATTGTCAAATCGTTTATCTATGAAATTCGTTATCTTTATAGTAGATCATATATGCGTTTTGTATATAACTTTTTCAGAATGATTTTAATTTGATTCAAATTTTCTTTGATCGTGCATTATAATGTGTTGAGTAAAATGCGCCATTCGAATTCATAATACTGTAACGTCTAATAATATTAATAAGTTATAAGTCAATGAAAAATATCATAAAAACCGTTTTCAAAACTAATAATTACTGTTGTATATCAATATTGTAATTAAAATATTTCAATTATTTATTTAGTTATAATACATTCCACATTAAAGTCTAAATATTTTCACAAAACGTTTTACAATTTTTTTTAAAACATGTCACTTAAATGTCTATGATCGTTTATATTTACTTGTGAATTTACACCTAGTTTGATAATGTTAGTAATTGAATCAAAATATTTGTTGATTTTTAGCAATCAGATTTTAATATTTTATTTTACCATTTGAAAAATCAAAATTGCCATTTAATATACAGGATTTTAGAAAAATTATTATAAAATACCTTATCAAATTTTTTTTAATTTTAAATTTAAATTAATTAATTACTATTTTTTGAATTTTTTAAAAATGTGAATTAATAAATTGCCGTACGTTTTATCAAATTTAAACCAGTGATTTAAATTAATCTTTCCATAATTGATAATGATAAATACCTATAAATTTTAATCAATTTTAAATTATAATTAGATAATAGCTTTAAATGATAACACAAATCATGGAATCAATTTAAATTCGAATAGCCATTAAAATAATATATTTTAATGGCTATTTAAATAATATATGAAACATAATATTTTTGTTACATTTTTCACAAAGTTTAAAAAAATCATAGAAAACAAATGAATTAACAATTGTTATAGATTTAAGCTCCGATTTTTTTTTTTTATTTAATCCATTTCACAAAATATCCATCATTAATATTTACCAAATGGTACAACAAAATTAATTATTTTTTTTCAATTTGAGTTCTAAATATAATAACATCTTTAAATGTAATTTTACCGTATTATATTACTAAATTATTTATTTAAAAATAATGAAAAGTTATTGCATTTGTTAAATTGATCAAACTTACCCTTTGTATATATTTAATAAATATAAAGTGTTAAAATATGCCTTTATATTATGTCTTTAATTACCAGTTTAAGTAAAAAGTAAAAACTAAAATTGTCTCTCATGTGCAGGTAGCTTTACTGTGAGCTTCTTCCTTGTCTCACCATACCATTGTCGATTTACTTATTGTAAATAAGTATAGATTATAAATATTATCAAAAAACGCTATTAAAAAAACTAAAACATTTTTTTTTTATCTATTAGTGTATAGTAAATAAATATCAATATTAATTTTCCTCGTTAACAGAAATGTACTGATTCGTTTATAAATTAATCTTTTATCGTTTAACTTAATATAAACTACTCGTTTTTAATACAACTGTATAAGTTTTTCCAATGGAAAACACCCCAGAAATACGTCTATAGATAAGATATTTAAGTGAATCTTATGCCCGTTTTCATTACATTTCTAATTCCATTATCAAAGTGATTTTTCGAATCGATTTTAAATAAATTTAGTAACTAACGAAACAGATAAAAACTACTCAGTAAGAAATCGAAAAAGTATTTCGATCGCATACCATAAGTAATTATGTTTGTTGCGCACCTACAGTGAATCGCAATCTCAGATTGTTTGTTAACGGACATAATATCTGTGGAATGATACATTATAGTCGTTGGCGATATATTAACGCCCTTTTCTCCTTAACCAAACAAGTATAAAAACAATTATTGCTCACACTGACCAGTTGGTATCAAGTACGGTTAATATTCTAGTAAATAAAATTTACCGAAAAAAATATATTAATATTGATGGGACTTCAATCGTGTTTAAGTTTTTCGATTCAGAAAAATTCATCGCTACCATATTTACAAACTGAGTATTTAAGTACAAATATTTGTTTACAAGCGCATGATGCCGAACAAACAGCATGCTAAACACTCCCGGAACGTTTCATTATTACTAAAATTAAAACTCTGAATTATTCATAATTAATGTTATTCTATGAACAATCCGTGTTGAATAATACGTTAATATAAAATGTTATGCAGTTTTTTAGGTTAAAATAATATTTATTTCTGTTGTAATTAACATCAAATATTCGAATGTTTATAATGTTTTCGTATTTTTGCAGTACATTGCAGCAACATAATCACTGGAATTCAACAATAATTTATTTTTTTTAACGAATATATTGATAAGTCATACTCATTGTTTACGATTGACTTTATGTAATTTCGACTGTTGATGAAATCGATTAAGCTGACAAACCATTATTATGTTGAATACCCTTATCGAAATATTTAAAAAATATCACTAACACAGCGTTCAACATCATTACCAAGGTTGTCATATTACGTAATCTCAGAATCATCTCAGGGTGGATGACCTCAACGGTGACTTATATTAATTGTTCGTATTAATTGATTTTTCGGTTCTTTTAAGTTTTACTTCTTGGGAAAATAAGTGTTAAATTTCCATTCCGTTGTAACGAAATACACCTACTGAGTTCATTTATAGTGTGAAAACACGGCTGCAAAGTTATTTTAACCATAAAATTCACGGACGTAATTACGTTTATGAAAACTAGGTAATAAGATGTTAATTATATTATTTAGTGGATAAATACACATTGGATGGATTTGCGTCGAACTATTGAGAATTTAAAATTATACATTGTATATTTGTAAATTTCAATTATTCGTTCTTGATAATATAACTAAAAACAATATAGGGATCAAAGTTACCATATTCCCGATTCAATTCCTCTTGATTCTCGTTCTCCTATAACGTATTTTGTATTTTCAATTCAATTAATAACGCTAGCTTAAATATTTTAAATATCCCCTCATTATATCGTAATAAGTTTGCTATCGTATTCTCCGATAAAAGAAACATAAATAAATAAATAAAAAAATGAAATCCCGACTTACGGAAGATCAGTGTGATTAAATAATTAATGTTAACCATTATACTGACGATCGAACTATAAAATATATTCATTGAACGTACACACTTAAATAGAATCGTATTATCACACAATGGTGTTGATTAAAATCATTACGTATAAAACGTATGCATCCACACGAATACTTGTGTTGACACATTTTTTTTTTTCGTATGACATGGTTATCTGGGAGATAGACCCTAGGGTCAACAGTTCGGATGCCGGTTTGGCAGAATTTCTATTGGGGCACCGGTAGGTTTCTGCCATGCCCCGGAGTGAGGGATACATTGATTTGCCGTGACTCGTATTCGATTTGTAATCCGAGCAAGTGCGCGAAAACCGACGTTGAAACATGATTTGTGACGATTTCCACCGTGTACGTCATGCCATCCTAGAGTGATTGAAATCATTTCGCCGACGGTGGTTGTTTTGAAAAGTGTCGATTTACAATTTACGAGATCGATTATTCGAACATACAAACACACACACACACACACACACACACACACACACACACACACACACACACACACACACACACACACACACACACACACACACACACACACACACACTCACACTCACACTCACACTCACACACACACACACACACACACACACACACACACACACACACACACACACACACACACACACACAAACACACACACACACACACACGCACGCACACACGAGCGCACACGATGTAGAGAATTTGAATACAAACGTTTCCTCCGAGTGACTGAATTTGAAATTGTTCACCGAAGGTATAGTGGAATATTAGTCGAGTCTTAGACACATACCGAGAGAACATAATTCGAAAGACGTATTGTTTCACATACAGGATAGATCACAGCAAATGTTTGATAAGCGATGATTGTGAATTAGAAATTTGTTCGCTAGTGGTTTTCACCACAGATATTTTTTTTAATGTTAGTTAATCAGAAACCAATTAGTTTCTATTATTCATTAATTGTTTGTAAATACTTTTCGGAACCAATTTTTACATTCTTATACATATAATGTAATATATATAGAATGTACACACTTTGTACATTCTCACTAATTCAAGTATATAATTGTGCTTTTATTTCATATGTTATATGGAAATCAATTATAGTAGATGAACTTGATGTATATCTACTAAACATAACACTTTATTTTATCTACATGAGTGAAAAAAAAACAATTAACGTTCATAAATAAAATTATGAATAATTATATTATGTTTAATTATTCTATATTTTTTTTGGTAAAAGTTTGTTTTTTCTAATTATTAACATACGCGTCTATTTAAAATGTCTTATCTTTTAGTAGTTATTTAGACAAAGTGTACAAATATTTTTTGGACTTTTATTTCCCACACAAATTAAATATTTTAAGAAAATACATTTTATGAAGCTTTAAAACCCGAAGTATAACATGATGGCAAATAATTTTAATGTGCCTTTTAATCTAGTTTCGGAATAATCATATTTTTTTTTTTTTGTAGAATCCTAAAAAAAAATTAAAAATCTTGTTTTATTTGGTGTACTTTGTATGCATATCCATTTATTCCAAATCACATCGAGGATCAAGTTTTTCACCCCAAATCTTCTATATATGTATATATACGTTATAGTAATCCATGAGAACGAGCGTAAGAGTGTGCTCGTTTCGATGACGTCGACGACGCTCGTTGAAAAAATTTGATCTCATTAATATTCCTTTTGTTTTCGCGTGTGTGTGCGAACGCTTCACGATTCAGTGGACAGAAATCACTACGTAATCGACCGGATGGCCGTATTCGCGCCTGCACTCTTCGTTTTTTGATTGGTGTTATACACTTTCTACGACCATCTCGGGACATTGGAATCTAACTGTCGAGAGACGGAAAACCAATTATTGCGATTTACAGTGACTTTTATGGTGGCTGAGAAGATATAGGTCCTGCATTTTGTTTGATATTTTATGTGTATTTCGAGGATAGAACAAAATAAGAATAATTAAAATAATAATAATAATATTAAAGCCTCTGTGTTTACCTTCGACATCGTAGACTCCGGTTAGATTTTTGACGTTATAACGCGTGTCATCTATGACAAAATATTAATAAATAATAGTTACCATTATCATTGTAAAAGCTTTACATTTACGTAGAGGGTGCAATATAAAAATGTTAGATTCTGAGTGAATTGAACTTCCTTATGATTTTAAAATGCGAGAAGACGCAGAGAAAAAACCGCCTTAAATGGACCAAAAATGGAAAAAGTTTGACGTAAATGACACTTTCACTAAATCAAATTTAGTAATTTCATTATATATCCAAAAGTAATGTTTATAGAAATTTGAAATTTGACTATATATTATTGACGTATTACTATTTTTACTACATACTATGAAAAAAGTTTCAAAACATTTGACTTGGGCTAAAAATAGAACTTTGAAAATACCTTGTTCGTTTATAGTTTATACCAAATTAAATATTAAATATTTAAACTTTAAAATGCTTTTATTCGTACACTTCTCTAACGATTCTGAAACATTTTCAAAAATCCTAACTCAGAATTTTTTTTTTTTGATAAATGTTGAAGTAAATTATTATACAATTATTATGTAATAAACTGTTTTTACGTAAATTTTCAACTTGAAATATGTATTTGAAGAAACTGGTCATTTCATACATTACTAAGTTGAATACAAATAAAACAAAAGGTTTGGAATATTTTGAAGAAAAAAACTTACTGAATTATTAAACGAAAAATTTGAAATTAATGAATTATTTTTTTTTAAATATTTGTCCAAAACTTTTGAAAATTTAATATAACCTTACGCATACACTTCACTAACGATACTGAAAAAATTTCAAAAATCGTAATCCAGGATTTTTTTTTTTCAGAGCGTTTAAGCGAAATTTACGATTTTTTCGTAATAAACGGTATTTACGTCAATTTTCAATTTTAACAATCACTCAACACTTATAATTTAAAAATCTCTTATTAAGTCAATAGTAGTCGTATAGCTTCAAACTCTGCAAATCTCCGTTTCAAAAAAGTAAACAAATCGCCATGATAGGTAACAAAAACGTATTAAATTACATATTAAATATGTGCAAATAACAATAATTCGAAGTTAGTTGGAGTATCATCAGTGGGTTGCTTTTTCACAAGCTGTTATCAAAGATATATTTATTTATTTATTTTTAAATTCAATTCAATTCTTTCTCTGTAAAATATCTTTTACGTATTGTATAAAGTACAGATTGTAAATTGTTTTCTAAAATATAAAAAATGCCTCTAGTAAGTAGTAACTCGTTAATTATCGTCCTGCCAAACTTTTATTTTGGTATATATTTTAATTTTAAAATTTACATGATACCACGTAGCGCCTTGCCACTGCTTAAAAATTTTAAAATGATGGACATATCAAAATATGAGTTTTACGGGACAAAATTACACGGCAAAAACTAATTTTGTAGTTTTGTGTTAAAAGTGAATTTAAATAAGAGAATACATAACTACCTCTTAATGACCCGAATTCTCAAAACTTAAAACTGTTTAATTCTCCTGATCCATCTGAGATTATTCTTCAAGTATTAACCGGAAAACCTTGAGCTCCTTGTGTATAGGTACCTGTATATTATATACATAATATATGGATTAAGTAGAACAAATAGGTATTTTCTCTTCGTACACAGAGAGTGCACATAGTACACTGAAAACCAAAAAACCATTTTAGATAGTAATGAATACTGAAGGGGAAAAAATCTATCGAAAACGAAATTGGATTTAATTTACTTGAAATTGACGCGTTTCGTGAGCGATTGAACATTCTTTCGGTTAGCAACGCCGCCGCGGGAAGACTGAGAAATAAATAAGCGAAAAAAATCGAAAACTCGTCTCGTACTTTTTTCTTTCCTCTACTCCCCTCTTCCCCGATTGGTATAAACGTACACCAAATTGGCTACCTATATCATCGTCATTACCGACGTTTATGCATTATCTCGTTGTCGGCACGCTCCCACGGGGATGTAGGAAAATAATGATCGCTTGGAGACGGCGACGGTACGACGCGTATTCTCGACACTCAAATTTCTTTGCGAAGAAAATTCCTCCTGTGCCCCACAAGTACAAACAAAACAACCCATCATCATGCACTCCACCCTCGTGTGTAAGTTTTTCCGCGTCGTCGGATCGGCAAACGCGTCACAAAGTCCAGCGCTAAGATAACATACCACTAATACCAACATCATATCACCTGTTACATGTCTCATTTGCAACGTTTTATAAACGCGGAGAAAGCTCAACGTCGTTTACATTGATCGGTGAATCCGTAATTGGTATTCATTGTACCTAAAAATTGATCTGATCTTATTTGTACTTTTGTTATTATTTTATATTAGATTCTGAACGGAGTGAAGAATGTATTGATTTTACAATGATGTGTGTTTTTTTTTTTTTTTTTTTTTTTTTTTTTTTATTTTTTTTTTTTTTGTGTCTGTCGACACGATTTGGGGCAGTAAAAATGCTTCGATTGCCTTATATAGCAACTTTTCTGAAAGGAAATTGAATCTAGTTGGTACTTTGGGGGGTCAAAAGTTAAAAATTTTCAATATTTTTTTAACGCGCCGGGAAAAACCCTTAAAAAATGAGGGAAAAACAGTATATTTTACGCAAAACCAGTTTTCGACAAAATCAAATTTTTTAATTTGCTATAACTCAAAAACTAATCGATGTAAATACTTGAAATTTTCACCAAATGTTTAGATTAGCGTTCTCTATACACCGTTAAATTTTCAAAGTATTTTGACTTTTATTGCACTAATTATAGACAATTGAAATTTTCAATTTTTTTAAGTATTTTTTTTAAAAATAACGATACAATTTTTTTTTTTGCCAGAAAATCTTGAAAATTTAATACTAGGTTTCTTATAAGTTGTTCCATAACTGATAAAAAAAAATCCAAAATCGTAAGACACAATTTTTTTTTATAAGTGCTCAAAGTTCCAATTTATACGAAATATGTAAAAATTGCGAAAATTTGCAAATAATTTTGTTGTTGAAAAATCGTAAAATTTTTTTCTTTTATAACTAAGTTTTGAAAATTTGGTACAAGGTTTTTCATTAGTTTTTCTTCAATTATCTGCAAAAAAAACTCTACCGGATTCAGACAAAAAAATTTTATGAGTGTTTGAAATTTAAATTTTTACAAAAACACGTTAAACAACGGTTTAGCCTCAAACGATTTTTGCTATTTGTTTTTTTTTCAAAAAGTATAATTTGTAGAAACTTGAAAATTTTATCAGTTGTTTATATTGGCATTTTCTTTATATTATTTTATTTTCAAAAGATTTCACTCATTTTCAATCAATTTATAGGCATTTGAAATATTCGATTTTTTTTATTTTTTTTTTTATAAATGTTGATAAAAAAAATGTAGCTCGGACGAAATACTTGAAAATGTAATAGAAGGGTCCACATAAGTTGTTCTAACTCCCATTCAAAAATTATAAAAATACATAGGCACAAAATTTTTTTATAAGCGTTTATAAGTGCTAATATTGACAAAATTCGTCAAAATCATGTATATTTGCTATGTATTTTGTAGGTAAAATTCATAAAATTTTAAGTATTCAAAACTAAGAATTGTAAATTCGGTACAAAGTTTGACATACGTTTTCCTTCAATTATCTGTAAAAAAATTTGCACTGGAATAAAATCAAAAATTTTTATGAGTGTTTGAAATTACAATTTTTTCACATAATCGCGTAAAATAACAATTTAGGCATCATTGATTTTTGATATTTGTTCTTATTCAAAAAGTATAGGTCGTAGAAACTTAAAACTTTTACAAAATGTTTAAATAGGCATTTTCTTTACATAGTTGTATTTTCAAAATATTTCGTTTATTTTTTAGCTATTTATAGGCATTTGAATAATTCGATTTTTCTTAGATTTTTTTTTATAAAAGTCGATAACAATTTTTTGGCCCTACCAAATCGCTTGAAAATTTAATAGAAGGTTTTGAATAAGTTGATCTAAGAGTGATTCAAAAATTATTCAAATACATAGGCACAATTTTTTTTTATAAGCAGTTGAAGTTCAAAAATCGACAAAATTTGTCAAAATCACGAATATTTGCAAATTATTTTGTAGTTGAAAATGTATAAAAATTTTTGTATTCAAAGATAAGAAATGAAAATATTATGTAATATCACAGCTGATAAAGATAATTAAATAGATTAAGTTTATTATAATATAATCAGTAGCTGACAGCTGTTCTATACAAAATATTGGCAGATTGTAAACACAAGGTGTATAACGTACCTTTACATGGTTGAATAGAACGTTACTAACTTCCAATTTCCAGTTATTTTAATGTGTGTATCAGTTCCATAAACATGCGGATTTTATATATCATTATTAATTATTAATATTTAAATAGACGTAGCCACGGAGCATTCAGCATATATATGGACGGCGGGGTCGGGTGGTACCGTCACGATAGTGCATTTAGGCAAATAATATGGTATTTACCTACGCCCTATCTATGCACATCCTGGTTTGTCCAATGCTCACGAGCAGAAGTCACATGAATAGACAAATGTAAATTTAACCCAATCTAGGATATTAAAATAAAATATATATTACAATTTAAGGCTGACATCTTCATCTTTGTTCAGAATCGTTTTTTTTTTTATAATATAAAATAATTCCAAAATCTATCCAATAATGCCTAATCTAGCAATGCATCTCGTGTATCCCACCCAACTACTGTATCCTGTACTTAACTTACAATGATTTATCATTGCATTCAAATGTAAAGTACCATACAACTAAACTATCGTAAACCAGGTGATCCCATGATAGAAAGTGCTATACACTCCTCACCATTATCTTGTCCGAGGAGCGAAGCGACGAAGGACGAACTTCCACCACCATTATCTTATCGGCTTTTTTTTTATTTAATTTTTCATTTCAGGTCACGAAATGGGACACAGAACAGTACGGCAACAATACCACGACAGTCACGACTACCAACGCTAAAATGTCAAGTAGAAAATAATCTGTTTTGAATAAAACTTGCACGTCATTATTGCGTAGTGGTTTACCACACGGAAAAGACGGAAAAGACTTAGTTATTAGTGCTCAGATTTCAACGAAACCAAACAGTTGAAATGAGTAGTTGAAAACTGTGAAATCAAAATGTTATGTGCATAAACGTGTAGAAAAATATTCATAATATGTATAATGATATGGATTTAAAAATAATCCCGCAAAACATATTCAATCAAAATTTTAGCAATGTCTGCAATCAATATATTTATATTATTTATAATGATGTTTTTGATGCAAAAATAATATTCATAGATGTGTTTCAATAGAACTTAATACTTAATAATTTAATTTCGTTAAGCTTTATTTTTACATTGACTTAGAATTATTGTTACATTCGTGGGAGATTTCAAATTTAGCTGTAGCACCATTAAAGTTAATGTTTACGAAATAAATTATTTAAAATGCACACATAGTGGTGTTTGTTGTTTTATAACTTAGAGAACGTACTTTTTTTTTACATAATATAAATTATAAACCAATAAATGTCTGTGCCTCAGAGTGAACTTCAAAAGTTTGAAAAAAAAAAACTACTTTACATACAGGAAAATGTTCTTGTATATTTTAATCTAATCAATTTTCCGACGGATAATTTATGTTTGTCGACACTACATATATTGTTACTGTATTGTGAAAACCATTTCGAGTGGGATTCTGTCCCTCTGAAGCAATAATCTTTGGGTCATGTTGACTCGTTTATTTTATCTCATCTTGTGAGTTTTTTCTTCTATCTATGTCTCCGGAAACGTATTGTATATCATCACCACTACAACATAGACGTAGGGCCAACCGCACTGCGAAAGAATGTCTCATTCCAAAGAACACATTTTACGACTTAAAACAATATTATCGTGGGAGTAAATATTTTCAATTGAATTATCTGTGCAAACAAAAACGCTGTTCAACAATCAAACAAACAAAATAAACAAACTAAGAAATACATAAACAAAGCATTCTGCTTTTACATCGATGCGCGTATATTGGACAGCCACGTTATACACAATAAACGCACTGTGAAACAATACAATTTGTGTGTTCGAAATTCAAACAAGTTTCTTTACGGTATTATTTCGGCAAGATTTTGATTTATTTAATATTTTTTTTTCTACACGTGTTTAAATTGAATTCATTTGTTGACCGTTCGTTTAATTTATAGATCCAATTCAATCATCAACAAATAACATTATACTCGTCTAAAATAAATAAAATTACTGTATTATTAACGACACATTGTACCGTTCTCGACGGTTCTGAACATTTGTTCATTTCATAACTATCTGGTTTTTAACAAATGAATAACTCTACACAACATGTATGCGTCATTCAGAAAAATGTGTCTATTATAAATGTTAAATATTAACATACTAATATCACTGGTTCCTTAAATATTTACTGAATTAATTCCACGTGTTTACCTATCCCGACAATTGTTTTCCCGTCCATATAAAAGTCGTTACAAATATTTTCTGTAACGTTACCACTTATCATTGTACCAACATACTTTGAGTAGTAAACTTATTTTCCTACGATATTGCGTAACCATCACAGTGGAGTTGGATCTCATATAACCAAGGCACATAGAACCAAAAAAACTTGACACCCAAAAGTGTTTTTATGCAGGCTGCGAAATTAAAGTTTCGACTATTTGGAAACCTTTTTTTAAATTTATTAAATCCACACTAATTAAAATAATAATAGCACTTTATTAAGCATAAATCTATGCTTTTTAAACCTTCGGTAAAACATTAGCCGACTTCAAGGCAATATCAGTATTGAAAATAGTTATTTGAGCATCATTGACAAAATAGAATTTTTTTGTAGAGACTTCTTAGTTTTGAAATGTTATTTCATTTCAAAATACTTTATGACACAAAATAACATTGAATTTATTGATGGTTAGGCTGTTTTGGTTCTATCTACATTTTATTTAAAGATTATCTCTCAAAGATTATCTCTAATTGCATTTTTAATAGGAAGAAGTTCTGATTTAACTCATAAACTTCATAAATTATTATTAAATTTTTATGAAGTAAACTGTTTTACATCATTTTAAAATTTCAATGTTTCTGTGATTGGACAATCTAATTAAAACAATCATTTAAATACAGATAGAACAACGTGCTTTGAATTTGTTCTACTATCAAACCAAAAAACACTATAGAAATTAAAAAAAAAAAAAAACTAACGGCAGTTATTAGACTTCAAACGGTAAAGTACATAAATTATATATTAAATGTATACATACGTCATACACTTATAGTGTATTTTAAATATACTATATTTTCAATCTGAAGGATGAACCTCTGCTCAAAATAGTTCAACTAAATCAATAATTAATAGTTCCCTTAAAATGTAATACATCTACTCCTTTTATCTGGTCCGAGGATTGAAGAATAACGTATAGTGCAAATTATGTTCGACTTTTCTATTACAAATAATATTATTAGTATTAATATTTTGGATATCTTAATGTGTATAAATATGCAGTAGAGCTAGCCTGTTTCAATGCTAGTTCCCTATGTTCAATGATAGATCAAATGCTCACCTTGTAAACCTCAACCGAGTTTTCAATTATTACTTCAGTTATGTGAATATTGTTAAAACTAATGTGGTTTTCAATCGAATAAAATTACACTTTATTATTCAGAGGTCAAATTGTAAAATTTCAAATTTTGCTGTGCTGCAAACTTAACATTTTCACTTTGCATAATTTATTGTAACACATTAACCATGTATAATAAAATACAATACAGTACATTTATAACGTAGTCAAATTATTTTAATTTCACTATAAAAATGAAACAAATGAAATCGTCAATTTTTCTAAACTCCTAAAGGGAGAATGGTCATTAACTTATCATCGAAATCACCCCCGAATACCATCATTGAACGATTTGAGACGTATTTTCATGGAATAGCATAGACATGAATACAAATTTAATGCTAGTCCGACATGGATGTTATAAATAACATGCACTGGTGACGTTCAGAACAAATCCACAACTATAACAAAGACGACTGAGAATGTTCGACTGCGTAACAATGCGTTTCAGAACATCAGATACACTCTGCAGAGTTGAGCTGGTTACGTTTCAAACATTTTCCGACATCCGTACGTTTTACCACAACACTTTTTGCAATAAAAATCTCTTCAAACGTAACTTATGCGTGTTATGTGTCGCCTAGTCTCGATAGCATTTCCGCAGCCGTGTTACAGAATGTAAAACCAAAGGATAAACAATAAAACGGCCCCGAGCGTTCTCTCTACGATGTGAAAAAGTGACAACAAACAAATAATGTAAAATAAAAATAAAACCAAATTAACTTTTGTCCTCGTAAAACGTATAAATTGTTGCAAAGGTTCGTTTTTAAATCTAACCTTTTCAAAAAAAAAAATGTCTTTTTTCAGAGAGAGTACATTTTAACGATATTTCAGATAAACTTTGAATAAAAATCAATCAGAGTTTTCAAATTTATCGTTTTCTATCACATCGCAAAACAGTCTACCTTTGTTGTATAGATTTTCCATTTCAAATAATATAAGACACCTAAAAAAATGTTTACTTCACATCATTTTGATAATTGGTATTGATTTGCTCGACGTACTCAATAAATGCCAGCCCACTATTCCTCATTTGCTTCAGAGTATCTTATAAGCTGATAGTTTATCTTTGCATTCATTCGATCAGCATAATAAACTTTACGGCTAACTCAATCGCACCGCTGAAAATGTTTTATTCACAGTTATCAAAGAACTTTGCCGTAAATGACCCTTTCACTAAATCGATTTTAATTATTTAGTACTCAAAAAATAATGAAGCTAGAACTTAAAATGTTTACCTATATTAACAGCATCATACCACATATTTCACTTAAGTTGTATATATATGTAAATAATGGTTGTTTTAGGGTTTATTAGGTATCATCTTGGTAGTTTTTCCAGGCAAGCGAAAAAAACAGCCCAAAATGGACCAAAAATGGCAAAATTCTCCGTAAACGACACTTTCACTAAATCGACTTTAGTAATTTCGTTATTACTCCATATGTAATGTTTATAGAAATTTGAAATTTTTACCATTATATAATTGACGTATCGGTACATGCATTGAAAAATATTTCAAAAAAATTTGATAACTTTTGGGCTAAAAATTTAGCTTTGAAAATACCTTGTTTTTTAAAGTTTATCCCTAATAAAGTTATAAATATTTGGCAAAAACTTTTGAAAAATGTAATATAACTTTACTCATATACTTCTCTAACAATTCTGAAAAAGTTAATAAAAACTTCAGTTTATTTTTAAAAGTGAGAACGAAGCGAAATTTTTAGTATTTCTATTATGATTCATTGTCACTGAGATCATTTAAAACTTTCCGAAAATATTACTTTTTGGCATCAATTGTAACATTAATAAAAATTGCCATCAATTTTATTTACAAGTGCTTCTGGTGTTTTAATTAGACAAAATGGTCGATTTTAACGATTATTGGAATAGTGAAATTGTGTTGATCATTTTTCAGTGCAAAACCCATCCTAAAGGTTCGGGAGCGGTAAATTGCGTCCTACAAAAAAGGTCGCAGTCATATTACTACGTGAAAAATTGATATTTTCATCCTTAAATTAATCTTTCCACTCGATTAAATAAGTATTTAAAATTAAATTATAATATATTTTATACTATATTACCGTATCATGATAATTTTCTATGTTCTGTTAAATGTTAACGCATATGTAATAACTGAATATTTTTGTTTTTAAAAATCAAATTGTGTTTTTCCTTTGTAAAAATTAAATTATTTGTATACTGTTCAGCCATTTAAAATTTGAGGGTCCCAAAGCGAGTTCCATTAAATGATCCATTAAATGTGGCTCAGGTTGTAATACATACACTAGTAACACCTACATCAAAGTTCTGATGAAACTATACGCATTCTCACGTATACCGACTATGGTGCAATTGTATATCACTTAGGATTGCGTTTTAAATTGTAACGGTGAAACTGACGAGATTCGTATTTTTATTTATTTATTATTTTTTTTTTTTTGAAGCCAAATAGTATCATACAGAACATAGGCTCGTCTTAAGGAACGATTCTCAATCGAACTTGCGCACAGAAATGCCAATTACACCTGCCACTTTGGCATTTACAGGTAACGACTTACCAGGCAGGTGCCTGATAGAACATCAAGACAACGGATAACTGCGTCGGCGCCATGCATATTGCATATACTAACGTAATACGTAAGTGATATACATAATATTATGTGTATATATAATACTTATACTTCCAGATGACTTGTACGCACGTTGTACAGAAGTCCGTCACGTAAATGTATACTGCGAGGATGGGAATTTAATCGGCTTAGAAGTCTTTAAGAAAACGTCCACAAAGAGAAATATAGACGTAAGAGCTTGAGCGGTGTTAAGCCTGAAATATCTGACGAGATTTTCGAATTAATGCATTTTCCACCCTTCGCGCGCGACGCCGGTCCACCCCGGTGCGTGACGTAATAAATTATTCGCCAAAACCGTCATAACGAATACACTATAATAATACATACATAAACCAGCCAAAACCAAACGTTTTGTCTATAAAAACGTGATATTAAGATGCACTTTTTACAGGGCATATCTGGTGGATAATCAGTGGCGGTTATAAGGGGGGGGGCGATATGTGGATCCCCCCTCCCCCTTAGGCCATTTTTTGTAAATTTATTTATTTAGTACCCATAAATCATGGTACAATCTTACACAAATAGGAAAAAACATGTACCTATTTTTAATTTTTATCGTGCTGCAATTTGTTAAGATGTCTGTGCGTTTAGTTTATTTTTGTTCTTATAGGTAGGTACCGTGTGTACCTACGCGTACTATCAGCTTTTTTGCCGAGCTTAAAGGTATTTACTTATTTCTATCTAACTGTTAGGCTATTGTTTTATTAACTTGTATTTCTATAGCTTTTACATTATAATATGCATTAATATGCATCTGCGGTGTGCTTTTTTTTATTTACATAGATAGAAAATATGGTTAAGGTCAACAATTGGTGAAGAAAGGTTGAATGGGCTAGCCTTACTCCACATTCATAAATATATTTCTATAGATATAGAAAATATTACTACACGCTTTGCTAAACAAAAGAATAGGCACATGCTTTTACTGTAGTTTTTTTTAATGATATTTGATGTGGTATGACTATTAAAAAAATATTTATGCTATATGAAGTGTTTATTTTTTTTTCAAAATATTGAGGAAAGGTCTATCCAACATTATTAACCCTACTATTTTTTTTTGTAATTTTCTTCCCCCCCTTAAAATTCAATTATAACCACCACTGGGTGGATTTGATATGTATTATTCATATTTTTTTTTTTATCAACGTGAAATAATCGGATTGTACTCATACACCTTGTATACTGCACAATACATGGTAATCGTTTCTCATAGGCGTGTGCAGACTTCATCGGCATTACTAATTATTAATTATTATTATTAATTTTATTAGTCCATTACTTAAAAGAGTCCCCTGTTTGGTGGTTTTCCTAAAGACAATTATCGAACATGTTTCCGCCCCTCCCCCGAAAAAAAACAGCCCGCTATTTTGAAGTATTTGTACGGGAAATTTTCATTGCATACATATATACAATAGCGTCTATGTGTGTGGCACATTAGACATGATACACATGCCGATGACTCGAAATTAAACCAATTGTTTGGAAAATATTTGCGAATTGATATTGCTACGATAAGATACAGCGTGTTTATCCGTATAATGCATATTTTAGCGCCGCGCGTGAATCGCTGTAGTCCGTCTCGATTCGGGATGGGTTGTGGCGTACACGTGTATTTGATTGTTTTACGCGTATCCGATGCCAAACTCCCAACAGATTCGGGTGGAAAGAGCTTAAAACGGTGTTTACTCTGACGCAAAATGTGTAATCTGATAATCGGAAAGTGCAATCTGAATCTTAGATGTGCTTGTTTGTTATGTACGAACATAGTGACCACTGAAAAATAAATTTAATTTTAAATCAACACGTATCATTCAGAAAAGAATGCAGACCAATCGAAACTTAAAATGATCATAAAAAAAAATATAATAATAATAATTTAATATAAATATAAATGGATTATTTTTAAAGTTGATTTTTTGAATACTTTGTAACCTACTTTTATTTAAGCTTTATTAAGTTTATGAATTTCGTTCCAAAAACAAATCATGCCGTATTATAAACCGTTTATTAAAAAATGAATCGTAAGTTAGAGTTTCATTTTAGATTCTGAGTGAAGCGAAGGATCTTAGGGTTATACAATGATGTTTATTTTTTTAGATTCTAAGTGAAGCGAAGGATCTTATGATTTTACAATGATGTTTATTTTAGATTCTGAGTGAAGCGAAGGATCTTATGGTTTTACAATGATGTTTATTTTTATTTTAGATTCTGAGTGAAGCGAAGGATCTTATGGTTTTAAAATGATGTCTATTTTTTTTTTCTTTTTTTTTTCTGTAAACACTTTTTCGTATAGAAATCCTTGTCCAAAAGTTTTGTCCAGCAACTTTTTAGATTCCAAATTGAACTGAGATGGTACTTTAAAGAGGTCATTTTTCCAAAATCTCCTTAGTTTTTCCAGTAATCAAGAATAACTATCGAAAAACTGAGTAAAAACGGTAAAATCGGTAAAAATCCGCCGTAAACGAGATTATTCACTGTTCAGATTTTAGGTATTTAGTCATAAATCGAAAAGTATTGAAGCTAGAAACTTGAAAATTTTATCCAATATCAAATACATACTTTTTTATATTGGACAACATTTTCAGAACAATTAAAGCACTTTTGACTTAAATATAGAACTTTTAATTTACCAAATTGTTTGAAAGTTTTTATGTAATATAATTTTAAATATTTGACAAAAAGTTCTTTTTTTTTTTTTTTTTTATTCTTTATTTGATTTATACAATCTATACAAATATAGTATAATAAGCATAATGGATAACAAATAATGGAAACAAATTAACAGAAAAGCTTGAGTGAAGAAGCCGCCCATTGACGACACTCCGGCTTTTAGAATTTTTTTTTTTCACGTGGGAGGGTTAGTCAAGGAGTAGGTCTCGGCACCATTTCCCTTTTAATCTTTTTGGAGGGTTACCAGGCATTGGGTTGGAAAGATTTTTTGCAAGAATGTTTGGATGATCGTGAAGTGAGTTGTGGTAGCGCTTGTAGAGTTTAGAGACGGATTCTATTACTGTTAGTAGTTTTAAGTCAGTGTGTAAGGTGAGGTTCGAGACATAGAAAGGCGCGTTTGTAATTAAACGTAGAATTTTGTTTTGGACAACTTGAATTTTTTTAATGTTGGATTTTTTTGCCGAACCCCAGATTTGGGCGCCGTACGTCCAAATAGGCTTTAGCAGGCTTTTGTACAGCATTAGTTTGGTACTGATTGAGAGTTTGGATTTAGGGTTTAAAAAGTAGTTAAGGGAACGAAGGCGAGAGTTTAACTTAATTTTGGTGGTGTGGATATGGTAATTCCACGTTAGTCTTTTATCAAAGCTAACACCTAGGTATTTTGTGGTAAGTGAAGTGGGAATCTGGATGTCATTGAAAGTGATTTGAGGACACAGGCCTTGTTTTAGTGTGAAAGTTATGTGGCAAGATTTGGATTCATTTATTTTAACTTTCCAGTTTTTACACCAGATTTCTATTTGGGTGAGGTGGGATTGAAGCATGTTTGAGGCTGTGAGTGGATTTTCATGAGATGAGATAATCGCTTTATCGTCAGCGTATTCTGCGACAAAAGTGTTAGTGGAAATAGGTTGATCTGCAATAAATATGTTGAATAGTAGGGGGGCTACAATTGCACCTTGGGGGACTCCAGCTTGAATTTGGGAGCAGTCGGATAGAGAAGAGCGGTAACGTACAGCGAACTGGCGCTCATGAAGGTAAGACTTGAAAAACAGGTAAAACGTAGGCGGTAAGATTTTCTTTAATTTATATAGGAGACCATCGTGCCACACTCTGTCGAAGGCCTGTGCGACATCAAGGAAAGCTGCAGTACAATATTGTTTTTTCTCTAAAGCAGATGCAATAGAGTCCGTGATCCTATTTATTTGATGGATTGTGGAGTGCCGATTTCGGAAACCAAATTGTGTGTTAGGAATAATTCCGGAATTATTAATAAGGGGATTTATTCTCTTGAGCACTAATTTTTCGAGGACTTTTGAAAAAAATGGTAGGAGACTAATTGGCCTGTATGACGAGGGAGATTCAGGAGGTTTGCCGGGTTTCTGAATTAATATTATAATAGAAGATTTCCATTGGAGTGGGAAATAGGTAAGGCGAAGTGTTGCATTGAATATATAAGTGAGGAGTATTATGGTCTTTTTGGGAAGGTTTTTGGCGATGTTAAATGTTATGAGATCAGAACCAGGAGCTTTCCTTTTTGGAAAAGTGGAGATGTAGTGTTGGACTTCAGCGGGAGAAAACGCTTTTGGGGGTAGGGATAATTGTAGAGGGGATGACAGAAATTCGTCAATTTCTTTATGGAAGACGGGATTGATTTCGGAGACGTGTGGCTTGAAGACTTCGGTAAGGTGGGTTTTGAAGGTCTCTGCTTTATCCAGATCATCTATGGCCCATGAGTTATCTTGTTTTTTGAGAGGAGAGTATGAAGGTTTGTCTTTTAGGGCTGTTTTGGTTGCTCTCCATAGTGAGCCGTCTTGTGATGTAAGGGAAGATAAATAGTTGGAGAACGATTCGCTTCTAAGCTTTGAGAGTAATCTTTTAAGGTGCGCGGAGAGGGTGTTCATGCGTCTTTTATCTGAAGGATATTTGGTAGTTTGCCAGATGGCTCTTGCGCGACGTTTCTCGTTGATTAGAGAGCGTATGTGGGCAGGAAGATTTAAAGAGAATGGAGGTATAGGTTTGGTAGGCGGAGTTGAGTTTTTTGCGGCTGATTGTATTGAGCTGGTTAAGTTAGATATGGCGATTTCGATATCATTTGGGGTTTTTAGTTTTATGTTTAGATTGGTCTCATTTGTGAGTAGATTTTGGAATTTATTCCAGTCTGTGTTTTTGTTTGTGAGTGAAAGGTGAGCCTCTATGATTGGAGGAGAAGAATCAATAGTGAGGAGTACGGCTGAGTGGTCCGAGTACAAAGAGTTGAAGTTTTCAATGTGATGGAATAGGTTGTTAGGAGATTTAGATATGAAGATATCGAGGATGTCTGGGCGTTTTCTTGGGGAAGTAGGCCAGTATGTTGGATCAGGTGGAGAGTGAATTTGGCAATGTTCAGAGTTGACGGTACGGAGGAGGGTATTACCTCGTGGATTACTGGTTCGGCAGCCCCAGTGAGGGTGTTTAGCATTAATATCTCCGCCAACGATGAATTTGTGGCCTAGCTGTTTGAAGAAGAGTTTAAATTGATCTATTGTGATGTTATGTTTAGGTGGACAATACGCGGCAGCTATCGTGAGGTGGACGTGATTTAGGGTCAGAGATATTGCACATGCTTGTATATAGTCTTTGTTGTAGTTGGGTAGGGGATAAAATTTAAGGTGTGTGCGGATTAGAATTGCAGATACGGCGTGAGCGGTACCATCTGGGTGGTTCGATGTTATCAGTTGGTAGCCGGGAATATTTATCCTAGCATGGTCTGTGAGGTGGGATTCTGATATGAGAGCTATGTCGATTCTCTTATCGTGTAATGTAGCTGTTAATTCGTTTACGTGGTTAAGCATGCCGTTGCAATTCCATAGGAGAACAATTAGTGAATTGTTGGTAGTATTATTTATCATTATTGTTTTTAAGTAATTGTGTGATAACGGTTGTAAGAAGGGATAAGAGTGGGTTCAGTATTGATTTAAATTCAGCTATAAAGTTGTTAAGAGCTGATGTGATGTCTGTTGATTGGTTAGGGGTAGGTGTGGGATTTGGTTTAGTTCCAGAAGTGATATGAGCGTAGGAAGTTTGGGTTTGGGTATGATTGGGGTGAGGGGCCGGAGAGGTCGTCAATGGGTTAGACTGGTGAGTAGATGGGATTACATTTTGGGGGGAGAGTTTTAAAGTTGGTTTACGGGATTTTTGAAGTTGCTTGTGTATTTGGCATCCTCTGTAATTGGCAGGATGGCTTCCTTGGCAGAGTGCGCAGGTGGGAGGGACGTCATTCGGCTTGTCGCAGGAGGATGATTCATGATTTTTACCGCAACGAACGCAGCGTGGGTTGTAGTTACAATAGGAACGAGTGTGGCCGTAGTCTTGACATTTCTGGCATTGTACGAGCTCACGGCGTTTGTGTGGTTCTTCCACTTTAATTATTGTATGGAGAATGGATGTGATGTCGAAGATTGTTTTGCAGTTTTCGTCCTTAGTCAGGTCTACAAAGAAGAGGGGGAGAGCTTTCTTTGTTAGGCGCTGTTTTATGTTAACTACTTGCAGTATTGAGAGGTTAAATTTTTCCAGGGCGGATTTTATTTCTTCACATGATGTAGATGGGTGGAGATTACGTAGTACTACTCTGAAAGGTTTTTCACTTTGTGGTTGGTAAGTATGGAATTGTGCATCTTTTTGGGCGGTCAAAAAATGAATTATTTGACGATAGCCATCAGAGGTGTTGGCTTGGACTTTGGTGTGTTTATGGGTGGATTTGCAATGAAAACCGTTTTCTCCGACAAGATTGATAAGCGATTTGCATAATTGGTTGTAGTCGAGTTTTTGATTGGCAATGAAGATTGGAGGTATCTGATCTTTTTTGGGAGGTACGTTAGACATGTCCAGGTTTATGGATTCATTATGATTTTTGGTGACCGTTTCGGTTTCTTCAATGCTGTCCGGGTTAAAATTAAAAATGCTTGGGTTTTGAAGAGCGGCAAATCGATTTGGTGTAGAAAAAGTTTGAGTTTGAGTCGGAGTGTTGTTATTTCTCTTTTCCCGAGGTGTTCTGGGAGAGCGGAAACCATCTTCATCAGAGGAGACTGGTATTATCGTGTTATTTTTTATTTTTATTTTAGGAATAGTTTTATTTGATTGGTTACTCATAATTATAAATGATTATAAGTGCAAGACATAATGTGGGTTTACGTAGTTTAGTTAATTTGGTTAATTAGATGCTTGTATCTCTATTTCTACTACTCGTGAGTGGACGGGAGATAAGGCAGCGATAAGCCCGCGGTGGGCGCGGTGTTATGTAACTTGTGATAGTATTTGTGGTTTGATTTCTTACCAGTTAATTAAAAATTCCCTGATCGTCAGTTTTTCTTGGAGGACTGGGCCTCTCGGAAGCTGAGAGTAGTGTGCACAGATCGGTGGTACTTAGATGACTATTTTGGTACACAAAACAAGTTGATAGTCGAAAATTTGATGACGGAAAAAAAGAAATATAATATTTCTCATTACGGAACACATGTGCGCGTGACGACTATCCACGGCGGAATGACAAAAAGTTCTGAAAATTTAATATGACCTTACTCATATACCTACCTAATTATCCTAACAAAAGTTCAAAAATCGTTAGTCAGGATTTTTTTTTTATACACACTTTAATAAATTATTATACGATTTTTTTCGATATAGTCTGATTTCTTTTAAAGTTATTTCTAATGAGTTATAATTGTTATAACAATTGAAGTTTAAATGAGTTATATCTAATCGAATATTTTATGAGGGTTTAATTACAAAAAAACTCACCGAAAAATTATACAAATAACCGTAAAATACGTAAACAGTATTTAAATAATAATATATTATATTACACTGAAGCTTTGCTCAGAATCGTTTTATACTAAAGAAATGAGTCATAATTTCTTTAAAACTTAATACATTCATCACCAATATCTTGTCCGAGGACCGAAGGGACGATGGACGAACTTGTACCACCATCATCTCACTTACCAGCTTTTTAAAATTCAATCAGTGGCGGCTCAAGTAAAAAATGCACATGCACTACACAAATCCAATACCAAAGTTTGAAAAATTAACAATAATGCCAAAATGAAGATGACCCCTGAGATTAAAAATTTACAATTCACCAAATATTAAAAAAAAAAAAAAATTAAATGTTTGCTTAAAATAATAATGGTAAAAAAAATAGATAAGAAATTAATAACAAAACTGAATAGATTATTAATATTATGGTCATTAGAAATGAAAAGATTTTTGAATTTATAAATAATTCTAATTTGCATCAGTCAGAACATATTTTTAATCTAGAAAGGTAGTTGGCTGACATTTATTAGATATGCTATGAACTAAAAAACTGAAACTTTAGTATGTATTAACCCGATAATTATCTTCTTGATACATTTTATCAAGTAATTAAAATATGAACTTAATACTTCAGAACTATTATGTAGTATTTGGCATATGACTGTGTATTATGTACCTTAAGTTATTGGGCAACAGCCGATTATAATCAAACACATATTAGCCAAGTCTACATTGTATCCAGGGGCGGACTGGGTTTATATTTCAGGCCGGGAATTTTTTTTTGCCAGGCCAAAAGTTAACAGGGGACTAACGATTTGGTCATAACTCATAAGTATGTAAAATAAAATTAATGATTAAAAACTTTTATTATTTTAAAAATATTTTCAAAATTTTATATAGATATAAAAAATTACATATAATATATAAGATATTTTTTTATAGTTATAATGTATACATTTTAATACAATACTTATATATTAAAATGAACTCTTAAAGTAATTCCTTTTTTACATAATTAGGTTTTTTTATTATTATTATTTTTTTTTTTTTTCTGTAAACGCTTTTTCGTATAGAAATCCTTGTCCAAAAGTTTCGTCCATCAATTTTTTAGATTCGAAATTGAACTGAGATGGTACTTTAGAGAGGTCATTTTTCCAAAATCTCCATAGTTTTTCCAGTAATCAAGAATAACGATCGAAAAACTGAGTAAAAACGGTAAAATCGGTAAAAATCCGCCGTAAACGAGATTTTCACTGTTCAGATTTTAGGTATTTAGTCATAAATCGAAAAGTATAGAAGCTAGAAACTTGAAAATTTTATCCAATATCAAATACATACTTTTTTATATTGGACAACATTTTCAGAACAATTATAGCACTTTTGACTTAAATATAGAACTTTTAATTTACCAAATTGTTTGAAAGTTTTTATGTAATATAATTTTAAATATTTGACAAAAAGTTCTGAAAATTTAATATGACCTTACTCATATACCTACCTAATTATCCTAACAAAAATTCAAAAATCGTGACTCAGGATTTTTTTTTATACACACTTTAATAAATTATTATACGATTTTTTACGATATTGTCTGATTTCTTTGAAGTATATTTCTTATGAAATATTGAGTATTTGTTAGAAAGTTCTTGAATTTTAATACAAGTTTACTCTTATACTAAACCATCAATACCGAAAAAATATCAATAATCGTGACTCGAGATTTTTTTTCCAAGCATTTAAAAAATTATACAAATAACCGTAAAATACGTAAACAGTATTTAAATAATAATATATTATATTACACTGAAGCTTTGCTCAGAATCGTTTTATACTAAAGAAATGAGTCATCATTTCTTTAAAACTTAATACATTCATCACCAATATCTTGTCCGAGGACCGAAGGGACGAAGGACGAACTTGTACCACCATCATCTCACTTACCAGCTTTTTTTATTATCTATGTGTATGATATTTATGTCGAGAACATTGAAGTTATTATGTTTTTATTTCAAATAATAATCAAGCACGTAAATACAAATTCAAACATTAAAATTATTACTGAAGTTACAAAATGATACTGTTTGGAATAAAATATCTGAAAATATTTAATTAATCGTTTTGTAATAATTCCAATAAACCACTATATCTTTCTTAAAATGCATCAGGATATTTTACTTACTAATTCAATCAGTATAGTGGAACAAATCGATGGATCATCAAATAAAACGTTTCTCTTAAGTGATGATTAAAGATAACCTGGGATTGACCAGTCAAATTGAAAAGTGTGTACCATCTCATAATATAAATTTTAAGACCTGGGAAAAGGCACGTTTATTCTATATTTTATATATGGATAGTGTAAACAATACGGGTAATGATATTACACCACTGAATAACCGCGTCCGTGGTGAAACTGTAATAATAGAATACACAGCAAAAGCAAACGTTCCATAAATTAATTAATATACGTCGATAGCAATAAAATGTGTGGAGGATCGAAACGGTGTTGGGTTGCAATTATTCGTCAAAATAATGACTTGTGGGCTCACATTTCTATAACTTATATGCATGAGCGTAACCTATAACATAAACAATACAGGTTTAATTAAAAAACAAGTTTTTGTGTTATATTTTTTTAAAAAAATTATTAAATATCATTATTATTCCTAATGTTATTAAAATTCAATAAAGTGCCCTTGAATATTTATACTATTCAATTTAATTTTGATAATGGATAAACTTGAAATTTAATATACTCATAGAAAAATTCATTTGAATAATAAAAATATTTTTTTTCATTTTTTCACATACGTGATTTGTTGAGTATTAATTGTTTTTTATATGGCTTTTTTACATTACTTTTAAATTATAACATAGTATGATACAATTTAATACACTTTTTGGAAACGTTTATTTACAAATTAGCTTTTTCTTTCAGCTACTCTTAAATTTAAACGCCAACGCCTCACACTTTCGATCTAATAATAACAATTTTAAAGTTAATATTTTCAAAAAATGTCTATCATCTTTTACAATATTTTATCATGTATTGTAATTACCACTAAAAAAAATAAAACCTTAAATAATCACGTAGATAACAAAATAGTAAATATTTGATTTAAATTAAATTGTAGCAATATTGCGTTATAAATTGTGTATTTAAAAAATCATGGTTATTCATTATCCAGGCTTAAATCTCATTGTTCAAATCTCCTTGGGACATTATAAACACTTTTTCCAGGGAGAATTAATATTACTTCGATACAAATATCACCCATACATTCTATAGCTGTTATCTTGGATCGATCTTTTTGTGAACATTTTTTGAAAGTGATCGTTTGTTCAAGTGTCTTAAAAAAATAATGTAAGTAGGATTAGTTAAGTGGCCTCGTTCATTTATTTTTTTATTTTACGTTTATTTAACCGAAATCCACTACAACTACAAAATCTGAAAATACGACTATCTAAGCAAAAAATGTATTTATCGAACTGATAACAGTAACATATAAATATATTAATCATGTTTAAAACGTATAATTTTTTCTTTTATGCTCAATCGAGTTGTTCTGTGTTCAATGTTTCATGTAAATGAGTATTGAAAACCGTAAAATGGTATTTATTCTAATTGCAGTCAAGTGTGATACGTTCGTGCGAATTTATGTTCCGACCAAGGTGTCGTGAACCATTCGCTTAACCAGGTATTCGTAGGAGAACAAAACACTTTAATGGACCCGACACTTTATTCGATTATTTCCCCTTCTATCGTTTCAAAGATGATAAATATAGTTCTATAAGACCAAAAACCAATACCGATTCGATTGAATACGCAAAAAATATGACAAAAAACTTATCCCAATCCAATGTGTCGAGTGAAATGGAAAAACGAGAAATATTTTCTTCACACATTTTCTTCGATAATTATCAACAACATTATAGCGTATAAGTTAACGCATCGGAAATCACAGCAATATCTCTTTCCGTGATATATTTAGCGTCACTGGTGAGTTAAAATCTATGGTGCTGGTTAATTTTCATGAGATAATTTAAAAAATCATCCATACTCGTAGACAGTCTGGTCCCCACAGATGCCTTCAGGTTTTTCTTTTTTCATTCTCTAGACCCGTCAGGATCACTTCCTAGTAGACTCCCTGACAATGGCAAACAATGTATGGATTTCACGCATTTTCCTCTCGAAGAGGCTTCTCCAGAATGAAATCTCCGCCGTTCCGTCGAACGAGGAAGCAAGGACCGAGGAAAAAAATTATGATTCCGACGGCCACATGACAGTGTAACACTGAATAATTTAATATTGGCTTTTACATTATGAATAACTCTAATTAACCGAGTCTGTATTTACACAATCTAGGCGTCGGTTTTTATACTTTTTATTTATCTTCCAAACGACTCAGGACTACTGCAACTGTGACTACGATAATACGGACACGTGCACGCGATACAATCTTGTTTTAACGTTGAAAATGTTTTCAAGGAGGTCAAGTCGGAAAAACAACTAGAAAAACGTGTTTTATATATAAATGTGCGTGTTTTTTATATTTTTAAAATGTTTTTAAGGCGACCGAATGAAAAAAAGTAGAAAATATGCAGCGAAACACAACGCACCTGAGGCTGAATGTTTATACTCATATTACTATTCGCAAAACGTTATTCCAATACAGAAAAAAAAAACTATTTAATACGTTTACTGTGTATGCATATGCGTATAACTATAAAAAAAATAAACATAGCCTCCCTCTGTAACCACGCTGTACAGCATAAATGTAGAAAACCATAAGAAATTCTACATACATTCAAATAAATTTCGATGAAAAGAACCCAATTTAATTTAAATTCACACTGCTTATGAATTTGAATAACATAACACAAAAACATTTAATTTGTCTATATTTGGTAATTTGTAACGGATTATTCATTGTATTATTCATTGTATTTTAGAGTGAATCACTGTTTGTTTTTTTTTTTTCAAAAGCATTGTCACGTGAAATCGCAAAAAGTTATGCTGAAAAAGAAGAAAATTACTGAAACGAAAAAACTAAAAGTAGTATAAAAAAACTAAAGTTACAGTAAATATAAAAATAAATAAAATAGTCTCTCTTCAGAATTAGATATAAACTGGGTATTCTGCAATTATTTAATAAATAAATACAATTTTCTTAGTGCAATTATTATTCATCAAGTATGTGAGTATAAAAATAAATTCACATCAATATATTGCGTATTACATTTTTCAAAGTTTTTTTATGTCATTACTATTTAATATTATACAAAACTAATTTCAGATTCTAAGTGAAGCGAATGATCTATTCATTTTCCAATGATGTTAATTTTTTTTTCTTTTATAACGTGAATTAAAAAAAATATACCTTGCTTAAATATGTGTACCAAATTTGTTTCACAATATATGTTGAGAATAATTTTTTTTTCATTCAATGACCAACCCTTAGTATTTGGAGTATTTATGTTGACGCATTTTTAGGTACATTTTTTATGCATTATAAGTCAAAAATATATGATAAAAAAAGAGTTTACAGTTCTTTTTTGAAATGACTAAATATGTCATTACCACATTCGTTCGCTTCATGAACATTTTATGTTTCATAACCTTTTTAATTTTTATCACAAGAACGTTTGGCATTGAACAAGACTAATAACATACAAACACAAATAATGTGAAAAAAGTTAATAACAATCGCATCAAAATTATTTACGAATTTTTCGTTTGTTTTAGCGAAAACGTATGACAAACTTTACTTAATTCAAAGGAGTCAAACATGTTAAATGCTCAATTGAAAAAAATAAAATATTAATTTTTGGAAAAAATGAAGCGACGCTATTGTAGCGCGTACAAATTTTATTAGTTATCGAAAAAAAAAAACGTAATCAGGATGAGAAAGTGATAATTAATTAGGTAACGAATTACTAATATTTTTGGCCAGAATTGGCCATTGGTGCACTATGCGCTATAGCGTTATATTGCATTTGACTATTCGATGCTTGATATATGAATTCAATGCAGTGAATTATCGAAAAACTTGGTGCAAGTGAAAAAAAAACTCTTATGTTTGTAATTTTTGTATGTACCAGTGATGGACCATTGCAATATTAGCACACATACACCAATAGTGTAGGAGTATCGATCAATATGGGTCATATTCGTGACTGGCCAATGCTGGCCTAATACATCAGTCGCAAAATATACCACTTGACGAGTATTTTGTGAATAAATTAAATTCCTCAACCCCTGCTACCAATAATCAGGTATTACACATTTTTACATTTTTGTCGGCTAATCATTTTTCCTATTATGGATTCGATAATTTAAAAATATATTGTTACGCTTTATCGTATGATTAGAGCACATGTGGTGTTGTCATCAACAAAAAAATAATAAATAATTTGGCCACTTATCAATCAATCAATTATATCAATGAATGCTATAACTGATTGAAGACTTTTAATTCTTTGGTTTTTCTCAGCACAACATAATTGTTTTAAGTTACAAATCACCTACATAATGAAGCTGATTTTTGAAGCAACGCAAATAATTTTGTGAAAAACCGTGTATAAATTGATCCAGTATTTTTTAGTTTTGTGAACTCATACATACTGCGGCTGAATTGTTTATAAACCAATAAAAAAATACGTATACGTATATATAAATATAAATTTAATTGCTATTTATTTAAATTCATTGTGTATAATATAATGATATACCTCTATAATATTTTACATAATTTTGTGTTACAAGTTGGAGGATAAATAAAAAAAATCAGTTGTAAGCACGTTAAGTTAGAAAAATTTGCCTTCCTCACCTAAAAGTATCACAATGGCTGCACGTCTCTTAGTACTCATATCGAAATTGGCTGAGATACCTACGCGTTTTGTTAGAAAACTATACAAACGTTTATCGTCGTTCATTTTAACGAATACACTTGTTTTTCACATTCAAATACCCGGAAGACGAACAAGTGCACGCCTTTATTTTAAAACTGGGCGATATCTGTATATTACTCGTATTTTCTACACGATGGGTAACTTCGCCGTGATGCGTATATGTAGAATGTGTGAGTGTATGTGTGTGTGTGTGTGTGTGTGTTTATACTTACACCTGACTGATGTATGGATACACCTGTAATATTAATGCTTCACTAGCAACGCTTTAATTATTCTTAAGTGTTATTATTATTATTATTATTATAAATTATAATAATATGTAGAAAATATTTGTGTACACGTATAATAATAATAATATAATTTTACTACACTTGTTCGTATACGCGCCCGTGTGTACGTGTGTTTGTGCATGCGTGCGTACGTGTATGTGCATGTGCATGTGCGTGTGTGTGTACGTCTGCGTGCGTGGTAAATATGTGAACTCGTACTATTAAGGTACGGCGTTTAGTTTGAATCTTATAGTGTGCCGTTAAGAACAAGACAAGTAGTATGATGAGTGGCTCTCCGTAAACCTTATAATTATTATCTATGACAAATTCTTCATATAATTTGCAGTGACATAACAAAAAATATAACATAGATTCGAAGTTCATAAAATCAATATTTAGTTGATCTGAGGAATTTTATTATTGTTTTACAATGACAATTACTAATGAAATAATTTTTTTTTTCTTATTTTTAATAATATTTCAAAAGTATTTCAACTGAAAAATACGATTTTTCGGAATCGTAAAAGAAGCTCTCCGTTCATCACTTTATCCATCAAGTAAAAAAAAAAAAGCTTTTCTTTTCATTTTGTAAGTTCAACACAATTGTACTCTTATACATTATATAATATGAAATGTATTAAATTGATACAATTATAATTGTAATCAGATTATCATCAGATGAAATTTATGTGAATATTCCACTACTCTTATAATCAAATACCTTATTTTACTTTAAATTAAACAATATTTATATTTTTAATGAAAAATTAGTACATTTCGTTATTAGTATTGCGTAAATTTAACTCGAATATTGAGGGAAAATGTACGTAGTTAAAAATTAGTTCCATATTCTAGGTTATTATTGCCTATTAATTATTTGTTACTCAATTTTCTTTTATTATTGAAATGTGTTTAATAGTTGAAATAATTACATGACAAGTTCACTAACTAGTTTCAGTTTTCAATATCAACAAAATTCACATAAAATCTGTGTCGTTTGAAAATATTTTACTCCCATCAATAATTTTCCGGAAAGGTAGTTACTTAACCTTTTGAAAATTCAGTAAATTTTACCTTTTATTCGTTAATTTATCATTAATAATTATGATTAACACATTGTTATATGATACCTTTACTTTAAATTATTTTTATTCGAGTTATTTTCAATATTGCTCCTATTAAAGCACTCTCCGATGCGCATGTATTTTTGTGCAAAAGAGAAATGAAAATGCTGATATAAAAATAATCATTTTTGGTATTGATATATTGTTTTTCACTAGTAAATGCTTGTTAAAACTAAAATAAAACATAATATTATTTAGATTATAATACGAAATATAATTTTTTTACTCAGTCTTAAGCTAAATCAAACCAAGGTTTTTTGAAATTTTTGAAATTTTACTAAAATCATTTATTTTTAAATAAAACAAATGGAAATAATAAAATCCATTGTACAAATCAAAACCATAATTATTGGGTTGTGTAATATTCTGAAAAGACCGTTTGTAATGTTTGTTTACGTTATTGAACAATTATAATGAATTTTTACTTACAATATTCCACGAGACCGTTTTTTATCATAAAGATTGATTTTATGAGAATAAAAAATAAAACAATAGCTATAAAAGTTTTCCGTTCCCGTTTTTAATTTTTATACCACAAACTCATTTAGGTGTATCCACGTATATATACATTTATATTGTGTCCACAGCGTTGTATTCACAAGGGATGTATTATATACGGTATAAAATTATGATGTAAGAATAATTATTTCATTTGTATTTTCAAATCAAAAAAAAAAAAAAAAAAATACTGTTTAAAAAAAAATATGTATAAATAGAGTGATTCACGTGGAAAAATATTTATTTATGCATTACATATCGCCCCTGTGACCCGGTAACCCTCATAATCTTATTCCGATCAAAACAATAACCTATAAAAACATGGTTTTGAACCTATACGGTTTTGTTTTTGCACAAGAATTTGAAAAACAACACGATCGTATATGGAAACAGTATGGTTATCATCGGGATAAAATTATCATTTTCCTCTATCAACAAATAATAATGATATATTCGTGTGTGGTATTTTTGCTTTTCAAACTATAAATCCGTGACGTGAAACGTGAAAAAAAAAACGAATAACAACAAGCATTGTACCTTCAACCAATAATTAATTCAAGCATTATCATACAAGGAAAAAAATATATAAAATTTCAAATCAGCAACGTGTTCATATATTACATTTTGTATAGTCGGTTTTTAGATTCTGAATGAAGCGATCTTATGGTTTTACACTGATGTTTATTTTTTTTTAGATTCTGATTTTTAATATTTTACAATGATATTTATTATTATTTATTTTTTTTTTTTTTTTTATTCTGGAGAAACTTTTTGATAAATTTAATTTCATACAAAAGTTTCATCCAGCAACTCTATAGTTTTCAAGTGAGCGGAAAAACAGCCTAAATTGGACCCAAAACGGCGAAATTCGCCGTAAATGACATTTGAATGAAATTGAGTTTAGTAATTTCGTCATTACTCCAAAAATATTGTTGCTAGAAACTTGAAACTTTCACCATATACTATTAACGTATCACAACATGTTTTAAAAAAGTTTCAAAAAAATAAGCCAACTTTATGTTAAAAACAGAAATTTAAATAAACCTTGTTTTTTAAAGTTTATCCCTAATAAAGTTTTCAATATTTAACAAAAACTTTTGAAATTTCAATATAATTTTACTCATAATTTTTTTTAACGATTCTGAAAAAAATTTAAAAATCGTGACTCCAGATTTTTTTAAGAGCGTTTAATTAAATTATGAGATGATTATAATGTAATGATCTGTTTTTACGTCAATTTCCAACTCAAACTATTTATTTGAAGAAATTGATTAATCGAATTAAAAGGAAAATTTGAATACAGATAGAACAAAGACTTTAAGATCTTTTTTTTTTTTTAAAAAAAATGTGTTTTTTGTCAAACAAAAACTTCAGATTAAATTAAAAAAAAAAAATCTTCCGAAAATTGATGAAGTATATGAATGGTATATTTTTAATATTTGGTGAAAACTTTTGAAAATATAATATGGCCTTACTCCTAGACTTCACTAACGATACTGAACAAATTTCAAAATTTATGACAATTGGTATTTTTTTTATAATAAATTATATATATATAAACGTTTAAATAAATTATTATACGATTATTACGAAATAACTATTTTTACGTCAATTTTCAACATTAACAATTTATTTGATGAAATCCTTTTCTCAGAACCGTTTAATTAAAGAAATTATATATAATATCTTTAAAATTCAATACATCCATCTTCATCAACTCGTCCGATGAGCAAAAAATATCCAATGGGGTGAAGTACGTTCTTTTTTAAACGATATTTACTTGAATTATATTTTTCGAGCTGATCTAAGTGAAGCTAATCGCAACGTATCTTTACACCTATCTCATTTAATCATTGGTTTTTTAAATTTAGAAACTTAGAAAACATAGAAATCAAGGGAAAATTTTCGAATTTTACTCGGAAAACTTGATAATTTTGTTACTACGGAAGAGATGAACGAAACTAGTAGGCTAATTCCGAGACATAATGACAAATTGTTACTATCGCAGTTATAGCTATATACAGTAATAGTATATGCACATTCAAAAATTATTGTAAAAGTTTGTATTTTGTTTGTTTTTTTTTATTATTATTTTTTTGCTACATGTCTTTTATGCCACCATATTCGGATTTTTATGTGCTTATTATTATTTGTATTTGTTGTTATTATTATCTGCTGTTTTCATACTTACATACACGTTGCATATAAATCACAAACATTGTTACTGGGGAAAAAATCGAATACGCACGCCAGACTTTCTTTGGGGTCCCTCTAAAGAATTACAATTGTACATTTATTAGAAATGCTGAGGCTGAGACCGTCGTTATTAAATTATATTAATTTTTTTATATTCCAAAAATAACGTATATAATGCATCTGCGGTGTATATGCGCACACGAGTACGTCTTGAAAAAAATAGACCATTCGTGGACTGCATAACATAATAATAATAAAAAACATAGTCATAAAACAATAATAATAATAATAACATTTCGGCAACCGAGTAGTCGAATGGTTGATATATTTTTAACCCTGTAATCCGCCTTCGGGAAATCGCTTCGTGCGTCTGTACGTCTACGGTCTGAGAACATCAAAGCGTACTATAACACGACGGAATATTATTTTAATGCGTTTCGTTCTTTTACTGAATTCAATGAAATCCTACAATCGTTTGTTTTTCCAGTGTGTACATGTGTGTGTGTGTGTGTGTGTGTGTGTGTGTTTGTGTGTGTGTGTGTGTGTGTGTGTGTGTGTGTGTGTGTGTGTGTGTGTGTGTGTGTGTGTGTGTGTGTGTGTGTGTGTGTGTGTGTGTGTGTGTGTGTGTGTGTGTGTGTGTGTGTGTGTGTGTGTGCGTTCACGGACACGCATGCGCTGGCTGAATTCATAAAATAGACGGAAAATATTCAAAGTAGTGCTCGTCTTGTGAATTGAAAAATGCCACGTTTGCGATGAAACAGATCGTACATTTTTTATTTATCTTTTTTTTTTTTCATTAACGATTTTAACATGTAATTAATTTATCACGCTTTAATGTGAAATGGCAAAGCTTATTCGACTGTTTTTCATGCTCCATTTGAGAGGATGGTTGTGATGGTTGAAAAATTACAGTTTAATTCCCTAGCAAGTTTTAACTAGATAGTAAAAGACGTAGTTAAGCATAATATCATTGTTTTTAATATTGTATTATACGGAAAAAAAATTACTGATGAAATCAACAGACTTATGTCATCATCTCTTCAGGAATGTATACATATTAGAAAACGGTTTACGGATTAGTGAAAACTCATAGCTCTGTGATAGTGATAGTCTGATTCTCACATATTGTTATATTTTTGTCAACGTAAGAGAAAATTAGGAGCACTTAATGGAAACGTCATTCTCTAACTTGTTTAACCGATCAGATTTCCATTATTACTTTGTGCATTTCTGGTTTGTTGTTTGTACAAAGAAATTAAGTCCATTTTTATAAGTTATCAAATAAATTTCAATTCTGTTAATAACAAACGAGTACTATATTCAACTAAATGAATTGTGTATACTGTTTCATATCAAAGGTAATAATTATAAGTCTAGAGAGTATGGGTATACAATAGGTAATACCTAGATGGCCAAATACGCTTGTAAATATTTTGTGTATTTTTGTACATGTAAGAACTTATGTAAGGATACATTTTTTTAAAGTGGAATGTTACGTTTTGGTGAATTTACTGTCGTGTAGGACTTACGCACGAAATAATTTTTTTATGTGTTGGAACTACTAACGTACGTTTATCCATGGGTCATTTTTATCAGCTTTATCTCGTGCGAGGACTTGCATTTGCCCGTAAGTATGCAGGTTAGCATTAAAAATTTAAAATTATCGAAATGCACATAATATTTATAGATCAATACATTTCAAAGAAAAATAAGTTTAAGTGTAATGTATCATTATTATTACACAAGTGTCTCTACAGTCTACTAGATAAATCGTATATAATTGTATGCAAGAGCTAATGCTATCTTCCATGTTTAATCATTGAAGTTATAATCTAATATTAATATTCCGATTGACAGTTGATAGAGCTAAAAAATTTACTAAAGTTTTGATTTGCAAATCATTTTATATTTATAACGATTAATTAATTTATGAAATGGAAACAGTACCTATATTTTCATTTTTCAACAATGGTATCTGCTCTTAAATATATTTTGATGCATTCACATAATTTTATCATTGTACAGAAATATTTCATTTTGTAATTCAAACTAAATCAGTTTATCCATCAATTTGGTCTTTTGATACAATAAACCTATTAATTAAAGCGTGAAATGGTGACATTTTAACAATGTCCTCTAATTAATTATTCTGAAAAATAGCCTCTGGTAAATAAACGAAATTCATCGGTGTTTAATGTTTGACTGAACGAGGCCTTTGACAAATAATAAATTTATCCTTTCACTATTTTGTGTACTAACAACTATCACCACTTTACAAGTACTATACATTTTTATTTATTTTTTTTGCGCTGTACATTCCGTATATATATATGTGGGTGTGTGTATGTTACTAAAAACGATTTCAGTACAGAGAATTTGTTTCGTTTCACTACCTTTGAATCTCCCCTATCAGTAGTGCGTCTAATTAATTCCAATTTTAACTATACGTTTATTTATCTAAATAATAATAATAATAATAATAACAATAATAATACATTCAAAATGCAATCATTTTGACCGAGAACGATTTGCTTAATAAAAAATAATTGAGACCTCATGAAAAGCAATATTTAAAAAAAAACTTCAACGATATATTTGTTTTTATGTTATTCATGATCTTGTCGAAATCTACTGGGAAATTTCAAAAATTAACTATTTGGGACACGCGTTGGGGTATCAATACGTATCTACACTAAATTTGTGAATTATTGCCACCAATAACACTGTTAGAATAAAAATAAAGGCTCTATGTTATCCTACATTAAGTTCAATGACAAAAAAATTACGTCTCTATATGTAATTATAGTTTCGTCAATGCCAATGCAACTGGAACTATGGGTATTTAGGGACTTATATAGTCGATAACGAATAAAATGGACTTAAATCATATACTGATCCCAACATTTTACGGTGTAATCTCGAGCAAGCATAACTTTATTCGGTTTTTAACATGGATTTATACACTGTGTTACCTTTGACAGGATTTTATAATGATTATTAATCATCTCTCGATAACTGGCCAATCGAACTTGTATATTACATTACACATCACTTTTTCTGTGAAAAAATGTAACCATTTTCATGTGTATACTTGTCAGTATGGCATTTTATGAACAACAACGTAAATTTATCTTTTCCGAAATAGTAAGACTGATGTTCAAAAATATCATCAGCACAGTAAATAAGAATCATTTGAAATCGTTTTCTCACTGCCAACACTTCAAAAACGTACCTGTATAGAATACATTTCGATTCGTAGAATAGACTATTTGTACTTAAATGCAAAGAATCTGATTTTACACACTCACATAACGTACCACGCGAGACGTCGAGTAAATTGATTTTGCAACAATTTAAAGTCACAAGACACATAATATGCAACACTATTCGATACCTGAATTAACAACATGTATTACTTAGATAAAAAAGTAATACCGAAAATTCAGAATATACCGTGTCTTTATTTAAAATTTATATTCTAAATCATTACGCATATAATCAATTTAGAGCTTAGCAGAAATTTTTCATTATCATTATCTTCTTTGCAATTTGAAGTAATGATGTGTTTTCCTCTTTTTGACAAATAATAAAGTTTTGCACACGATAGCGTGTAAACTAACGGGTCTCAGCGCACATTAAAAATACGCAACGAAAATATCTGTTAACTTAAAGTAAAAATTGAGTTGTATTCAGTTCATTTTTGAAAATAATTATTTCGGCAGTATGCGTATACGAGTATAAAACGTATACCAATTTATTTCATGAAAATTACGTTTCGGTGATCTCGGCCTGTATTCATTGAAGCAGAAAAATACAGTACCGCTGAAAAGGTACCGTAGAGTAAGTTTGCAAAATCATTATTCAAGATACATAAATTGCCATAAAGGCAACTTAGGTGATTTTCATTTAACCATCCCTGCACTCAATTTATGAATAGGTGGCAACCGTTTTTTATTAATAGTGCACTTAATTGTTTTCAGTATTAATTAAAATTATTTCTGGAACAATTTATGTTGTGTTTTCTTGTTAGATTAAGCAGATTTGTATTCTTAGTCAATTGTGGATCAAGTGGAGTGAGCCAAATTAATTCACAGTTTGTTTATTCAAATTTGTATGTCAAGTAAATACATATCAGCCACGCACCGTGGAATTGAAATGAACAGTGGTAAAAAGACGATTTGATTCAACGTCAAATAGATTCGATAACTTGGTTTTACTTCATAAGCAGGCACGTACACAAAGGGGGGTTTCAAAGGTTGACCCCCCCCCCAAATGTCAGAAAAGTTTTTCAATGAGGAAGATACATCTAATTTGGTATGAAAAGTATGGAAATGTATAAACTTGCTCCCCTCCATATTTTTTGTGTACGCGCCTATCCATAAGTATTTATATTCTCTAAAACGAAACTGATTTTTTGGTCTGTTTAAAATTAAATAAAATGTTGACACTAAAATTCGTTGGAATTTTAACTAAAGACGTAATATGTACTTATAAAGTGCATGATTTTTAGTTGGCCGTCGTGTTTTTACACTTCGTTCATTACGGCTAAACTAGGGTTAGGCGACTAGACCATTACAAGGCATCTTCTTAACATTAATGTTGAGAAAATTTCGTATTTACCGAAGTTTGAAAATCCGAATTCTCAATATTCGAAGTTCGAAATTCGAATTTATTTTAATTCTGGTTTTTTAATTTTAAAACATACAATAAATATTGTTTTATATTATATTACATACAATAATGTTTTAATAACTAGTTATTACGCATATTTTGATATCAATTAATGCATTTTATCTATTTATACAATTCAAAAATATGTATACCTACAACAAATATCAATACGTTAGATTATGACATTTAGGTTTAGCAATTTAAACTAAATTTATAAATTATAACAGTTTAATTATTAAAAGAAATAAGTAACGAAATCAATTACATTTTTATATCATAAGACATGAGAAAATAATTTTTACAAACTTTTTTAAATATAATTATTTTCTATATTTAAAATAGAAAATTTTGTAAGGTAAGTAGTTTATAAGTTGTTCTAAATCAAATAAGTGTTTTTTTAAATTTTTTTTGTACAATATTGAAATCCATAACTTAAAAGCCAAAATTCGGTTTTTTAAATTCGAACGTTCGAATTTTGGATTTTGAAATCCATAAATCCAAATTTCAGATTTAATATCCGAAATCCAAAATAAAGGCTTAAAATTTGAAATCCGGATCTATGTCACATAATTAATAGACATTCAAATCGAAACAGAGAAATTAAATCTGTGAGCAATAGTCTTATGCCCTCAAGTCAAAATTAACTTAAATCGATTTCGTTTCGTTAACGTTGCGATGATCTATTTATCGGTCAGTACGTATTGTATACGTAATATCGATAGTCGTTACACATTTGAATTTTAATATGATAGTGAGACCGATAGCGGGCATTTTGGATTCACATAGAGTACGAAGCACGGAAAACGAGCGCGTGTGTTAAGTGTCATGCGTATTAAGAGGACGACGTCGTACGCGCATCCACCACAGCCGCCGACGGGGCCAGTTGACCAGTATCTAAACGGGCGGAAATTACGTTGCGCACGACTCGAGCGGATCACACAGCGCGGGGGTTGGGTATAGAGCCGAATCACTTATGATTGGATTTAGAGACGACATTATGTTGGAGGGCATATCGTACGCACGAACTTTTCGTTTTCTCGCAACACACAATTACATAACATGAGATAAACGCTAAAACCGAGGACGAAACTCGTTTGAATACCCAGTATATCATCAATGAGAGGCTGCAAGACAATATTTTACTCACGCTGATTGTTAGATGAATGAAATGAACGATTTTGAACATTGATCGTAGATCAATTATTATGTATCATTAAGCCGGGTCCACACAAAAGCAACAAATAGCAACTTTTTCAGTTGCAACATGTAGCTTAATCAAAAGTTGACAAATGTTAACAAATTATCTGCAAGTTTATGTTGCCAGCGACAAAAGTTTACATTCGTTTCATTTTTCAATTAAAACACCGAAACACGGGGAAACATGTTTCCACTAAACAATGAAAAATTGTTAACAAAGAGTGATAAGTAGCGATAAGTTTATCAGTGAGGACAGAATGTTCTAATTAATGTTCTTTAAACTTGCATAAGTTGTGATCCTCCATATTCATTTCTGTCTTTCAGGGTTGGTCGAACCCAGCATTCACGTTTTTAGTTTTTACTTTTCCACTAATTATCACAAATGCGGCAGCAATCGCTAAAATTGCATTATCGTCCCACATAATTAACACACAAATGTCTGGGTAACTATTATGGCTATCTAGATAATTATTAAAACATATTTAAATATCTTAAATCGTTGTAACATAAATAAAGTTGATGAAATTTGATGAAATTCTCCACTATGACAAAATCTCAAAATTACTGTATCATGTATTAAACCTTAAAAATTATTTAATTCTAGTACTGACTATACTAAAATGTTCTATGTGTGTATACATATTGTCGCAAGAGACACAAAGCAACAGGTTTTGAATTGTTTCCATTAAGTTGTTATTGTGAATTTGTTGCTATGATGTGGACAGTGTGTTATAAAATATGTTCCAGTTTATTCCAAGAGAACAAAAACAATTGGAAACACTTGTCAATATTTAGGAATTATTTGTTGCTTTAGTGTGGACCCGGCTTTACAATACCTAACAGAGTATGGCACTATAGGGAAAATTGTTCAGAATCCAATGTGACGCAAAATTCAAAATCTGTCGAATCAAATATTTTCTCTAGGCACAGAGCTGAAAATATTTTTTTTTCTTTTTAATCTCATATATTTGTTTAAAAGTGTTAAATTCATATTTGTTCACACGTGAGCCACACCAAGACATGATGTGTGACGGCCTATACTCATCACAATCAATAAACTATCGTTTTTTATATTTCTAAACATATCATTTTCATATATTCTCACTATCCCTGTCTTTCTTAGTTATTATTTATAAAGTTATAATGTAGTTTTGATATATATATATATATATATATATATATATATATATATATAAAGTTATAATTTATACTAGCTAGTATCAAAAAAATTATCATCTGAATATGAGTACTTTAATAAATCGCTATTCTTAATGTACCTATATCCTAAATGAATGTCTTGTCTACTGTAACCAAATACGGATTTTCGGAGAAACTCATACTTTGATTATTTTTTAATATTGGTTTTACTTCAGAGTTTTGAATAGTAAGTTAAATTTGTTTAGGTGTTATTCGTCCTGGAATTTGTGTTTGGTATTACATTTTAAGAAACGAAAAATGTTTTGGTTTTACAATGGTGTGTGTAGTTACTTCATGTATGTAATCACATTTTGGAACAATGAACTTTGTCTAAATATTTCATCTAGCATTTAAATAAATCAAACATTCCATAAAGATGGCACTTTGAGGGTTAACTTCTTTTTACTCTCAATATTTTTTTTCAAAGCGTGAGGAAAAACTTCCAAATAATCTTGTAAAAACAGTAAAATTTCCGTAAACGAGACTTTAAATAAATCGATTTTAGTTATTTAATGATTACTCCAATATTGATGTAGTTAAAATTTTAAATTTTCACCATATACTCGTACTTATAGCTTAATAATTCATACATGGCAAAATTTCAAAAAAAATTTAAATTGTTGGATTATAAACAGACATTTTAATGTATCTCGTTTTGAAAAGAAAATTTCTAATAACTTTTTTTATATTTGATAAAACGTCCTGAAAATGTAATATGAACATGCTCATATACTTCACTAATCATGTTGAAAAATAACAAAAATCGTGAATCAGGATTTTTTTTTTAAGCGTTTAAATAAATTATTTACATCATTTTTCAGCTTAAAATAATTGAATTTATTAAAATAATTGAATCATCATAAAACTCTGTATACAAATAAATCATCTATGTTTTAGAATTTCAAGTAAAAATCATTGACAAAAAAAACCTCACAAAAATTAAACTAAAAAATGATAAAATATTTTAAACAGAATATTTGTTATTTTACTAGTATTCTAAGCTAACCCAAAAACGGACCCGACATTACGTATTACGCACGGTGACTTCGGACCGGAGAGAGTGGACGGAGTTGTCAAAACGAATTGTGGATCATGCCGGTTCAAACGTTTCTTAGAACAGTCGACTTCAGTTTGAGAACATTCACCGACGAGCAGTAAATCCCTTTTGAATTATCGTGTTTTGCGCATTTATTTCGACGTATAATTATGGACAGTTGAACTAATATAAGATGCCGGTGGTCTATTCGACGGTCTTGTGTTCAAATGTTACGTGTTCACCAGTTTTTGTTCAAAAATTCATTTATTCGACCATTTGTTACCTTTATTAGACCAATTGTTTCTTAGAAAGTTCAAATTTAAAAGCAGGACTAGTTATTTATTGAATGTAGTCTTAGAACGTGGTCCGGTATCGCACAAAATGGTTTTTTATGTATATGTTTTGGCATAAAACTTGTGAATTTATTGATTAGTAAATTATTGTTTATAGATTTAATCAACGACATTGTTATAATTATAACACGGTGTGATAAAATGCCGAAATGTATCAACGAATATAATGAACGAAAAAAAATCAGCAATTGAATAATTAATATAAGGACGAAAAAATAAAAAGGAAAAAAAGAATGTTGATGCAAAAATTAATTGGATTATTAAATTCAGCAAAGACTTTACGACGACAATAAATTAGGTAAGTTAAAATTTTCTACATAATTTAACTTCAAAAATATTTATTTCGACCTTAATATATATATATATATATATATATATATATATATATATATATATATATATATATATATATATATATATACACACACACACACAGGGTGATTCACTAAGCGTGCCCACCCACTTTTTCGGTCACAAAAATGCAAATATTTTTTTTTGTTTTTGAATGTTCAAGTTACCTTAAGGGCTGTTTTCCACTACTTTTTTATTTGTGTTTCCTTAAGTGTATTTTGTGGGCATAAAAACTTTTTTTCAAATTGCAACCCCCTCTTTTATACCATGTAATTTTTCCGCATAGTAAGCGTTAAAATTGTTACAATAATAGTTTGGTGACTATTCAATATTTAGTAGTATTGTTTTTATGTTTTGATTATTTTTTTTCTTGTGTCTAGAAGTTCAAAAATATGAAAATCAGCTTTTTTTTTAATTTCAATTACATTTAAGAAACATTTTAGAATTTATTTTAAGATTAATTAATAACATTTTTAATTTTAATATTTAACAATTGAATTGATATACCATTGATTTTATTAAGTGTATATGTATTAGATAAAATTAATGTGATTGTGCAAAACTGCATAAAATGTATAACTTAAGAATTTAATGTGTTTGATAAAATAAACCAGATTACTTCCTATAAACTTTTATTTTACATAACTATAATTTATATGCACCCTGACATCTAAACTGCCAGTATTACTGCACTTTTTATATTTTACTTTTTGCGTGCAAATTTAACTGTCAACTGATAATTAATGTAATATCAATATACGTCAATTATTATCATTACCATACTTTTGTTATATAATCTATAACCGTGGGTTACGATGATTGTATTGTTCTTTGGTTCGATTGTTGCATTGATAAAAAAATATACTTCATTAATGATAATAGAATTTTTTTATAAGTCGCTAATAGATAATTTCACCGGCAATATCGAAAGAACGGTTGCATGCTATTACAGGTATCCTTTATACTTAAACACAAATAATTCATAAACTATTCGTCCGAATTTTGATTTCAATATATCAAAATTTACAAAAAAAATATCTTAAAAAAAAAATTTTGCGAGGTAAAAAGGGGGGTTTCCATTTGAAAAAAAAAAAAAAGTTTGAAAGCCCACAGGATATACTAAGAATACAATATTTTTGCATTTTTGCGACCAAAAAAGGGGTGAGCACGCTTAGTGAATCACTCTGTATATATATATATATATATATATATATATATATATATATATATATATATATATATATATATATATATATATATATATATATATATAAATGAAATAGTTTTAGAAATCTAACTATTATTTATAATAGTATTAAAATTCAAAAATATTTTTTTTCTGAACGATGATTCGAAATATGTATTTATTTTAACAATAATTTATATAAAAATTGTTTTGGTAAATTATAAGAATAATATGATTCTGTAATAATTACACCTAAATATAGTTGATGAATGAAAAAAAAATTAAAAAACGTAATTTCGGACAGTTGACTTTTTGAATAAATGACTCTTCAATCAAATACTTTTTCCTTCCCACAAGCTGTCAAACAAGAATTTTAGAAAATATGACTTTCAACATGAGACGTTCGGACAGTAGACCCATACCCAATTATATGATATCAAAAACTTGGAGATGTATCACAACATTGTGTTTCTGTCCTTCTCTTCCTCTTCCCCAGAACACGCGTGGGTGTCTTACGATTATTGTCTTATCACGTCAAATCTCGTTAGGAAGAAATGGAAAATTATACAGCTTATAAATGTTTAACATTATTACTATTTACTACAGAGCAAAGATCCGACATGCAGAAAACGTATCAACAACGTGTGGAACGTCAACCATTAATACCGACCATAAGGTGAATTTCCTTGGCACCTCCACTATACAATTTCGTTTGTGCCCTACTTCAAACGTTTGTGTAACAAACTCTGATTTACTAGTAATTTTGTTTTTTCTCAATAGCGGTTTTCATTAATTTTTTGGAAATTATTTTTATAGTTTTGTTTTAAAATTAAAATTAATTTTATAAGAATTCGAAATTGTTTTGAATTTGTCTATTTTACAGTACTCGACAAGACTATCAAGAAGAAAATCTACCAAATCAAATGATCTAACCAAGAAAAAGCAATTCAAAATAGCCAAGACTGTTTTCATTCTCTCCTTCTTTCTGGTTTTCATTATTGTTAGGCTTGAGTACGAGCCGTCGGACGAAAAGTGACATGTAAACATTTGTGTGTACTGGTTAATTATTATTTCCAAAGTTCAGTTCAATGATAACTGCTACTACTGCCACTGCTACTTCTGTTGAGCGATCAATACTTTACAGACCACGATAATTATATCCAAATAAAAATCCGCAGTGGTGGATATCATAAGTAAAATTCAAAAATCTTTTGCTCCTTGGACACGAATTTGGAGACAAAAAAAAAGTCCAATGGGAGGAGATGTGGAGATCAATATCCACATCACCCAATCAAGTCCACAATTTAAAGACCACGATAAATTTAAGTGGGTGTGTTTCCTTCACTCAGGACTCGGATAAAAATGCAAGTGAGTGTTTTTTTTTTTTCGTTCTAGATACGTGCGCATTGGCAACAAAATGATTATTTTGATTGCTCAAATTGTGTACAATAAACATCTATCGTAGTGTGTCAAATGAAAATAAATGCTTATATGGTATGTATATAATAAAACTAATAGGCACGTTATTCGAGACCATTCGATATACCTTAATTGGCTAAAATATTAAATGTTATACACGAGCTCCAAAACGGCATTCGGTACACTCTACCATCATAAGCTAAAAGCTCGTCCTGGGGATAAGAATACCCATCCTTTTTTTGCGATAAAAGAATATCCGACTGTAATGAGAAAATCCACAGTAAGCAAATTTCCCGCATTTGGTCACAGACTCAAACGATCAATGGGACCGTTACCGTGTCCGAGTTGTCTCAATGACAAAAAGAGTGCAATGATAAAGATTATATTTCTTAAACGATGTCAAAACATGGTGTACAAATAAGATTATTCTACTTAAAACGTAGAACAACTGTGTACCAGACGGGTCATTGATTGGTCATTTTCGCGTATTTTTCGTCACTAGAAAAAAAATTATACGAGTGACCACTAGAATACATTTTACACATAATAAAAACACTTGTTGTGGTTACTAACTCTCATCTTACTACATTTTGCTTGATGGCAGTCGATTTATTTTCCATCAATGTCATAATACTATACGTGTTTTGAGTCACGACGTGCGTATTGTTCCGCGAAAATGTTTTTAAAAATTGTAAGTGCCGCGTATATAATATACTCGCGTGAAGGTCAAAAAAAAAACCATTCACGTGATGAATGTGTGTGTGTGTGTGTGAAAATTATTAAGTGTATATTATATTTATACATTATATCGAGTCACGTAGAGAAAATATCGGATTTAATTATTGCCGTATAGAAAGAGAATGAGAAGAGGAGGATTCACGGTTTTTTTATCGATCGGTGCGGGTTAAACGATAAACGTTTGCCATCGTCGTCGTATTACATGGAAAAGACGTAAAACACACGCAATCTGATGGTCATATCGTCTCGTCTACTCAACCCTCAACTTTGCGGTCGATGCTCTTCTACACTTGATCTACCCCGCGTTTTAGAACGTGATATTTTGTCATCGTCATTGTTTACACACTCGTGTTTGGTTATTCCTTTATTTTTTTTTTACATAACTTAAATATTGGCACTCGACGTGAAGTCATCATTCGGTTCTTGTGCACGCCCAACGAATGCAAAAAATCTAGTTATTCGTGACTTGTTAGCTGACTGCCCATTCATCGAAACAACTGTCTCCTCCTTTTCCGATGCCATGTATCATTAAAAGTCTATTATAAAGGTGATATTGTTGTAATGTTAGGAAAAAAAATTACACAAAACGTAGCTGCTAACAGCATCAATTTAGTTGTAATAATAGTGTATGGAATGCTACTTCGACTGCACTTAATTCAAGTACATATCACTTTGTTCTCAGATGTGCGATTATGGGTTGTTAGAAATTCCGGCTCGAAATTATTATGAGAAAAAATTTTTGAGTTTAACTCCGACGAGTATGGTAATTCTAATAATAGAAAAAACCGTTGGAAATGAGAACGATTGTATTGTGGATTTCATTCGGATTTGAAAAATACTGACCATTACTATACAATATACATATTTAGTAATACTGATAATAATTCTTATGATTTATTCAAAATAATAATCAGGTGTCTTGAGTCATCATACTAATGCATTATATTACTATTTTTAACAATACAACAAATCGCACCGATTATAATGAGCTTTTCTTACAATTTGACTGTTTTTTACGTCAGTCTGATACATTTGATCCCAATCAGTTTTCTATTTCATAGTATTTAGAAAGTCAAAAAAAAGCAAATTTATATACCGTTGAAAAAATTCTTATTGAAGAAATTCAGTTGTTTGAAATTTCGATATTTTGAAAATATTAAAGTTATGAGTTGTTTCTTTCACTTAGAAAATGAGATGAAAACGTTTTAAGGTATTGCTTTTTTTATAGCATTTTCGGTGTAAAAACATCTCTCGATGTTTGACACATTTATTGAGAAAATACTTATATATATATATATATATATACATATATATGAATGATGGAGTCATCTCATGAGACCTCCGCTTCTCATAAACTTGCTAATTATTGTTTTTTTATAAACAGAAAATGGAAAAAGTTGTGTTCTATACAGCGTAAATATTTAATATTGCGTGATTTATAATTTGAGATTTTATACACGATCACTCATCACACACATACACACACACACACACACACACACACACACACACACACACACACACACACACACACACACACACACACACACACACATACACACATGTTGGGACAGACGGATACACTCGGACATGGACACAAACATTTTTTTTTTTGGTTTTTATTCGGTATATCCCACGCTAATACGAGATTTTCGCTCTTTTCACTTTCTATATTTTATTATTCCAGTGATACATAGTGGGTGTTTCACCTACATTCTCGATAGTCAGGCATTATATTTTATCGTTAAAGTAATTTATAATGTTAAGAACAGCACCATCTTTCAAACGACAGATCCAAACACATATCATGGTTATTTACGAAAAACCGTGAATCATGTTGTATGTTACGAGTTTGTAAAAAGTTTGTTGCAGATATATTATCTTGAATTTCATAAAATAATTCACACTTATTCGTTTCAATGATATAAAACGTGTTACACATTGGTTAACGATCGCTTTTACAATATAACTATGTTACTGGACTGCGGTATATATAAGGTGTTTAGATGTTAATTTTGTCCATTATTTTTCTTACGTCCGTCAGTAGTATATAAGACAATTCTCATTTTCTTAATCAATTTTGGGTATTAAAAAAAAAGTTTTGAAATTTGGAGAATTGAGGACACTACATATTGATGAAACTTTAAAATTTCAATATGTCTTATCTTGGTGATTTTTTCCAACTGTGCACTCTTTCTAAATTGCAATCTCAAATTGTTTTAACGGAATTGTATGAAAAAAAACTGTCGTTAGAAATTATAACTTCCAATAATTCCTTTCTGTGAAATATGAATTCAAATATTGCAGTTTTATGTATTTTAGATTAATATCTCTTATCACAGTTGGATGTGATTTGCAATCCGCATTAAATAATGGCATAGATCATTAATTTATAAACAATTGAAAATCAATAATTATTTGATATTTTATAACGTGACAATTGACAATTATAGTTATTCATAATTATTTAGAGTCAATTTGGTAACTCTGTAAAAGATTCTGTTCAATCAAATTAATATCAAATTTAGAGTTATAATAAACAAGCTGAAATTCTTTAGTAATTTCGTAAATTATCCAAAAATAATGTTGCTAAAAACTTCAAATTTTAACCAATTATAATCGACTTATTACTACATACTATAAAATGTTTCAAAAAAATTTGACAATTTTTGGCCTAAAATTAAAACTTTTCAAATACCTTGTTATTTAAAAGTTTACCCCTAATAAGTTTTAAATACTTGACAAAAACTTTTGACAATTTAAATTGACTAAAATAACCGCACTGTATAGTTATATATTATATATTTAAATTTCTGTCTACATTCCTTTTTATTTTGAATATAATAGATGACTAGACAGATAAATTCGTAAAACGAATTTGTTTCCATATAACCTTTTCTATAGGTCTGTTTTTTTTTTTTTTTTTTTTTTTTTTTTTTTGTGACAGCCATAGTAAAATAATTATTATTATCAAATGCTGTTGAACGTTTTTTCCAATACGTGTTTGGGATTAGGATTTTTTTTTTTAAATTAAAATTTACGTTAAAAGCCAGTAATCACTCACAGTAGAGTTTTCCAAAATTGTTTTTCATATGTATAGGCGTACGCATCCTAGTCGATCTGTAATTAACGCTCACATCACCTTGACATATCGAAGAAGTATAAATTCATAATTATACCATCCTAGACAGATTATAGGGGTCGCATAGGTCACACAACCGGTTAATAATTAATAGTGTGTTTGTTGGTGTTTCGTACACACACACAAGCGTGGACACAGAACGATTAACGATTTAATGACACGCGTAGCGTTAGCAACGTTAGGCATAGGTTATTAGTAATTATTATCATTATTGCTGTAGGAGAGTCAGTGACAATGACGAACGTTAGGTTCAATGTCGGCGCTTTCATATGCAAATCTCTGAGATATTTAATATGGGGCACGTCTATGCATACGAGAACACGACGATTACACGAAAGAAAAATATTAATTTTTATATTTTGCGTTACAAAAAAAGTTTTCGAATGTTTTTGGCTTATATTCACTGTTTCAGCGTCTTAATTTAATTTCACTTGATAGGGTCCGGGATGATACTATAATGTATAATATATTGTATACCCTAAGCCCAAAAGTCAGACGTAACGACATATTATTATATTTCACATGGTATGAGACAGTGCATTTCAATATTTTTGCACCATGCCCCTAATTCACCATGGAAGTCTATGGAGTTAAGAAAGATAGAATTAAAAAACAAAAAAGTACATTGTTATTAAAGAACAAAACTACTTTAACGATGAATAGTTAACTTTTTATCCATCATAAAGACTAATATTTCATTTACATTGCGTACAGTTAAAAAAACATAAACTTCTCGCATCCCACTATAAGTGACCTCGTGTTTGAAAACTATGGAATTTATCAATAGGGAATTCCAAAATTGATTACTGGATAAAATATTGGTTCTTATAATAATATATTAACGAAGATAATTTTCGTTTGTCATTTTTCTCGTTTTATTTTGACCTAATTATAATATTTTGGGCTAATATATAACTACATATACCTATTTGATTATCTTATTATTATTATGATATTTAAATATGTGTAACCCTATTTTAAAATCGAAATTTTACTCTAAACTTTGTTGTCTATAAAAAATTGACATTAGTTAGTAATTAGCTAAATGATTGTATTTCATATTTTAATCAAGAGAACAATTTAACATTGTTTTATAGCAAATATTAAATTATTTCTAAATATTTATTCACACTTATTTAATATGTTTAGTCAGATCCAGTTTATGAACGTATGCTTACAAACAAAAATACAAAGTAAGCGATAGCAGGTTTTGCAATAATTCCGATTACCAACCCTCAGGTTAAACATACTTTTGTTACGACTTTCGATTGGACAAAATGAATGGTTTTAAAAAAAAAAAGTTCGTGTATGGGGTGGATATTTTGTTTGTGTTAAGGGTTCCTTCGTTCATAATGGTTGGACGGTTGTATGATAAAAAATATTCGTCTTACACCCGATATATATAAATGTATACAGTAAACTACTGAAATGCGATAACACGTGCGTTATTATAATGATGCACCTACTTGTAACGATTCTACTATTCTGACACGTATACTGATATATTGCAATTATACGGCGGGCACGGTATACTGTGTACGTATAACTAGGCCGCACGGAGAGAAGTAGGCGTATTTCGCTTTTCTTTCGGGGCGCGTTTCGCCATAAATCACACTAATAATAAATTATACATTGTCACGTCGGATTTGGTCCAATGCGCGCGTCCACATTGACGGCGTCTCACCAAATAATAATAATAATAAAAATAAATAAAAATTGATATTGCGCGGATTCGCAAAATCCGAGAACCATGCCTAGTGTAACCTTACACCTACAGTTTATATCATAATAACATTAAACACAAATGTCGTCGTCAACGTATCAACACATATCACTCGATATGTGTATTTTATTATTTGTTCGAAGAGCGCTATCAACGCAAACCGGGGTCTCAGATTACTGATATTCATATTAATATTTCGATAACTCATTTCAAATGTAGTTACTTTTCAAAATGTACTTTTGTTTATCACTTCCTTTTTATTTGAGTATCTATTACTTATATAATATGATATGTTGATAAAATATATTTTTACTACTGAAAATAATGCATATTGCATTTTTAAAACGTTCGCAATTTGAATAAAAAATTTAAAAAACTTTTTAATAGTTATAGAATTATCACGATTTTATGAATCTTTTGTAACTGAGACATATTTTAATTGAAAATAAAATAGAAAATTACAAAGTAATATTACAATTTATACAAAATATCTTAATCGATGATGATAAAGCTCTAATGCCTAATGACAGCTTATATTAAAAATGCATAATAAGCAATCATTATTTCATTAAAACTATGATCTAATAATTTGATCAATCGATAACATTTAGAAACACAACTTGAGATAGAAACATCTACAGTGGTATTCAATAAAGTTTTCAAGGGATAAAATCATATTTCTGAATTATATGTACTAAATTTAAAGTAGAATAGATTGTATTTATCACCACTTTATGTTACCAAAACTGTTCGTCCTACTCTTAGAGATAATGTGAGTTTAAATAAAAATCAATTATTTTACATACGTTTACTATACTGTTTCTCTAAAGAAAATGTTGACATAATTCAATTTAATAATAATCATTGATTTATACAAACAAACAAAAAATAAATAAATAAAAAAATTACTAAGTAATAATATGTTAAAATTATAACTAAAACTCATAAACTCCTTCATAAATAAAAAAAAAGTCTTTGATTAATTTCTTGAGCTTGGTATTTATATTTCAATATTCTCATAGTAATGCTTTGGTAAAAAACGAAAAATCAATACAAAAAAGATAAACAAATAACAACTTTTCAATGTCATCGGCAGTTTTATAACAAGTGTTCTATCTATCACATCAACGCTTTATCAAAAGAGCTTTTTGTCTGGTAGTTAGTTGTTTTTCCTTTGTATGAATAAAAATACTCGTGAAATGATTATTCAATGATTCAAAATATGTACTACTCTATTCGAAACAACATTTTCCCGCATGAGTCGTATAAAAAATACCAGCTGATTGGTAAATAACATAAAATTTGACTTTGGGCGTACCTGATTATTGTTTGTACGTTGTAGTTGAGTTCATTTGATAGTTCGTAAAGTTCACGTACTCGTACCGAGAGAAAAATGCGATGTCGAAAAGTTTCAAATACGAGTTTAAAGGAAAATGTTACATTTTGCATATTTTAACAGAAGTAACCAAACTGTTCCCAAACACGCCCCATGTGCAATTCGTACACTTGGACCCCTTTGCTTGTATACATACCGGTGTAAAATGATATGAAAATATATATGCATAATATGTATACAAGTATATTTTAGGTGTACGAACAAACTTAAAACAAAAAAAATGATTCCCTTTGACTTAAATTAAAAACTTCTTTTTCTATCCGGTGTCTCACATCCGTACGGATTAATACTTTTTTAATTTCTTTATGTACTTTGAAAATTAATGCGAACTCGAATTCTTATTGTTGCGAACTATTCCAATGAATAATTTATTCACATTTTAAAACGTACTCCGTTCCTGAAAGTGACATTGTGCGTGCATAGCTGTAGTATGTGACGGGCCCACTGTACAACCGTTTCTAGTTTTACGCGGGACAAAAAAAAACCAAAATAATTCGGTAAGCATGATAATTCTATGAACAACACGCGCGACAGCATCTGTTGTTTTTCTCGGTGTATATTATTTCTATTTGTGGACACTTTTTTTTGTGAATATATGTTACTATTGTCTTCGCTTTTTGATACATCAGCATACAAGGAACTCTCGAAAAACAAAAAACAAAACGCCCTTTGACTGAGTTGACTTTTTTCGCGCTTAATAATAATCCACGAAATCAAAATATGTTTCTGAAAACATTTTGTACGTTCGGTGGTTTAAAACGAACTGCGGCCAGTTGCAGATAAGTCAGTTGTCAGCACACAAATACTAAGTTATCGCTGTGAGCCCGTGTTTGAGAACTCTACTGTTTATCTTTCATGTCCAAAGGCTACAACGCCAACACAGATTTCATTCGTACCCCGAGGGTCAAACCAACCTTTATTACTTTGATATTATATCAATAAATTGACAGAAATGGGATTATCATACTGATTAGCGATTATGATAGTAAATAAACACTTTCATTTTTGTATTTATTTCATTTATTAATAAATTAGCTGTAATGTAACGGCTTGTAAAGTTCAAAGGAATAAATTTAAAATGAATCACCTTTAAGTTCACGAATATGTAAGAAGAGTACATAATAATTAATTTAAAATCGTGTATGAATTATACTATAATTTCTAAAATAGGTTTTAAAACATTCTGAAATACATAAAATCACGCAATAATAGTAATATATATTAATATATTAAGATTTTCGATTTTCTTTATCACACTCTTAGTTACACAATCGTGTTAAGTGTGAATCTACAGTAAATATAAGGTATGACAAGAAAAACTAATTATGATTGCTTCAGCAGGCAACATTTGACTGGAGTGTAATTTAGTACATTCGATTTTTAACAAGTTAAAAGTACAAAGTCTACCATGCTTTAGCCAATTGACAAAAAAACATGTGATAAGATTTGTATTATCAAAAAATTCAAATTTACATTGATAACAGTGGTATGGATACATTTATGAGTATATTAACATTAGGTCAAAAACTATTACGTTAGGTTTCAAAAATAATTCTGTGTGCCAACTCTGCTCTTTCGCCAAATGATGTTACTCAGTCAGAACTTGTTGTGATGTTACGTCTCGTTTCTCCCATTATTTTTAAGAGATTCACAGACAGCACTTAAATATCATTGGAACCAGGCTTAAGTCAGACAATGTTTAGACCGTTTTACGCAGAGCGTTAAACCCTCCTTTCTCGCCAACTATAGTCTATTCCAAACAGTTGAGTTAATTTAGTTTTTTTTTTATTTCTTTCGTGTTATAAAATTATAATTTTACAACCCAGAGCCACGTGGCGAAGGCAATCTACAGACAGTATCACTCTATGGGGATCCATAGACGACTTACGAAACGCAGCGGATTATGTCACCACTCGTGATTGTGGTGGCACGAGTGATCTTATTGGCCAAGACCCTTCGATACCCCTGTGGACTAGTCTGTCAGACTCATCAAGTCATGTCATCTACGGGACCGTGCGGAGGGACCGTAGCTCGTTTGTCGTTTCACTTGACCGTCGAATTTTGGAGAGGTAACGAACGCCATCCAGTTCAATTGAAGCTTGGCGTCCGTTTCAACTCCGACTAGAGGTGGACAGCATGGTGGTGCAGAACCAAGAAGCAGAGCACAGGCTAGGTCAACCGGCAGAACGCAGCTGTCCGTAAACTTGTTTGGCCGTGTGTTGCGAAACGAATCAAACTAAAAAACTGGAAAAATGAACGAAAACTTAAGGAGTTATTCGAACTTCTTGAATATAATAGGAGTTGATTTAAATTTTGAATTTTCCTTGAAATATGAATGAATTTTATTTGTTTATGATTTTGATACAACGAATTTCGAAGTAACAAACTTCCGATGTATTGAACGTTTTTCTCGGTCCCTCGAGATAAAAAACCTTTATTAGTGCGTGTCTATGTTTTATAAGTAACCTCTATGAAAAATGTCCAGACTTAAGACCCAACGGTTCAGGCTTTGTGTTAATACTTAAGTCAGTCAGTTTATCATTTTATATCGTATATACTATAGATTAATGCAATATCCACTGAAATGTAACACAGTAGACTCAGTGGCGTTCCGAGGGTAGGGCAAACGGGGTACTTGCCAGGGCCTTGCAATTTTGTGCCAACTCGAAAAAAAAGTGTGCAATGCAAATAATGTTGAAAATAGATCATTGTTTTGTTTAAAAATATAAAATATTTGAAGTATATAAAATATGAATAGTATAATAAAAATAGTTGAATAGCTTATCTAATTATATATATCCACAATATTAACTTAAAGACAAGAATACATTTTAGAAAGGGAAAAACCAATTTTATGTAAATCATATTTGATTTGGCCTATTTTTTTTTCAAATAGTTTACTTTAAAAAAATAAAATAAAATAATAAAAATAAGGTTATTTAATTTGTTTTGTATTAATTTATTTATTTACTACTACAACAACGATGACATGTTAGTATACCAATTAATCAAATAAATGTGTATTCTAACAAGACATATAATTTATATAAACTAATTGTTTTGAAAGTTATTAGTTACCAAATAGAATATACTTAAAATTGACAATCTGTAGGAATACCAAAACAACCTTCAATATATTACAGAGTATTAGTAGTATTTTTCCAAAATTTTACGAATTCATGGGCCTCGATCCATACCTTGCCCCGGGCCTCGCAAAACCAAGGGACCGCACTAAGTAGTGGACTGTAGGCATAAACGCTGCTTTCGATACGGTCTGACGACTCGATGCCACTTGTATTTCGAGTTTCCACCCATAACGAACGCACTCTGGAAAACAAAACGATTTTCTGCCAACAACCCTGTATTAGCACCGTTTTCTACCAGCCATCTGGCCACCTGACGTTTTGGCCGGAACTTTCAACCGTCCGGAGAGTAAACAGTATACGTCGATCCCAGACGAACGGTCTTTGGAATTATTTTGGTTTATCCACTCAGCCTCCTGGCGTAGAAGGACGAAAGTGTCCAATGATCGACCACACCGTTAATTATTGCTTCGGCGTTCATATGGATTCGGAAAAAAACATAACACACACACACACACACACACACACACACACACACACACACACACACACACACACACACACACACACACACACAGACAAACGGAATAGTAATTGGATAATATCGTTCGCGTGGAATGGATAGATACGATTGTCATGAGTTGACGAACGAAAACGGTTATGTGGTGACACGCCGATGATAAATCGTGTAACTATGGTTCGATTTTTTTCCTTGCCTAGATTATTTACAAAAAAAAAAAAATACAACCTTACACCTAAATTATAGATATCTCGCAACCTATACGAAAGCAAAAGGATGCGCGTATACTTTGATATCAAAATAAATTGATGCAATGACGGATTTAGAACAGGGGCACATGAATAAAAGGCGTGTCTAAAGATTTCTCGTTACATCTCAAATAAATTTTTTTCATGGTAAATATTGTGGTTTTAAAAATAATTATAACAAGCAAAATTTAGTGATCAATTATTACCATATACTCATATATAGAATTGTATCTGTTAACTAATTAAAGCATACTTACCATAATTAGTGGAACTATTTATTTAAATAATAAATGAATATTGAATATTATATATATATATATATATAAATTGCATTTCGTTTTCATTTTTAAAATTGGTTATTTATTATTAGAATCATATAGATAATTTAAATGATTTAACAGATAGAACAATTTTTTAGATTTTGTAGTAGGGGAGAGTGTTGTACCTTGGACCACTTGTACCTTGGACTAATGTAAATATTTTATAAGATATTGTGAGAAAACATAATCTCATAGATGAAATTTACGTCATTAGTCCCACTAAAATAAATAATTTAGATAATGATAAGAAAAATGCGTGTATTTTTTTGGTAAGCAGCAAACCATTTTTTTATCACAAAAAAAACAATTTTTAAATTTTAAAATACGATTTGTTATGTTCTAATTTTTCAACTCAAATTAATAAAGTAAGTGTTAACCTATGTTAAACATTGTATTTAATTGAATGGTGTGGTCCTTTGTTACAATATAAATGTACAAAATGCCCAAAAGAACAATTATTTAAAACAGAACTTGAATGTACCATGGACCAAAAAAAAAATTGTACCTTGGACTATCCATTTATTGTCCATAAATTAATATTTCATAACGAACTATTATTATTTTATTGCTTGTAGATTAGTACATTTTGTTGATTATAAAAAAAAAATAAAGACTCAAGAGTTAACACGAGACTAAAGTTTATTTATTTTATTTTGTTACCTTCCTAATTATTATGTATAATTATAGGTAGTTATCTCTAAATAATAATAAATATATTTATTAACTATAATAATTGATATAAATAATAACTAGATATTTATAACTAATCAAATTCAAAATATAAAATTATTTTTGAAATGAAGTATGCATATTTCAATGCAAACCAAGGTACAATACATGTTGTACCTTGGACCATTTTTTTTGTTTTAAAATAAATTTTAATTTAAAAAATAATTGATATTGTGGCTTTAAAAAAAATAACTATATACTTATGTATATTGTCTAAATTTATAGCAAAAATGAACATTTAATATTCAAAATTGAAGGTACTAGAATTTTTTAAATAAAAATGGTGCCAAGGTACAACACTCTCCCCTACTATTAATCTCAAGCACAAAGTTCTGCAATGATATTTATTTATTATATTTTTTTTGTGAACTATTTTTCAGGCAGTAATGATTTTTGAGAAGTTTCATTTTGCAAGACAATAGATCAATCATTTCATCTAGATGGTACTTTATACAGGTCATTTTTCTATTTCTCGATAGTTTTTCCATGCGTGGTAAAATCTACCGAATAACCGAGTTAAAATGATAAAATTCACCGTAAACAACACATTCATTAAATCGACAACAGTAATTTTGTCATAACTCCAAAAAAGATGTTGCTACAAACTTTTTTCACAATACATTAATGATATATTATTTCATACTTTACGAGAGTTTTAACATTGTTTTTTTTAAGTTTATCTGTAATAAACTCGTTACTATTTTACAACTTTTTAAAATGTAATAAATTTAAAATTTTAATATTATGAAAAAATAGTAAATACTAAAATGTATCACTCAGATACTAACACCATCATATAACATAACACTATCTAGACTTTATATACTATAATACCAAGAACGTATCAACGAGCTACACATGCATTTAGGTTTATCATATAAGTTAGGTATATGAATCATTAGTTATAAATAAATATCATAATAAAAATCAATGATGAAAACAAGGCCAATTGTTTTCGCTTTTTGTTTTTGAGACAATATGATGAAATATACTGAATTTTTTTTTTTCAACCTATATTGGGTTGGTTTACAATATTTTTAACTTCGCTCTCCACTTATCACGATCTTCGGCAAGTCTTTTTAATCCGGCGTAAGTATCAATCCCTGCGTCATTTTTAAGTTGAGATATGTACGAGTTTCTTGGTCTTCCTGGTGGTTTCCGTCCTTCAATTGCACCTTCTATTATGGTATGATGCAATTCTTCGCCATGACGTAAAACGTGTCCCATCATGTCTCATCGTCGTCGCTTTATGTGTTTTTTTAATTCAATTATTAAAATGTTATTTTCTGGATCTTAAGATAAAAAAATGTCCGGCACAAATCTAAAAATAATATTTTACTGAAATATTATAAAATAACTCGGTGTATTCCAATTATTATAAACTAAATTATGTTTTATTAAAACATGGTAAATATTGCCATCCAAGTAATAAAAATATAATTTGTAAAATAAATAATAATTTACAGCAACACAGTCTTCATTTAATTATCACCTACAGTGTTTTTAATTCAATTATTAAAATGTTATTTGCTGGATCTTAAGATAAAAAAATGTCCGGCACAAATCTAAAAATAATATTTTATCTGAAATAATACAAAATTAGTTTATTTATTTATATATATATATATATATATATATATATATATATATATATATATATATATATATATATATATATATATATATACATCGTTCACTTTCTACTTTCAGACTTAGTTTACTATGATGGCGTAAAATAATGTAACACATTAATAATTTATAGCTAAAATGTACATTATCATATAAATGCACAAATAACACACACGTTACCTTTATTTTTCACACGGTCTTAACTTTTAGTCTATGCTGTAATACACAAAAACTGTGAGAGGTTTTTTTTTTTTCAAACAGTTTAAATAACATAAATAATTCAATGATGCATTTACCTGTTGCCGTTAACAATTCACTCAGTATTACAAAAGTAAATCACTATTTTAATATAAGTCCCTCTTAGCTTTCTATAAATATTAAAACGATCATCGAATTCCATAATATTCAGTTGTTGTGCACCTTTCAGCTATATCAGAAACGGCAATCATTCAACAATATCATGGTTTTTTAGAAAATGGTCTATTGAGTGAATATTTGAAACTAAAATTCATGTGACGCAATGAAACAAAACACCGATGGACTATTTAATGATAACTGATAATGCAGGAGACAGTAAAAGTAGTGAGGTTCAATAACATATATTATAAATTGGTTATTAAAATTGACATCTTAATATTCCAATGGTAACAATAAATAATCCGAACATATATCATAATTTTATATTAAATTTGCTTCAAATAAATAAAAAAACAAAAACAGTACCAATATGTATTTTACAATATTAAATGATTGACTATATCAAATATTTATAAATCATACACAACTAATTTTCTCAAATGAATTATGTAGTTATTAGTAGTCGTTATCAATACTATCAAAATTGTTAATTTTTTTTTTTTTTAGATTAATCACAGCTTAACAAAAATAATGAAACAAAATAAATAAATAAAAGAATTTAAATGAAATTGCACAATTTGTGTGAATTAATAATAAATCATTTAGAATAAATTTAATTCAAAATAAAATACGGAGAAGTAAACAAATAAACCAAGTGACTTTTGAAAGAAAATTACATGTAAATACAATTTTTGACTTTCATTGATACTATCCGTGCATCGTTGTACCTATAAAAAAAGTGAATTGATATTTTTTGTTTTGTAATTTGCACATTAGTAATACATTTATTTTATATAAAAAAACTTTTTTTTGTTGATTACTTAAATTTAAAACATTTCAAAATTTTCAAGTAAAAAAAATTGATGAATTGAATAAAATATAAAAATAAATGTAAAGAGAGGAATTCAATATAAGTCACCAAATTGGAACAAGTCTAGGTCCAAATCCTGAAAACGAAACCAATAGGTACTATAAAATTCTTTAAAACAATTAAAATACTAAATCTTCTATAGCAAACTTAAAAAATTTACAAATATTAAAATACCAATGTAATTGTTGTTTTTTTTTTTTGATTTCTCTTTTGTTTATTGTTATTATTATTTTATTATTTTCTCTTATTTTTTTTCTTTTTCTTTCTTTCATGTATAATATACCCATATTGTTAAGTTCTACATAAATGCAATGCTAATGACCAAAGCAGTCGAAGCAGTCATTTATTTCAAGATCAATAAAAAAAAAATAAAATAAATGTATACATTTTATAATCCATCATAATCGTTTGGATTTTTAATTTTAATTTGCCACTATTCAACTTTATATCTATTAACGTATTGAGTATATATACACCTAATACAAGTGACACAAAGATGAGCAAATCGCAACATTTCCTAAGATAGTGAAGATAATCAATTTTTGATACGTAGTTTCTTATGGCGCGATGTGAGCGGAGGGACCCTAGCCCAGAAAAACCATGTAAACCAAATAAAAGCGTTAGTCGCTATCTCTCTTACTCTTTACCGCTTTCTGTATACTCCTGTCTCTCTCGCTCTACGACCGGCTACCGATAACACACCCACAAAAGAAAAAAGGTCAGGTTGTGGGTAGCTGGAAACTCTAAATACTATTGTTATTAATTGTTATTGTTAGTGGCGTAGATTCAATTGTCTTATTGGGGGAGATTAAGTTATATTATTTATATTTGTTTCTCAGAGTGCTTCACTCAATGCAATATGTTTTATCAAAGACGAAAGACCATAATTGTTAAAAGAGTTCACACTCATTTTCGTAATACATTTTTTAGTAAAAAAATTAAAACAACTTAAAAAATAGACGTATTGAATATTATACCACAACAAAAATTCCAAACGTCGTTTCTAGTTTGATAATTCAATAAAAACTTCGTCTGCGGTTTTTTGGTAATGACGGTTTATGAATAGCATAACTAAACATCGGACATTTTGACAATCATGTATATTATTATAATATATATTAACAAACAAGATATAAGGGGTAAAGTTATAAATTAAAATAATATTTCGATGAGACCGTATGCGCCATGCGGGTATGCTATTACAAAAATAGACACACACACACACACACACACACACACACACACACACACACACACAGGCACAGCACAGAAACTATTTACAAATAATGATAAACTATATTTTATATCTACACAAAAATAGTTTTTATGTAAATAATACATATTTATTTGTATCTCTACCTACTCGGACGAAAAAATATTTTTGTGATTATATTATAACTTACAAAATCCTTAATTTTATACACATTTTCAAGACATTTTTGAATATTTTTCATTCTAAACACTTCAAAATTGAATTTTTTTTTTTGGTCCTCGGGAGGGATTTATCTCGACCCTCCCCCCCATTTGTACGCCACTGGTTATTGTTATACTAAATTATTATAGTATTAAAGTGGCCACACAATACAGTTTTGTTTGTCCGTGTACCATATACGGTGTAGTTCGAATAACGTATATCGATAGTGTGTGGGAAATAAAACGGATTAAAAACACCGTACACGGACACGGAGTAAAAACTGAGGAGTTTGATTTTTTTCTCTTTTACAATAGAAACCGTTCATAACAAAATAAACGACATTAAATATTATAAAATCACTTTCGTGACTGTGTTGACGAATCCGGATTTTTCCGTTATGATATTAATTCGCGTTGTTTCACGATATTTGGAAAAAGTTTCGTCACAAACATACGAGTCGTATATCAGTTATCACAGGCCTATCATTTCGTTGGTTGAATATGAACAATAATAATAATTGAATGTATTTTTCAATGTTCGTAATTTCAATGAATTAAATAAAAATAACCTGATAACATAATATTTACTTTCATTTCGAATATTTTCACTGAAATTAATCTATAACCTATAAGACCGCCAAAGACACTAAGTTTCTACCGGGTGCCCCATGACAGCATTCATTTTTTTTTTTATTTATTCGATGCACATGGATAAGGAGTGTCAAAATAAATAACTTTATTAAAATTTGTATATTTTAGTAAAAATATGAAACAAAAATTCATTTTAATATTTTTGAAAAGTTTAGAAAATGTCTTTTTAAAGGAGACGTTTCAACTTTTTATATTCATTGTTTTCATTATTTTATAATTTTTTGTTTTTTTTTTGTTTTTTCTGTAAAAATCCATATAAGTCAAATAAAATATGTACTTAACAGATTAAATCAATCTCAATTAAATGGCTATAATCTTCATATACTTTTATTGAAATATTTACACATTAAATGTCAAAAAAAAATATATAACTGCTATCTTTACTCTTGTGACTTATATAATAAACATAATTTGATTGACTTTATAGTATAAATATAATGACAATACAAATACAATTTATATTGGAAATATGTAAATTCCCATTGAACAAAATGCTATTTTATCATACAAATATAAAAAATTGAATAAAATGAATAAGATACATTTTTTTTATCGTGAGAAATCGAAGACGATCACTAATTTAATTTAAAATTATTTACTATTTTTAGGGGTAGTATTAGGGACTTACTATTTAAAATTAAATGGGAACCTATATTATTTTTCACCAATCTAATGTGAAGGAATTTTTTCAGTCAATTTTAGTGATTGAAAAATATTTATTAATGCAAAAATCTAGGTTTGAGAGCAATTTCGAGCTTTTGGTAATTGTATTATGACAACAGCTGTGCGGTACATGTGCCGTGCGTTTCCACATGTGGTCATAAAACATTTAACACGTACAACGCCGCAAAATTTAAAGCCACTCTCAAACCTAGAGTTTTGTATCAATTAATGTTTTTCAACCACTAAAGTTTACCAAAACAATATATCCACTTTTATTTGAAAAAAAATATAGGTTCCCTTTGATTTTCAAAATTTATCCCCTAAAACAACCCCTCAAAGGTAGTTAACAAATATGAAATTAACATATCATTTTAGATTTTTCTAAATGAAATAACTTTCTCATAAAACGTTTTATTCCGTTTTGTATATTTATGTGATAAAATTTCTGTAACACAATTTTCGAATCACCCGGTAATATATATTTATGTACGAGATACGAGTATGTGTACAAAAAAAGCGTATCGTTGAAAAAACATGTTACTGCACAACAACACAATTATTAGTGGTATGACGAAAGAATTTCCTTTGCTCCAAATCACAAGTCTGTGAACTTTTTTGTATCAACACACACTGGATAAAAAATATCACAATAGAACGATTGAAAAGTATATTATTTTTCAATGAGTATAATCGTATGTATCTTGAAGAAGAAAAAAGAGCCAATGCATTGAAATCATTTTAGAAAATAAAAAAGGTAAGTAGTATATCGAGTGATATGGAATAGAGAAGACTATCTTATTACATTCAGTTTATTCTTCATTGTTCTGTTTGGATACATATAGATGAGAAGCTTCTGGAAAAAAAAACAGCTATGATCTCGAAAACATTATCGATTTGAGGCATTCATTTGTCATGTCATTAATAATGCCACTTTTTTTTTCATTTTCGTAATTAATACTAACGTATTTCGGAATACGTTCTTCCAGAAACGAACGGTCAATGCACTCATGACCGTACAGGTTGTCATAACAAAAAGCAGTAACACGCTAGGAATAATTGACGTGTAACACAATTTGGCCAAATATAGAAGTGACCTTTTTACACGCTCATTCTGTGATATCTGAGTACAAGTTATTGATCTGTCATACGCTTGGACACGGAATTAAGTCTGCGGAAACGCAATGTTTTATGGACAAAAACCTTGAACTCATGTAATTGATACTGTCGTAATTCAATCATTGTTCGACTGATCGTATTGGTGAATTCACATACGTTTTGTCCAAATTTTAGATTTAACGTGAAGCGAATGATTTACAATAACGTATATTTTTATATTCCGAGAGCAGCGATCTATTAGTGTAACAATGACGTTTATGGGTTTTCCGTTAACACTTTTGGTACACGCACTTTGTCCAAAAGTTTCATTCAGATGTCAGTTTTCTCTTTTATTTATAGTTTTTTCAAACTTGAGGAAAAAATCTGAAAACCAAGTAAAAACGGTAAAATTTACAATAAATGACCCTATGACTAAATCGGTTTTAAAATTATTTGATTATAACTCGACAAATTAATTTTGCTAAAAACTTAAAATTTTCTCCATGTATTAATGATATTAAATAATTTACGACAGTTCAACAAAAAATTGATAACTTTTTGGCTAAAATAGAACTAAAAAAATACATAATTTTCCAAAGTTTATTACTAAAACATATTTTTAAATTTGACAAACATTTTAAAAATGTAATATTATCTTGCTCACATTCTTCACTTAACACGTGACTTCAGATTTTTTTTTTATATATATATATATATATATATATATATATATATATATATATATATATATATATATATATATATATATATATATATATATAATATATATATAAGCGTTTACATAAATTAATGTATGATTTTTATGAAATAGACTATTTTTCTATTAATTTTAATTTTAAAATGTATATGAAGAATCGATGGACCATTATGAACCTTTGAATACAGAGAAAACGACGTATTATTTTGAATTTTAATAAGAGAAAACAATATAGTCAAACAAAAAACTTTAATCAGGTTTGATAAAAAAAAAAAAAAAACATTATTGCCAATGAGACTAAAATGGTAAAATATATAAAATGTATATTTTCTACTTTACTTTTTTTTTCAGAATCGTTTAGCTGAAAAATTGCTTTATTGTTTCTTTAAAATGTAATACACTAATACATTCATCACCATTATCTTGTCCGAGGAGCGAAGAATACCAAACGGTGCAAAATACGTCCTGCCTTTTTTTAATCGTTAACAAAAACCAAGTTACCCCTTGTTTTAAATACTTTCTGAAAATGATGTAAACTGTTCATAATATGATTATTGATCATGATTATTTTCTGAACATTGCACATTATTTTCTGATCATTATTCATCTTTGCTCTCCTATCACTCATTTAATTAATTTTGTGTATGTAATATGGTTTTGGTTGGTATGGAAATGATTTGTTTAAACACATATGATATATATTTATATGAGTCGTGGTGAATTTGACAAAAATTAGTTTCAAATTGTAAAGCCCTCAAATTATTATAATATTTCTTTTGAAAAGTGTGAAACATTGTGCATTTTCATAAGTGTTTACTGAGCAGTTTTTTAACTTACCTTGTCGTAGTATTGATACGCCTTCTTCAAAATGTTTAACTGATTTTTTAGCTGAAACGTAATTTATCTTAACTCTTACACAGCCATTACTAATTATGATAATAAGTTTTGTTTAAAAATGGTGAAATTATTTATTACAATTTTAATAATTACTTATTTATAGTGTATTCTGTGTTTAAAAAAAATGTTGATAATAAACTGTGAAATTGCTTCAATATTTATCGTTTGGGCTGTTTCATTAGTATTTAGGGTCACTATATGACCCTAAATGTATGATATATAGGCCCCAAGGAAATAGGTATCATCTTCAAATAAGAGATATAAAATACAACTTTTATTTATATTTGTATATATTGCATGTATAGATATCGCTATTTTTTTTTTTTTAAATGAAAATATATTTACAATCCATTTCTATGAATAATGAGTAAGTGTGATCACAATGGGTTATAACTATATTTAAAAATATTGGAAAAGGGAGACTCTCAGCAACGCCACCACACTAGAAGTAAATATATCGTTATTCTATGAATAATAACCATATATTATTATGATATCAAGTTTTATTATAATATTTTGGCCAAATTAAAATTGAACGGTAATGAACCATATGAAAAGATTTTTAATTTCGGTGAACATTTATTTATTTGTACTTTAATGACTACCAATAGTACCAACGACTTCGATGATAATGCGGTTTTTATTCAAATACGTTACTCTATTTGGCTCTTAAAATATACTACTCTTGCAAAAAGTAACCCAGAAATATTAATCAAAAAGAACAATAACACTTTTTAGTACCTACTACCGGGAAATAGGTATTCATACCAAGTATAATTATTGTAATTATTATTTTATAAAAATAAAACATCCCAGACATTATCCTGTACATAAAACTAATGACTATGAAGTTGCATGTAGTTTCAAGTAAAAATTAAAAAAAAACAAATATTACTGGAATTTTGTATGATTGTGTATTTTGTATATTAATAAATTCTTAAATACAAAAGCGAAACATATTTTTGTAGAAATTAAAAGAATTTCTGAAACAAAAAACAAATAAGAAATTTAATAAAAAGTAATTTTACCGTTGAAAATATTTATTATTTTAAAACTTTATACAACTCTTATACCTTATACTTACGAAATCAAAAAGATAAATATTAAAAAATATATTTAATTTTTTTTACTAGAATGAAAGAATAAATTTAATTTATATACAAAAACTATATTATATACGTACTTTAATTTTTCCATATCAACATAACTCGCAGAAGAACCGTAACTGCACCATACTCATACAGGGTTAACAAAAATAAAAATAAACATAACTCATGCACTATGAACAACATTTAATAAAATGCTTACTACACGTACCTAGTGACTTTTTTTGAACATGCTCATCTCTCTTTTAACCATTTTAATGAATCAATTTTAATTATTCTGTCATAGCTTTAAAATTAATGTCACTAGAAACTTGAAATTTGTACCATATATTAATAAATATTGTAACAACTAAAGATTCACCATTTTTGAAGGCAATTTGTGTTATCGATTGGTGCTAGTTTTGCCAACCATAATATACGTATCTTCTTAGTTTTAATATCTATCATTTACGCAACTATATAGCCTTTTATCACTGAAAAAACTACTTTCTTACATTAATTAATGATAATTACATGTAATATTAACATTTTTAGTTTTCGTATACGCTAAAATCGAGAATAAATCGTTTTTCTTTTTGTACGCAAACGAGTTGCTGTTAAAACATTTGTTATGTTCGCAAACAAGTTGAACCGGCTGCCCGGATCGTTGCGCCGGCTCAACGACATAATGTTTACGACCACCGAACGTGGTTGCAATGGTAAGAGCGTACAGTGAAATAAATGTTCGTCTTACGTGTATCCATCCAGACAAGACGTAGTCGAAACCACGGAGGTTTACATAAGTTTCGAGCTGAACCTTTGTTCCGGAAACAATTCCACAACGTAACTTCTATCGTGGACTAGTGAGTACACTCGTGAGTGCAATGTAATAGAGTTGATGCATTTAAATAAACACGCATATCAGTATTTGTCATTTAACTTAAATGTGTATTTTGTAACAACTGCGCTGTGATGTAAAATATCCGTATAAATCTATAAACTGAAAAATGTATAGTGCGTATCATTAGGTAATCTTCGCTCTTCGGACTAGACATTGGATATGGGTGAATTGAATTTTAAAGAAACGATACATGGGTGTCACCGTTTTCTGCCAAAAATTACCTTTCCCTTTTCCGCCAATACCGTTTTCCGCCAAATTAGAAAAACCGTCATTCCTTTTTCCGCCAGTTATAAATTATAAGATTTTAAAGTTTGAGAATCCTTATAAGTTGATATTTAATGATAATATGATATTTAATAATATTCTTTTTTTATTGAGTATTACACGTTTTTACCCACGTCTTTATCTATATAGAAAATATAGGTATATCTAATCTGCAGATAGCGTACTGCAATTTGTTCAACTGTCGGTAATAACAGTATTGATTAGCGATCACCGATTAGTTTGTGATGTGCGTTAACTAAGACAAGCTACAGCCATGTCCGTGAAAATAATAAGTAGTAATCGCGACAATCCACAAATTATAATTAATAATTTTAAATTTTGCAAAGCATATGAAGGAGTAAATAAAGTACGTTGGAGGTGTATTAATAAATCATGTGAGGCAAAAGTATTTACAAAAAAAAAATGTTGATACTGAAATATTGAATAATAATAATAATAATTTTTTTTAAGTAAAATATCTTTATTAAAAAAAAATTTACTATTAATATTATCAACGTAAAAGGGTTCTCAAACTTTAAAATCTTATAATTTATAACTGGCGGAAAAAGGAATGACGGTTTTTCTAATTTGGCGGAAAACAGTATTGGCGGAAAACGGAATGGTCGTTTTTGGCGGAAAACGGTGACACCCGTGCCGTCGTGGGTGATCATAAATGTTATTAATTCATTACTGCCAATATACCTTTGGTTACATACTTGTTTACATACTTTTGGTTTTAATATAAAACACCCATAAACGAATGTAATAATAATAATAAGTATTATTATTATTATTATAATCATTGAAATATTTTTATTCCATAAAACATTATTATATTTAATGATACAATACATATGCATCATAATAATTTTGTTGATTTTTTTTAACCTAACCTAACGTACAAGAGTCTCTTTGTATTGACTCCATCTAAATTCAACTAAAAATGAATATGCAACATTTTACAGTGTTTTCTTTTGGCTTGTTTCCTGTAAATAGTTAATAAGTCATTTATTTACAGATATATTTAACGGACAAAATATCTTTCAAACAGAATTATGAACAATAGAAAATATAAATTTGACTGATTGGATAATTTCAAGATTAAATTTGATTAGCTGATACAAATAACAATTAATGAAAGACATATTGATAATAATATTTGCTCATTATGTAGGAATAATATAGGATTTATATTAGGTAATCGTCAATTATTAATATTTTAATTCATTTTATATGTAAGTACTACTATTGTGTAAGTGATTATTTCTATAAATGCATTTTTATTCTTTTACTAAATTTTACTGTAAATATTCAATAAATCGTGAGTGTGTGGCTGTTAATTATATATAACCCAGTAGACGTATTAAAATTTTAAGTGACTTAAACCACATTTTTATAATAATTTGAAACTTTTAATGCAGGCATTACTTACGATCTCAACTGAAATTTATCAATAATCAAGCTTCAAATACTCTATAAATTTCATCGGTGAAATTGTATTTTAAAATGATCGCCATTAAATTTGTCTTTAACAGAAAGATTGATCCTAAAAACTTAACGAACTATTCGATTTATTTGTTACAATTAACTTATTTCATTTATTACAACTTCAAATATGTTATGCTTTTTCACCCATCAAAAAAATATCTATTTTATGCTTGAATAAATAATCTATACATACTCAATATTACATACTAATCTATACATACAAGTCATATTTTTAGCCATCAGATGATAATTAAAATGTATCTCGTAAATCATATGTAATGTACAAATATACATTTTCCGTTGAGTCGTTGTAAAAAGTACCGGAACAATCCAAAAGTGATTTCCCTGAACTGCATATAGGCTATATGAAATTTCTCGAATTGAGCTATTGCTTTGTTAGAAAACCAGAAAATAGACGTTGATTAAACTGATAATCGTAAAACTATAAAGTTCGAAAAATAATCTCATTCTCTGCTCGGAAAACAAAATCATATACAAATAAAATACATAATAAACATGAGAAATGACGGTATTTTACTGTGTATCGGGTCTGAGTGTGCGTGCGTGTTAAATGATAATTTCGTACGAAACCAGAAAAAGCAATTTTGAACTAAATAATGAAATCTGTGTTTTCTCCCTGACGTGAAAAGGGTGTGTGTATACTCTTTATTTTCTTTGACCGTACATCACTTATACCACGTGTCGGCGTCTCACCGATGGATGTCAATAACAGTAAATAATAATAATAAAAAAAAAAAAGGCTCATGTATTCAACGCTGTAGAAACCCTGGTTTTACCATGCGACCGCAGCGAGACGTCGTTAACCACGATGACCGGCACACGTGACGCGGATCCGAGTGGAAAAAACGTCCCATAGTCCCATGCGCACCGTCGTAGCGGCGCGGTGCGTTCCGTTCATTATTTCGTGGTGGAATATCGCGAGGGGGTTGGTGGTTGACGTTGTGACGATAATCGCACGACTTGCCCGCGAAATACGTGACCTTTGTTTTAACGATTTGATAGCAAAATGGTCCACTACGGCGTAACGTGTGCACGACCGAAAAAATGATACGTAACCATAAAATATATATATTTTATACACCACAGGGTATCTCGCAAGGGTAGATAAATTGCGATTTAATCCTATAAAATGTGCATAAACTTGAACTTAAAAAAAAAACAAATGAATATATTATAACCAAAAAAAAAAAAGTAAAAAATGTTTTCATTATGTTTTAATTTTCTCAAACGTTAATCATCATATATGACATAGTTTAGTTTAATGTAGGAAAGTATTTTTATTTTAGAGGTTTCGTTATTTAAATCATTAGAATCAATGAATACATGAACATTTTAAGTTAAAACTTGGCATCTAAATAACCAAAAAATGTTCCTAAGTATTTTGTTCCGCATGCAAAACTGACGGCGTCGGATCAACCACGTGTGGATCGATGGGTGAGCTATACCGTCCACGTTTTTACGGACAAATAATAATTATAAATTTACACCGCACATACACCGAGAGGTGCCTAACTTGTATTTCTGAAAATATTTTTTCTGATAGTCCGCAAGTGAATTACACATCAAATACAGAGTCGGTGGTTTCGATTTTATAAATAATGATTTCGTATCATGTTATTTGTTGTGTTGTCGAAAGCACAAACGTTTATAACGAACGTATGAAATGTTTTATAAAAACCGTATCAAATGTAAATAAAGCTATTATAATGCTGAAACTGACGCATACCCTATCCGACGGATTGCATAGAATACACTTAGCCGAAAGGTTTTTTTTCATCAACCGGACGTTGGAAAATTGATGTTCAACGGCTAACTAACGTTTAGTCAGTCCGCTATATTAATAGTAACAATTAGATCTACAACATAATAGCCGTCGCGTTTCGACGTTGCGTTTGTTGTATGTCAAAAGACTTCACGGCTATTGTGCAAGGATTTATTCATCAAGATAAAACAATTTTAAAAAAAAAACACTGATTTCAGTACACATCATATTGCATATACATATATTTCATATTATATTTATCTTATATTAAACACATGACCATAGATTAAACATTTATATAAAACATGACAAAGATAAATACATTTATGTAGTAAATAATTAATATAAGAAGGAAGAGTGAAAAAATCACATTTTCACGGTAACGACAACGTAAAATAATTTTATTGTATTATAAATATTTATATTATTATGTATATTATCGATTATAATAACAGTATATCATGTAAAACACCGTATTGTATAGCCAGACTGACCGTTCCGTTTGCGGGTGAATGTATTATTCCATAACGTAGAAATGTCCATTGGGTGTTTTATTGCGTCGTGTTATATCAAAATGAGGTGACGTGATAGGTATATAATATAACAATGTGTACAAAAACAAATTTCGAGTAAAAACCAATGGTAACGTGGTCCGTAGGTCACGGGAGGTAATATTAATACACGTCAGAAAAACAAACGACAACAATATATTAATATTATTACGACGAGAAATATTTTATTTTATTGGAATGCATTAAATCGTTTTTGTCAGTGCCGATGAATGATTGTTTGAAACGCTGTACTACTGAACGATACGATTTATATCACAGAAATTCGAGTGAATAGAACAATAATGCAATATTATATTACAACGTGACAATAATTTATTATTATTATTATTATTATTATCATTACTATTATATTATGACAATAATTAAAGATAATAATAAACGACATGAATAATAATAATAATAATAATAATAATAACTTAAAAAGAATACAAATAATAGGACCCTGTAGTGAAGGATGTGCGTGTGTTTATGCACGCGAGTATGTAGGTACGTATGTGCGTTTGCGTATGAGTGTGATACGGTCGGGTAAATATTATCGTCATTATACTATACGAATTGCGAGAATGAAACAATATTGTGTCACGATATCTTAGGGTCGGGACGAAGAGAGATTGAGAGAATGAGGGAGAAAAATAGAAAGAGAAAAAGTGAGTCGTGTTCCCCGTGGCCAACGAATAAACAAAATCCAACAAGGAAATCGCTATAACGGCTGTTAGTCTACATCACAGTGTAACCGCGGATGATTGACCGATCAAGTAGCACGGGGCGTTCGTATTAAGGCGTTCGCATTTGCCAAGCGAAAAAAAAGTTCACGAATTCTTCGGATTTTCTACGCTCTTCGCCGTCCTCTAACCAACTTCTCCTTATGTAAAGGCGATACGTTTCACTCGGTCGTCTGTGCACGCCGTCGTCCGATTGTGTTGCTATACGGTAGTACCGCAGTCATTTTTTTTTTTTTATGATATCGAAGAGACGTAGTAAGAATTATTGCCCCCGTGATTATTACCATAGAACAAAACTTATGACAAGTTTAGTCCCCCACCGGAACGAAACGTCGGATATAATATATTTATACTACGGATTACAGGTCTTATATTGATTTTCGAGACCCACCGGGAACGACATGACCCGAAAATTTGCGATGATTCAGTATCTCATGACGAGCAAACGACGTTTTGGCGTCTACTACTCGAGTACCTAACAGTCAGTGAACATTGATTTTTCCGTCCTATTGCAGAAATCCGTTGTTTTCGTAGCCTATTGACAGTCACGATTTTTATTTATTTATGCACTGTTAAACTGGAAAACAAATCATTGCGAACAAACCTTCATGAAAATGTCACCTCGTGTGCTCGCGTTCGTTTTGTCACTTACTCATTCAGTCAGGTCTACGTCTTCCCGTTCTCGACTTAACATGGTTAAGGCACTAACCTTCTTTACATTATTTGGTATTCACGTACTCTATGTCTGTACGTATAACATACCCTATACCGTGCTACCGGGCAGAGTCATGAACGTGGTAAGAAATCATTTTTTTCAAACTGAAAACAAAAACTTCAAAACCTTCTCTTTTTTCCAAACTCTATTTATATAATACTTATGAATCTCGTGAATTTCGAATTGAATTTTGATTGACAAAACATAACGCTGGAGAATAATTAGTCTCTTTTCTCCTAAGATAATATCGTATTTGCGTTCATATTTTACGTATATTTACACACTACGGTCGTATATTCACAGTATGTAGGTATTGCTAATGTATTTGAGTAAATAATCGCGATTTAAAATCCCTATGTCTGTTATGACATAGTTGTTGCCCGAAAAACGTAAGCTACATCGACATAATATAACGCTTTTTGCGCCCACAAAGGCTAATTACGGTTGCGATGACGATACGTAAAATCTACTCGGCCCCTGCAAACTGCACGTCGACAACGTATGCGCGCACGATATTGTGAACGCGTGACACGCTTACGGGTCAGGGTCGTGGTAATTCTAGTCGAAAACATTCGCACAAACGTTTCGTTGCGGACGATAAAATGGGGCGAAAACGTGATATCCTACCCGAGAACTACCGCAGGCGAAACAAAAACTACCTCGAGCGAGTTTCCCGCACGGTGGCGAAATCAAGATAAGTTCGATTCTCCGTAGTCAACAATAACGGTCTGCGATGTGAGATCGAACGAAATTCATTTTCTGCTTTTAACGTATTCAGTAGTGTGTACGTTTGGTGTGACGAAAATTCGTTTGTTTTTATGTAATAATATTTTTAAAACAAAATATATATGATATACAGTATACGTATTCACACGAATCATATCAACGAACTAAAGATGTAATGTATACCTACATTTGAAATGAAATAAATTGAATCAACTGTCAACTGATATCAACAATATTAATTACCAGCATACCTGCAGTAACTGGTATCATTGTAATAATATCGTCATTATGTTCTTCGAGCGTTTGGTTTACTTCAAATGTATTCGTTCTTTGATGGCGAATTTGAATTTGATTATCTTGTTTCCACCCCGTTAATAATCGTCGTACGTGTGCATTTTATCGTAATATTTTAGGAAAGCGAATGTCTACTCGTTTACCTGCAACATTTCATGACAAAGAACTTAACGGACCTCTAACATAACTCACCGTTTGCGTAATGTCATTATTATACCAGTTGACAACGGGTCGGACGCCGTCGTTTGAACACACATTTCATATGACACTATTAAACCAGGGTATGCACCTGAAATTTCTGCTCTAGTGCACCGCCAACCATTTCGACCTCTCGTATTTTAATTTTTAACAATATTGTTCCCTGATTATGGCCCGAATCAAATCCGTGAATTCGTGGCAGAAAATTGTAATAATATATGATGACGACGAAATCGATTCCTTCGGCATGAATTGCTTATTTTGTTAGTTTTACGCACGTAGGTACACCAAAATATTTATTAAACTGCGATGAAAATGCTAACACGATGACTGGAGAAAGTAATCACCGTACGCTACGTGAACACCATAGTTGAAACATTTCCTCCTTGAAATAATTATTAAACAAATGAAATTCAATCTTTATTTAGGTTCTTTGGAATATTTCGAGACTAGTGTTTCATTGAAGTCGACGTATATCAAATTTAATGACAACTTCTAATCCCACAGCTAGTTTTATATTTAAACTAATATTTGACACCAAAGGACCAAAAACTAACGAAATACGAACGTATTTTTTTTCATTTTTTCAATAACAAATTAACATCGAAATCTAGATACTCTCATTCAGGACTTCAGTTGTCTATAGTAGATGTGCAAATAAATAAACGAAAAAAAGTCATCACGATGGGTAGAAAATTTTACTGTAAAGTAAAACATAAAAATGTTTGCGACAAAATCGACATTCACAATAAATTGGAACACTAAAACAAAAAAATGTAGTCTTCAATCACATCATCGATAGATATATGATACAAAACACGTACACCATTAAAAAATATCACAAACAAAAATACCAAAAGAATCGTACACGTTTTCCGTAAATTTGGATTAGATTTGGAGTTGTATGTCGATAAAATCAGTGTCGAGGAGGGGAGATGTTGGTCGTTATGTTACAATTAACTTATTTACTTGGTTCCGTTGTAATTGAAATATGGAGTGAGCTAATGAATCAGATTCGTGTTAGTCGAAACAAATAACATATACGTAACATAAAATACAAACGAAATACGATCATTTTTAAAACAGTTATTTACGCCCACGAGATTAAGGAAGAAAGTTCCGAACCACCAAATCTCAACCTAAAGTATTGTTGATGAAATTTAAGTGCGTGTGCGAGTTTGGGGTATGTACAAGTGTATGTGTGTAAGTTCCTGTAGCCGGTGTGTCATATGGTCCCTGGAATTTCAACACTTAGAACGGCGTTCAAACCGGATCGGAAGAGATCGAAATACGATCGGATACAATAAAACGATATCTGGATTTTACGTCGGGGGAGATTCTGTATACATACTGATCGCCACGACTCGTACGAAAAAACTGTACGATTTGCGAGGTTTTCGTAGTTGTCGGTGGTGGCTCGCGGGTTTTCGGTCACCCCCCGGAAGTGAATTAAAAATGATTTCCATTGGTATCCTCAAGATACTTCCCTGTGGCGCGAGGCGGGCACGGTCCAGGCACCGGCTAAACTGACCAAAACCTAACGCAGCTGGACGGACAATCTTGTTCATTGACCACGACCGGTGCCCCGGTACATCCGGTCGTCCAGGGATTGCGAGTCCTGACAGCGGAGTCGATTGTTCATCGCACGGATCAGTCGACTGAAGACTATCGTCTAATGGGAAAAAACGACGAGCGAGTCGTCAAGTCGAGTCCACCGACGACGGGTGGTCCGTCAGATGAATCCGCGGGCTTACGTAAACGGACGCGGCTACGTCTGCCGGTACCCGGTCACTTCCCCGTAAGACATTTCCCCGTCAAACATTTCTCCGTAACCACTTTCCCGTTAGACATTTGCCCGTCCAAATAATAACATAAACGTTTTTATTTAAAAAATTACATTTATTTAAAACATTTTGTAAAATCTAATGAAAAAAATTTTAAAAATAATACAAATAAATACCTTATAATTGTAAATTATGAGCGATTCCAATTAAATACTCGTCTAGATTTCGTTCATGGTAAGAACTTACTATTTTTTTAATCCGCGCAGTTATATCCTTAAATTTTTTTTGATTAATTTATTTATAGGTATTAAATAAATTTTTTTTATGACTAATTTAATTTTACGTATTGGACGGGGAAATGTCTTACGGGGAAACGTATTGGACGGGGACATGGTAGACGAGGAAGTGTACGTGAATCACGTCTGCCAAAGTGTCAGACCAGTAACCCTTCAATAACCGGGATCCCGAGTAACCCGAGAACCCCAACGATACCGGCCACTCTCCGGACCAGCCGGGCGAGTCCCGTGAACGATAGATCGGACCGCGTTCAAACCTACAAAAAAAAAACGAGGCGGGGACATGGGGTCAGGAAGGGCGCGGGAGACTTAGGCGTAGTACAGCATCACGGGGTTCTTGACGACGGGCAACTGTTGCGGCCGCTTCTTGGGCGTGGCGAACCGCGGGTTGAACGGGCCCAGGGCCGCCTCGTTGGTGGACGACGGCTGCCGGCTACGCTGGTGGTTGTTGGTCTGCCGGAACAGCAGTCGGTTGAGCCGCGTGGGCGTGTGGCCCTGCGACTGCCGACAACCGGTCGCGCCGCCGCAGTCCGCGTCACCGCTGCCCGCGCTGCTGCCGTCACGGCCGCGGCCGCAGCCGCCCAGCGCGAGCACCGCGCCACCGAGCGCGCAGCCGAACGCGCCGCAACCGGCCAGGCCCTCGCCCCCGCCGCCGCCGTCGTCGTCGTCGTCGAACTGATCGCTGTCGGAACAGCACCACGGGCACGCTTGCAACGTGTTTCGGTTCAGCCACCAGTACGCCACGGGGTTGAACGCCGAGTGGGCGTGGCCGAACAGCAGCGTGGCCACGGTGACCAGCCGGCGCACGGGTCTACTGTCCACGCCGTCCTGCGCCGCGCCGCAAAACCAGTTGGTGTACAGCAGCACGGCGGCGTACGGCAACCAGCAGGCGACGAACACGCCGGCCAGCGCCACCAGCACTTTGGCCAACCGCTTTCTGCTCCGGGCGCTCGGAGTCGGTCGGCTCTTCTGCTGTTGTTGCTGTTGCTGCTGCTGCTGCTGCTGCTGCTGTTGCTGTAGCTGTAGTTGTTGCGGCTGCTGTTGAGACGTGTGCGGCTGTTGTGCAGACGAGTGCGGCTGTTGCTGTTGCAGTTGTTGCACCGCTTCGTTGGTCACCTGCCGACAAACACGTTCATATAGGTACTGAAGCATTCGACGTAATAAGATAATATTTTAATTGTTTTATACAACGACGTGTTTACTCTCTCGATCTCCCTGTACAAGGATTTTCGCAATTACCCAAAATAATTTCTTATTGACTTTTTTTTTAAGACCGTTGGATTTCAATCGTTATCATTTTTATTCGTTTTCACGTGAAAATATATCAAAAATTATATTAAATTAAAGTGTTTGATATTGCATTACGCCTAGAGCGAAATCAACAAAAGTGCAATTATTTTATCGAAATTCTCTAAATTTGAGTAGTTAAAAATATTCCAAAGCTATTTTTTACGTGTTAATCTGTAACCCCATATAAGTTTAATATACAAATTAACCATGTCGAAAGCAAAAGACAGTGTTCGTCATGTCAAACCGAAACGCTGAAAAGAATACTATTAGATTGCACTATTAGGAAGCAAAAATTTCAATTTTGTGTTGCTAATGTTGATTTATTCGTGTCTGCGCAAAATGAATCGAGCGGACGGTTCGCTCTGCTTATACTGAGGTCATCCGTCAGTTTGACTACATAATATGCGACACGAACAAAGGCTCCCCGTAGAATAGTTCCTTAGTGGAAAGAGCCCTTCCACTGAAGATGTCCAAGACCGGTGATTTGGACCCGACTTATCAGCAGAAACGAATCTAGCGGGAATCCAGACCTCCACGAGACATCGTCTAGGGCTGGTGCAGTACTGATGAAGATGATTACTTCCACCATGACTGAGAAGGAGGAGGGTGGGAGGCTGCTCGAGACAGACCGAAACGACGAATATCTACCATGGAAGATGAACGTACCAAGTATGACGGATAGAGACGGATAGCTCGGTCAAGAGCCGCTGACCCTTCTCGAATAATTATAACCTCTCACGGTCAGACACCAGGGCGGATGGTTGGCAAACCACAATGCCGTAGTAGACAGTGAAAGTCGAATAATAGAAAAGGACCAGAAACTCAAGCCAAACGACGTACAAGGCTGACTGGTGCCACGCACAAAGTCACCAAGACTGAAGGGAGGGAAACTAATTTAGTATTTTTATGTATAAAACCAAAATAGTTGTTATTATTGTACACAAATCAATAAACGATGACGGCCGGGAAAAAGCATTTCACAAGCAAGTACCGGACGATCGGCGACTAAACGAAAAAAAAAGTAACGTAAAATTAAAAAAAACTTAATATTATAATCTGAAATAAATATAATTTTTTTCTTATTTGAAATTGTGTTTTAATTGATCGTATCAGTGAAATTTCAAAAATTAAATTGCCTGAACAAATTTTAAAATATTTTTTTTTTCACGTCATACAGAATACTGCCGAAAAAACTACTCTGTACATTTTTTTTATGTTCTGTAAAAATATGTCTGGTATGATATGAAACTTCTAAAATATAATTTATCAATACAAGATGTTTTATTAAAATTTTTCAAAGAAAAGTTTTTTTTTAAATATTTTACTGCAACATTTCTTAAAATGTGAATTATTTGTAGACTTCAACCTTGTGAATCTTTTATAAATCAGAACTCGATTAATATTATTATCTCAGAATAAATCACGAGAATTTAATCCTCATGGGACACCTTGTATAGGTAGTAAAATTTTGTATTAATATTATTAGGCGCATCGTCATAAATTACCAGATTTTAACTTGACCTACTAGACCCGAGCCGGAAAAGTTTAAAGAGGGGTAAATTTTACAGATAAAAAAGTATATTTTATTTTATTTAAACATGTTATAGATCAAATATTAAAAATACTGTACAGATGTATAATTTTTGTATCGTATTTGTTCATAAAAAATTACCCGACATTATATGAATAATATTATGAATTACATTGTACGCTCTCTTGCATATAATATATGAATTTGCTTCGAAACATTTCTTCGTAAATGTTGTAAGATATTTTATTTTTTTTAAATGTAAATTTTTTTTTTGTTATATTGTTTACTGATTAAAAAATGTCCAGTAGCTATTATTTAATCAAAATGATCATATTAATTTATTTTCAATACATTAAAGCAAATAGCCAATAATTTGAATTTGCTTTTTTTTTTTTTTGGATGTAGTGAAGGGAGCTGCACATTAAATCGGGGTCTATTGCGACAATAGTGTGAACACCCGTGGTGCACTGTAGGTAATGAATCCGGAGAAGAAACAGAGAAATTTTTTAAAACTTACACTTACAACTGTGGGGTTTTTGTACATACAAATTTTAACAGTGTATACACATATGTTGGAGTACATTAACTCTAAAACAATTTCACAATAATGGTGTGTGATAGCAAAAAGACAAAAAAAACTGTTATCGTCGTGCGCAGTAACAATAAAAACCGGTAAAACTCTAGGGACAACAAATAACAATATTAATAAATCGACGGCTCCCGAGAGGTTATTATACTTCTCTGGTTTTTGTGCACACCGAAAATGATATTCACAGCTCACTTGAACTTGGTCTCGTAAATTACGAAATTTATAGATGTGATAGATCTTTATTATCTAGCTCGTCGACCAGAGGAGGAGGTGCTTTAATAGTAGTTAATAAAAATTTGTTTCTTCACCAATTGATATTGATGTAAAATCATTAGAATTATCCTTTGTCTCTATAAAAACTAATAACACTTTTTATATTCCTCATCCATCTAAAAAGTATACCTCATACGACCCTATAAATATTTTAATGTCTTCGGGAAATAGTAAATAATTTTAATAAACATTGAATGTACATATTTTTATTATTATTATGATAATCATTATCATTATTATTACTATTATTCTATGTATTCATATTTTATGCAGTCGCAAGAAAGTGCAATTTGTTCTAGTTTATTTGTATATGTAGCTTTATTAACTCAAAGTTTGAGTCACCTTACAAAATATTTAATGATTATGAAACATGTATATTGCTTTTAGATTCTGAACGGAGTGAAGAATGTATTGATTTTACAATGATGTGTTTTTTTTTTTTTTTTTTTTTTTTTTTTTTTGTGTCTGTCGACACGATTTGGGGCAGTAAAAATGCTTCGATTGCCTTATATAGCAACTTTTCTGAAAGGAAATTGAATCTAGTTGGTACTTTGGGGGGTCAAAAGTTAAAAATTTTCAATATTTTTTTAACGCGCCGGGAAAAACCCTTAAAAAATGAGGGAAAAACGGTATATTTTACGCAAAACCAGTTTTCGACAAAATCAAATTTTTTATTTTGCTATAACTCAAAAACTAATCGATGTAAATACTTGAAATTTTCACCAAATGTTTAGATTAGCGTTCTCTATACACCGTTAAATTTTCAAAGTATTTTGACTTTTATTGAGCTAATTATAGACAATTGAAATTTTCAATTTGTTTAAGTATTTTTTTTTAAAATAACGATAAAATTTTTTTTTTTTGCCAGAAAATCTTGAAAATTTAATACAAGGTTTCTTATAAGTTGTTCCATAACTGATAAAAAAAAATCCAAAATCGTAAGTCACAATTTTTTTTAATAAGTGCTCAAAGTTCCAATTTATACGAAATATGTAAAAATTGCGAAAATTTGCAAATAATTTTGTTGTTGAAAAATCGTAAAATTTTTTTCTTTTATAACTAAGTTTTGAAAATTTGGTACAAGGTTTTTCATTAGTTTTTCTTCAATTATCTGCAAAAAAAACTCTACCGGATTCAGACAAAAAATTTTTATGAGTGTTTGAAATTACAATTTTTCACATAATCGCGTAAAATAACAATTTAGGCATCATTGATTTTTGATATTTGTTCTTATTCAAAAAGTATAGGTCGTAGAAACTTAAAACTTTTACAAAATGTTTAAATAGGCATTTTCTTTACATAGTTGTATTTTCAAAATATTTCGTTTATTTTTTAGCTATTTATAGGCATTTGAATAATTCGATTTTTCTTAGATTTTTTTTTATAAAAGTCGATAACAATTTTTTGGCCCTACCAAATCGCTTGAAAATTTAATGGAAGGTTTTGAATAAGTTGATCTAAGAGTGATTCAAAAATTATTCAAATACATAGGCACAATTTTTTTTTATAAGCAGTTGAAGTTCAAAAATCGACAAAATTTGTCAAAATCACGAATATTTGCAAATTATTTTGTAGTTGAAAATGTATAAAAATTTTTGTATTCAAAGATAAGAAATGAAAATATTATGTAATATCACAGCTGATAAAGATAATTAAATAGATTAAGTTTATTATAATATAATCAGTAGCTGACAGCTGTTCTATACAAAATATTGGTAGATTGTAAACACAAGGTGTATAACGTACCTTTACATGGTAAAGGTCTTCAAAGTTACTTTTATTGCTGATTCTTAAAAGTTTGAGTGAAATATTAGACCATGTAAACAAAATCAGTGGTCAATATAGTTAAAATGATTATTTTTACAAAAAAAAAAAAAAAAAATCGTCGGTCTTATTTCAAAATAATATTTAGAACCTATAAGTCTTTATAATAGGTATGCGAAAAGTTTATTTTCAAAATCATAAACAATTTAAAACATACGGAAAATTTTTAATTCAAGTTTTATGGATTAAATGTAACAATATTACTTCAAGATGTAGTTGTTCTTTAGATCTTTTTCCTTTTTACATCGAAATTGACTCAAATAGAACATTCTGATTTCATGTATCCTTTATTCCTTTGTGCTTCACCTTAACTTTAGACGTTCGTAGCTCGTAAAATATAGTGTAATCCATACATTTTATAAACAACGATTTTCTCTTTTTCCGTGTTTTTTTTGTTTAGACCATTTTACTGCATTTTGTAAATTTCTGTCAATCGAAATTTTTTTAAGATAAATATCCACAGATACATAGTTATAACATATTATAGATGTTTTATATGCACAATTTGAAAATTAAACATAAGTCAGTAGAATTTCAAGTTTAAGATTCAGAAACTCTTTTTGATAATACGTTACAGTTTCTGACGTTTTTGAAATTATGTATTGCTGCAAACTCTTTTGCATTCTAAATGTATTTGAGACTGTTAAGACTCTTTCAACGTTACATAGCATGTTAGATTTACAGCCATGATAATATTTCATAATATTCAATACAATAATTTTATCGACGACAAAAACAACCGAAAACCAAGCGGGCAAGACGTAATGGTCGTGGTGATCGCTTCCGATATCGGGTCGTGTCCGGGAAAAATGTTGGTGTGCACCCGGCTCTGTAACCGTTTCCGAGTGCATCTTCGTGCATTCACAGTGGGAGCTTTCTTTGAATTATGGGCTGTGTATCAACAATTTTGGCCAGTAACAATCACACGGCCATCGGCTCTGATCTCGAAATGTTATGTTCTGTTTGCGTCACTTTGCGCACGTGAATTCAATGACTATTGCGTAAAGATGAGAACTTTCAAGGAACAAAAATAAATATAAGATTGAGATATGTATGTACATAGTGGAGACGGAGTGGCCGAGTAGAACTAGGTGTCACTGCTGACGCACACTGTCGCTTGTTCAAACCTCGATCACGGGCGGCTCTCTCTCTCTCTCTCTCTCTCTCTCTCTCTCTCTCTCTCTCTCTCTCTCTCTCTCTCTCTCTCTCTCTTTCTCTCTCTGGACAGGTGACTGTCAAGAGAGAGCGGCCGCCATCTCCCCTGTGCAGAAGGCAACGGGAAACTACTGCACAGTAACATTGTATTCCCAAGTAACAACTTCTCTTAGTGGCAAACCAACCCTCAGGTTTAAAAAAAAAAAATATATATATATAATATATATATAAGCACAATCCACTGTAGTATTCACTTTATATCACGTGCTTTAATACTAAATAATATTCGAACGCAAATTTTATTCCGACGAAGAGGGCGAACGAAATTCACGAAATCTCATTCCAATCGTATTATACACATAATGCGTGAACGTGGGAAGCGTACTATTATAATATGAGTATACGGTAAAAAGAAGTATATAATATATGCATATATAATATGTGTGTGTGTGTGTGTGTGTGTGTGTGTGTGTGTGTGTGTGTGTGTGTGTGTGTGTGTGTGTGTGTGTGTGTGTGTGTGTGTATGTGTATAGAGAATTTCTTTCCAATAATAATCCTGTATAAAATATGAATTGAAAATTGATCCCTGAATTTTTTGGGATGTATAATAAATTATATTTTAAATCATGACATTCAATTTTAGACTCTGAGTGAAACCAAGTATGTACCAAGAATTTATTGATTTTACAAAGATGATTTTTTTTTTTTTTTTAAGTAAATGCTTTTTAATCGAGTAATATTACTCCAGAAGTTTCATTCAGTAACTCTATGTCTCTTTATGTTAAATATTGCATCTAATTGGCTTTTGAAAAAGGTTATTTATCTATTTTCTCGAAAGTTTTTCCAATTGTATGAAAAATTTACTTGAAAATTTATTGAAATAGTAAAATTTGGTGTACATGAGATTTTCATACAACGCATTTTCGATGTAAAGCTGTAAAGCCAAAAATAATGTTTCAAAACGTTTGAAATGTTCACCAAATATCAATATGGTCCTAATACAGATTTTGAAAAGTTTCGAAAACATTTAACAATGTTTAGACTTTATAGAAAACTTTTAAATTATTAAAAATATTTCTTTATTTGAGTATTTTAATCTAATACAGTTTTAAACATTTGATGTAAAACAAAAAAGTTTAATATCATCTTATTCATATGCTTAACAAACAGTACTCAAAAAAATTAAAAAAATAATTTGTCAAAATTTTTTTCATACGTATTTAAAATTAAAATTTTGATGAAAATCATATTGAAATTTAAAATTTTAAGACCAGTAAAAATGTTCTCTAACCCATAGATTATCAACGTAGACACCTATTTAGGGTTCAAGAGTCATACAGATAAACTCAATAAATTAATTTGTATGTACTTTCAAAGTTGGCATTACGGCTGAAATAACTCTTTTTACGTAAAAGGTCAAATTTATTTTAATTTGTATATCATTAAATTTTTAAGTTTTTGTTATAAGATCTGCAATTTGTATACCTATACAAACTTCATTATAAGTAGTTTTACCTAAATTTCTATTTGTATTACCATCGGGTGCGTTAATTTTTTTTATATGAGCTATAAATATCTTAAGTGTAATGGAGCATTTTTATAAATATTATTAAGTAAACATGGATTTTTATCGTTATTATACCAGAAATTTTTTAGTTGAAACTTGAAAATTGCATCAATTGTTTATCAAAAGGCTTTTCATTTTTTTCCAAAACTAGTCGATACTAAAATAAATTACTACTTGAGTAACGCTCAGAACTGTTTTATAAAACAGTGATTTATCATTGATTTCAAATTTAAATAAAAACATGCTACGCGAGTCTTTCGTTGATCGAAAGTTTTTCAAATGCATCACCATTTGATCCAAGAAGCGAAATATACCCAAACCCGTGCTGCAAATTATATGGCCGGCTTTTTTTTATATTGAATCAAATTTTCACGAGAAGTGACTATTTGAGTTTAAATCAAAGGAGCAATGGATGGTTTTTATAATTTTTAATTTTTTATATCTCCTGAAAAAAAGTTGTTATAAAAATCTGTAAATACCTACTTTCCAATATTTGAGCTAAAACTTATTCTTTTCTAGAATATTACGTTCAAATAATAATTAGCAGTTGCCGGTGAATAAAACTTAGAAACTTACTACATGTCAAACCAATTATAATTTGTCCATAAAAATTAGTTTTCATGTGAATATATGAAAAATATACATGTTAATATGTGATATGAAAAACTTGTGTTAGGATTACGCGTGGCATACACCTTGCATTGAATTGAAAAAACACTGGTTGTTCATCATCTTAATTATGAATATAATAATAACGTGCACATATTATTACGGCAAACATTAACTGTACAGCTGTGATAAAATCGAAGTCCGGGGATCGATCACCCCGATTAAATTATCTACAGTTTATCAGACTCCCCGCCTGGTATGAACTGTGTTCGTGTAATCGAAACTGACAATGTAAAACACGACCCATTAGCAATTCATGCGAATGGGCCGCGAAAAAACGCTGAAAGATAATTTCCCATGGCAAATCGAATAATCCTCCCGTCGCGTCGGAAAAAAACAATAACCGCCATCCAAAGCAAACTACATTACAAAAAAATCGTGTTTTCCCTTTTTTTTTCTTTTTAATATAAAGTATTTTTCCGTTAAACCTTCCGATTTAAGCGGTTTAACGGGAACATACTTTCAAATATTTTACCTGATTAAGTGATAAATAAAAAACAGGGTTAAAACGGAATTCGACGCGTGCAGGCCACTGATAATTAAAGATTTTTTTTTTCATTATTATTTCAATAAATTTCTACCGTTTATGTAGAGTAAAGGGTGTGTTCACAAATGCTTACCGCGCGTGTCTGTGTACATATTATGAAACAAAACACGAGAATACGAATCGTTTATCAAATCGTAACAGCGTACTGATAATAATGTTTCGGCGAAACATAATTAGCATAATGAATATGATGAATAGTATTTGTATATATAGGTATATATATATATATTATATTTATGTGACGTGAGGTTTCACGGTGAATAATTCGAGCGGATGAAGGTCCGATAAATAAACATCAGCATAATACGTGCTGTTCGTAGACATACAAGGATCCAAAATATTTATTGATAAATAGGTACAATGGTATTTTCGCATGGCTAAGTCACCACGAACGAGTCGGTGAATCAAATAACACAATGGTATTAATTATTATTATGTTGTATTTCTAACTCAACAGAGTGAATTTAAAAAAAGCCGATAAGATAATGGTGGTGGAAGTTCGTCCTTCGTCGCTTCGCTCCTCGGACAAGATAATGGTGAGGAGTGTATAGCACTTTCTATCATGAGATCACCTGGTTTACGATAGTTTAGTTGTATGGTACTTTACATTTGAATGCAATGATAAATCATTGTAAGTTAAGTACAGGATACAGTAGTTGGGTGGGATACACGAGATGCATTGCTAGATTAGGCATTATTGGATAGATTTTGGAATTATTTTATATTATAAAAAAAAAAAACGATTCTGAACGAAGATGAAGATGTCAGCCTTAAATTGTAATATATATTTTATTTTAATATCCTAGATTGGGTTAAATTTACATTTGTCTATTCATGTGACTTCTGCTCGTGAGCATTGGACAAACCAGGATGTGCATAGATAGGGCGTAGGTGAATACCATATTATTTGCCTAAATGCACTATCGTGACGGTACCACCCGACCCCGCCGTCCATATATGCTCCGTGGCTACGTCTATTTAAATATTAATAATTAATAATAATATATAAAATCCGCATGTTTATGGAACTGATACACACATTAAAATAACTGGAAATTGGAAGTTAGTAACGTTCTATTCAACCATGTAAAGGTACGTTATACACCTTGTGTTTACAATCTACCAATATTTTGTATAGAACAGCTGTCAGCTACTGATTATATTATAATAAACTTAATCTATTTAATTATCTTTATCAGCTGTGATATTACATAATATTTTCATTTCTTATCTTTGAATACAAAAATTTTTATACATTTTCAACTACAAAATAATTTGCAAATATTCGTGATTTTGACAAATTTTGTCGATTTTTGAACTTCAACTGCTTATAAAAAAAAATTGTGCCTATGTATTTGAATAATTTTTGAATCACTCTTAGATCAACTTATTCAAAACCTTCTATTAAATTTTCAAGCGATTTGGTAGGGCCAAAAAATTGTTATCGACTTTTATAAAAAAAAATCTAAGAAAAATCGAATTATTCAAATGCCTATAAATAGCTAAAAAATAAACGAAATATTTTGAAAATACAACTATGTAAAGAAAATGCCTATTTAAACATTTTGTAAAAGTTTTAAGTTTCTACGACCTATACTTTTTGAATAAGAACAAATATCAAAAATCAATGATGCCTAAATTGTTATTTTACGCGATTATGTGAAAAAATTGTAATTTCAAACACTCATAAAAATTTTTGATTTTATTCCAGTGCAAATTTTTTTACAGATAATTTGAAGGAAAACGTATGTCAAACTTTGTACCGAATTTACAATTCTTAGTTTTGAATACTTAAAATTTTATGAATTTTCAACTGCAAAATAACTTCAAATTTTCGCGATTTTCTACACATTTCGTAAAAATATGAACTTTTTATGCTTACAAAAAAAAAATTGTGCATTACGCTTTGAATTTTTTTTTATACCGATAAGTTCGACATATTAGGTACCTTGTATTAAATTTTCAAGAATTTTTGTCCAGTCAAATTTTTTTTATCCACATATTAGAAAAAAAAACCAAGAAAAGTTGAAAATTTCAATTGTCTATTAAAAGCTCAAAAAAAGTCTAAAGTTTACAAAAATTGTACTACGTATAGATGATTCCAATATAAACATTTGGTGAAAGTTTCAAGTTTTTTCGACTTATACTTTTTGAATAAGAACAAATATCAAAAATCGTTTATGGCTAAATTATTATTTTACGCAATCATGTAATTATTTCGTAAACGTTTGAACTTTAGATGCTTATAAAAAAAAATTGTGACTCACGATTTTAGATTTTTTTTAATAGCAATAAGTACTTCTAATGAGGAACCTTGTACTAAATTTTCAAAGTTTTATGGCCAACCAAATTTTTTTTATCCACATTTCAGAAAAAAATAAGTTCAAATTTTCGCGATTTTTCAATATTTCATAAAAATTTAAACTTTTTATGCTTATAAAAAAAGGTGTGCATTTCGCTTTGAATTTTTTTTTTATACCGATAAGTACTTCTTATGAGGAACTTTATATTAAATTTTCAAGATTTTTTGTCCAGCCAAATTTTTTTTATCCACTTTTCAGAAAAAAAAACTAAGAAAAGTCAAAAATTTAAATTGTCTATAAAAAGCTCAAAAAAAGTCAAAAGTGTTCAAAAATTTTACCACGTATAGATGATCTCAATATAAAAATTTGGTGAAAATTTCAAGTATCTACAATTTTTGGTTTTTGAGTAACGGCTAAATAAAAAAATCGATTTCGTCGAAAACGGGTTTTGCACAAAAAGTACCGTTTTTTCCTCATTTTTTGTTTGTTTTTCCCGTGGCATTTGAAAACTTTTGGGAATTTTCACTTGTGACCTCTCTAAGGTACCTCCGATATTCGTTTTGCCACCGAAAACATACCCTGAAGTTCAAAATTGAAGCATTATTTCGAGTAGTTATGGTGTACACAGACACAAAAACAAAAAAAAAAACAAAAAAAAAAAAAAACACACATCATAGTAAAATCAATACATTCTTCATTTCACTTCGTTCAGAATCTAAAAGCTGGTAGGACAATAGTGGTGGAAATTCATACTTTGACCTTTTCGTCCTCAGATATTATATGCATGGTGTGTGTGTGTGTGTGTGAGTGTGTGTTTGTGTGTGTGTGTGTGTGTGTGTGTGTGTGTGTGTGTGTGTGTGTGTGTGTGTGTGTGTGTGTGTGTGTGTGTGTGTGCAGAAAATCTTAGATAGGTCATTTTTGCGATTAGGAAATGATTCGTATTGCATGACATTATTTTAAATCTTAACCAGAGATAATTAATCATTGTTTTCGGAAAATGATTCCGAGTGGAACTCAAATAATTATTTTACAATTAACAGTTAAAATTTGAAACAAAAATGAAAAACCTTAAGATAGAAAATTTGTGTGAGTACAAGCTGGTGCAGTAGGTACTTAAATTCAAAATATGCATAAAAATGTTGCCTAAAATAAAGCAGCTTTTTAACGGAATCAATTTCTTGCATTTCATAACGATTATTGAGAAAAAACCACAACACCTATAATGACATACCTAATGACTTATTTTTTATGACTATACATGTGCCGCACACTTTTTATGAGCTCGGGGATACATCTAGAATTAGAGGCGTTCAGACCATTTTCATAAACCCTTTCATAATTGATGTGAACATTTTGTGTAATCTGTAAAATAAATTACTCTGGAATTTTGAACAAGTTTCGCTCCAAGTGCTATGGAACCCCCTTCTTATTCATAATCATTATTTTCAACACAATTTATAGAGCCGTTAATCAAATGATTACATTACCATCATTTTTTAATGAAAAAAAAAATTTTATGACAGCCACTTTATCAATTGTTTTTAATGCAGTATTCTTTAATTACTTTGCCAATATAATAATAAATATGCGTTAAAACCAATGAAAAATAATTAAATCATTTTTTTATTAGAAAAATCATACACGCAGTCTTTAGCAGATCTTTACGATTACTACTTTTATGTACCCAATAAAATAGTCAAAATTACTTAACGTCTGTGGAAATTATTGTTTGACCATTGAAAAATGAACGGAGTCTCATCAATAACTCATGTTTTTGGTGAGAATAAAAAAATACGTTGATAACAATAAACAACTAATAACTTGGAACTTTCAAGAAAAAAAAAACAAAAATTAATTCCATTAATAAAAATCATGGAAATACAGAAGACAGTTTTTATATAAGTTGGTACCTACATAATAAACAAATAAATTAAATTGAAAATAAGATAATTAGTTTAACTTTTTCAAACGATAATTATCTTCGAGAAAAAATAAAACCATACAAAATTGTATGGCAGTCATTAGAAAAAAATCGGTAAAAATATACATTTATAAAAAAATGAAATAATTTTTGTAGACAGTCAAATCTTTCATACACACTATGATTTCTTAGTGTTCATAAAATCATTCTTTTAAACCTAAAATGCACAAGATACAACAGTAATACGTATAAATAAACCAAGCCAACATGGAGGATTCGACACTTTAAATTGAAAATTAATACGTGAAATACGTTAAATCTTCTAAATACACTAAATACGTACATAAATCGTATTATTAGGGCCCAGTTGTAGTCGTAACAGACGATTATTACTCCCACTGGTAATAATTACCGCGGGGATTAATAATTTTCAAGAGATAATATAACTCATTATAATTAGGTCCTCTGCCCTCTATCCCGGTAGTAAACATAAACTTTTAGCAACGGATTTGGAAGTCAACTCTAGGAAACTAACTCCAGAAAATATTTTTACCCCACGGCGTGACATTTTTTTCGGAGATAAGCGTGTAATAACTAATAACATTATATTATGATATAGTGGCGCATGCTGCTGAGTCGTATCTCGTATTGTTATAATAAAACGTTAAAAAAGAAATTAAAACGTAAAATAAATAACGGTATGAATATGTGATGCTTTTCTGAGGAAGTATCTAATGTGATTAAAAGAACCCACTCTGAGTTTTGCATACATGGTATGTCTTGTGCATATTAAACGGTAAAATATTATGTCTATTTCATTGTTTTTTTTTTTTTTTTTTTTTGTTTAATTTTGTATACAATTTTTGCTTTAAAAGAGTTCATTATATCATGTTAACTGATCGAATATGTTTTACAAACTTATTGAAATCTTACTAGTATCTTTCAAATGTCCAATGACAGTATACAATTTTGTGGTATGCAAATGAAACAATAGATAGTACGAAATTACTGTTAATCGATTAATCGCCTAATTGGCACTCATGACGAATCAGCCACTCGTATGTACGAACAACTACGTCACTGTATTGTTGTATGCACATAGAACGGACAGGCGTATAGACTATCGATCATCGTTGTAGTAAATACAAGTACACGATGATTTATCACGGTCTTTACAATCGTGTTTTTTCGTCGATGTTCCGTGTGGTCTTCTATAAAAAGAACGCCATGACCATTGATGTCTTTTTTTTCACGGTCATAATCATTTAGTCACGTTCATTACGATATTATGTTGCTGTGTACACACGTATCACACACGTTGTCGGCATTGTTCCTCACTGCCACCATGTATAATTAGTGACGACGAAACGAAGTGCTTTTAAGTTAGTGAAAACAGTAATTAACCGTTTCCATTTCTACCATAGTCCGTTTCAACAAAGGTTAAAAAAGGTTTGATTCTCGTTTCCACCGATTTACCTGGTATGGTCACACTTTTCGAAACTACAGAAAAACGACGAAAATTGAAAAAAAGTCATAAAAACATTACAATTTATATTTAAATACGTATCATAATCATACTGCTAGTATATTTTAAAAATCTCATTCATTCATTTTCAGACAGCCGCATACATTAAAATAAATAGTTCTAATTCAAAATATATTCCACATACTCCAGGTGATAATCAATTTTTTTTAAATCATAACCAGTAAAACTATAGAAAAATTTGTAAATTTCTTAAATTGTTTTAAACAGACATTTAAAAAATAAATTCCAATAAAATTTATTAGAAACTGGCTTTTTAAAATTATAATTGTTTTATTTTTTAACTTGGCTGATTATTTTAATCGGATATTTTTTTTATGAGCTTTGTAACATTTTGAAATTATTTTAATACTGATTTTTTTTTTTTATATTAAGTATAACTTACATTCATAAATTAAATTAAAAGTTATTAAATATCACAATTCTTTTTCAAAATAAATTAAAAATTTTAGCATGTGTGAATAATTAATTTTCTTTGATTTTTAATAATTTTACAATATTTTATCTCAATTTCATACTAAATATTCTGACCGGAATAGGACTTGAAAGATTTTTTAATATTTATGAAGCCGGATCATGGTGGAAAACGGTAATTTTTATTTTTGGTGTAAATGGTACATGCCCGCGTAGGCGGTCGTTAATGGCAGGCACGTTAAAATACCCATCGAGGTTTGAACAGAAAGTCGGTGCACGTTGATCACGTTCACGCGGACACTTCTTCCCTAGCTTTGATGCCACGAAAAGTCCGGCTAGTGGTGAACGGTGAGGAAAAACCTCCGATTGTTGGCGTGAGACCCGGAATAGTAATTTCACCGTACCCCCAGAATCTCGACAAGTCCACGTGAGACATCATCTGAACGGTAAAAAGAGAATGAAGTCGAATCGACACTGGCTTTTTTTCTTCTTCCAAACGGTCTAAATAATCCTCGTTCTCCAGACTATTGGTCCACGATTTCAACGTGTCCCAATGACACGGAAATCGCATTAATCCGCGGCTGACCCAAGCTGCCGAAACGGCTGGACTGCAGTGATGATATTATGTATATACGCACCGTATTAATGTGTAATACATTCGTGTCCCAAGCCAGCCCTTCTGCTTGAAACTACAAAACCGAATAATGTCCCTTCAGCCGCGTGCGCCTTACATATTTACGAAAGAGAAAAGCCCTCGAGTGGCACGTAAGCCGAATTATCTAATACTGTGAATAAATCTTACGGAATAAAAGCTTAGCGTACATTTTAGTATGAAAAAAAAACCATATAATATTGTGCATATGCTCATGGCTCTATAATAAAATGAATAACTTATAAAACAGCAATTGTGTTGCCTTTTGTAAAGATTTAAGTGGTCTTATTTTAATCTTCACAATGAGCATTGGATTTTGATCGAGTATCAATTTTGGACTTTTTTAAGTGTCTCTTATGCTTTTATTATTTTGAATGTAATTTTTGAAATATATAAAAAGTACATGTTTTCATATTTATAATGATCATTATTGAAATTTAGTATATATAAACTGTTTTAATATTAGAAAATAATTACTTCTTCAGTCGGATCATTCAGAGTTACGTAATTCTTTCTTTTTTCAACACGCTTATTTTTATCTGTACATAATAGTATTATAACAATTATTATTGGACGATGATAAACAATACAAGCATATATACCTACACATTATTGTTCTACGTAAACGGTGTTCCTCAGATTATGAGATCATCATATTCTGTAGTAGATGAATGGTTGGCAATTAAGTGAAATGATTCGCAAAAAAAAAAAACAAATCAAATGTATTTTGAAATAATTCAACATCGTAAATAAACGTATGATTTGAAATAATAATTGTGCAAGGGAAAATGTTAACTTTCAAAAATCGAATTCAAAAATCAAAACTTAAAAACGACAATAAAGTTAAGATACTGAAACAATTATTGTAAATAAAATTTTGTTTTTATTATTTATTAATTTTTTATTGTTTCAACAATACATTCGTTTTTACAATTAGTTTATAAATCAATGTACTTATCTGTACTTAAATCAAATTTAAATAAGAAGTGATTAAGAAAATAAGATTTCGTACTTGTGAAATTTTATGGATGTCTTATAAAATCCTATTACCTTTTGGTGTATTAACCAAATTAAAGTGTACTTGATCCCAAATTAAAAACATCATAGTCGAAAGGTAAACATATTGCCATGTCATATACATACAGTATTCTCTTAAAATCCACAAGAAATTTAGCATTAGCTCCGAAAGTACTAAAATATATTATTAGTCACGAGGAACTTTTCCACCCATATGCCTCTCTAGAACCACGTCCTAATTCAATCCATACCTACGTATAACCTAGTTATAACAAAACATAATTCAGTATTTCAAAAAAAAAAAAAATCGATCAATATTTTATGATGAAATGCATTACTATTGGACAGCTAATTTAAATGAAAGACATTCCTGTTAATATGCACGGTTACACTACCTTTATACGACTGCAGAGTATATAATGTATTATAAATATGTTACAATATTATATATCAGTGTGTTTCAACCCAAATTCGAGTTCTCACAAACAAGAATTTTTTCCAAAGCTCTTTAGTGTTATAGTTGTATACACGGAAAGACACTAGATATCGATAGAGGACTTATGTAGCACAGTGGCTCTCTGTTTGCTTTGTTCACGAAGCCCTTTAAATGCTAAAATAAATCTTTAGAGGGCCAAAAATCAAGAGTACCTAATACCATTTTCGACTTAGTGACCAAAACGCAGGTTTGTTATAATATAATTTAAAATATTTCAGACATACTGGTTCAAATAATATTGGAGGTGTAGAAAATATATGTAGATATCAAAATATAGTGATTATTTTGTTACCTTTTATACATATATACATATATATAATTATATAGTTATTATATGCATTTGATGTTATTCAGATGTGTTGACCGAGTTACTAAATTATTTTCGCAAAACCCCAGGGATCCGGAGAGAAAAATTTGAGAACCATTGGTATAACATAAATAATCTCAGGTTTTTTATTTCAGATTATATTTTATAGAGTCAATACCTGACTTAGAGTCTAAACAATGATGCGCGAACTGAATATTTTTCAGTACAAATTATTTTTTTGAAAAATTATACTTGATTTTCCCAGGTAATATAATTTCAGACGTTAAAAGGAAAGCATACATTTAAAAAGCATTTTCCATAAAATAATAAACCATGTACAATTTTTCAAGCCGAAAAAATTTGGAACGTACATCGATATGGAACTAACCATCGACATTTTGCCCTGTGACCCAAAATACTGTTGTTGTTTACTTATTTTTATTTCAAAATTCAATGTTTCCAAGACCTCGTATGATTCGCTATCCCGTATAATGTATGTTATTACTTATTATAATATAAAAAACTGGTAAGATGGTACACATGGTAAAAACTCAACTTAATTATGTAACTCAAAAGTTGTTATTTTTATTTATTTTTTTTTTGAAAAATAAACGAACCGCGACCGTACCTTGGACTGTACGACGGCGTTCTGCTTCTGTATGGACGCCACCAGGATCACCTGCTTGGACTCGGCCGTCATAATCGGCATGGGCAGCGGCAGCTGTCCGCGCGCGGCGGCCGCCTTGAGCGACGTGATGTACAGCGTGCGGCTGACCGCGCGCTGGCTGAACGCAACCGCGGCCCACGGCACCGCGAACACGACGGCCACATAGCACGCCTCGTAGTAGCGCGTCCACCGCGCGTCCGCGGCCTGCATCAGCCAGCGCACCGGCCACGCGAACCGCGGCACCGACACCACGGTGGCCACCGTCCACGCCGCCGACACGCCGGCCACCAGGTACGCCACGTGTTTGTTGCGGTGCAGCCGACCGTGCCGCGGGTGCCTGATGGACGCGTACCGGTCGATCGACTGCGTCATCAGGCTCAGCGTGCTGGCCGCCACCGGTATGTACTGTGGACAGAGAAAACGCAAACCGACACGATCAGTGGCCGCCGGTGTTGGATGTTGAGGTTTATTTCTGTTGAGGATGGGAGGGAGGGGGAGTTGAAAATAAGGCCTTCGAAAAATATTATTTTCCCTCCTTTACCACACCCCATTAAATATGGGTGAATTAATAATGTATTAAATAACACCAAACGTTCGTTGCTTTGCCGTCAAATATGTAACTTTTTGCAATACGTACCTAACCAATTATATTTACGTACAATGTGATATTGTTGTTGTATTGTATATAATTTTGTTATTTAGTTTTCGAGTATTACATTTTAACATCGGAAAATATACATTTTCTCTCGTGTATTGAATATTACATTGTTATTGTACAAATAATTGACGAAACTGATATTTATGCATTATTATCATGAATTCTGCAAATGTGATATCTTATTTTGTATCCTTCATTTACTATTTTCAATATTTATACTGTATACACACTTTTTTGAATTTCTTCATTCAAATCACATTTTACAGCTCGATAATAATTAAGTGGCAGCCTAAGCATAGTTATAAGTTAAATTTATAATATGGAATCCGCTTGATTGGGACACCGTTTAAAGGGGACAACCGCTTAACGGGGACAAATTTGCATAGTCCCGAACGAATGTATGCCCTTAAGGCAATTAAACTCCGTGTATTGGGGACAAACCATCGGTTATAAGGGACAAAAATAAAAGTGTCGAACTAGATATTTTGACCTAACTTATCTATATTCCCATCAAAACTGTAATTATCTAATCTATATACATATTTATCTTTATATTTTATATACGTCCGTATTTGTATTTTATATGTATAGGTAATGTACGGTATTTATCTTACATATTTTATTTTTGTCGCTTAAATTTTAATCAATTAATTAACAATAAATGTGTATGTGTTTATATTAAAATAATCAACTAATTAATGTACGATATAATACAAAATTAGAAATAGTAAGTATTAAGTCTAATGTTCTACTGCTAATAATAATAATAATTTTTAAACAATGTATGAATTAAGTATACAGTATGTACAATTTTTTTTTCATTTCTTTTTTATTCGGCTAATCGGGACAATCGGATTATGGGGACAAATAGGTCACCGCTCAATGTGTCCCAATTAAGCGGATTCCACTGTGTATATATATATATATATATATATGATAAATATAGTAAAATTGTTGGATTTGTCTTACATTTATTAAATATTTTATTGTACACGAGTATCTCTATAGAAAAATACGTCTTCATTTAACAGTAGCAGTTTTGGTAGCGTGGGGGCGCTCACAAAACACGACTCATACAGACGCAGAGTTGGATTTAACACAAGTTCCACCTACTTTGCCGCACACTTTAACCTGTCCCACGAAAAAAAAAAAGGAATTTTAATTATTATTGTTAAATTGCTTTTGTTTATTGAAAATAAATTCATGATACAATTTTGATTGAATAATAGTTATTGGAAAATGTTTAATTTAGAAACAATATGGTGAATTTTTTTTTTTCAAAGTGAAATAGTTAACAATATTTCACTGCAAATTTGTTTCGAATCGATTATATGCGTGTGTGTATATATTTAATACACTTTAATGTAATCCATAATATAATTCATAAAATAATACCAAGCCGATATTTCACTAACAAATATGATATAAAAATTATATACCAGAACAATATATAAATACGTAATCTACAAAAATTTTAAATTATTATTTATTTATTATTTTTTTTTTTTTTTGTTCGATACAAATTTACCAATATTCTAGTTTATACCAACATTTAGTCGTGTACGTACGGTAATAAAGTCAGTGTGTAATTGGCGTAGAAACCAGTGGAACGTATCCGCCGATGAATGTACATTTTTCAGGAAACGCTAATTTTCATTTAAAGTAAAAAATAACGTTATTTGAAAATTGATTAAAGTTAACAGTAGCTTTCAAATGCATTAACAATCATTCATTGTCATACACTTGATTTAAACGATGTGTATTGATCCTAGCCTTGAATTCCATTTATCCAACAATAAATTTATTTTTAAGTTTTTTTAGTTGAGTTGAGTTTTATTTGTTAAAGCGCTCAAAACCAAAAGAGTTTAACTCTCTTAAGTGTATAATTGATATAAGACGGCCAATTCAAATGTTGACTATTTTCAAGATTTTTTTAAAATAATTTAAACCACTCTAGAAAATATAATTAACACTCTTCATTGTGTGTATAAATCCATGATTTCAAACCCGTTTATAACATACTAACCAACTCAAGGTCATTTTGGCATCGAAATTAATTATTTTAGTGATAAAGCCAACACAAATTAATTACTTTAATCTTTCGGATTTTTTTTTTTTTTTTTAGGGTTAAGCCTTATTAGTTTTGTTATACCATTTAATTCTAAAACGTTTTATCCCGTAAAATGAAATTAATTTTTTGTCACTGTTTTGATTCTATACGCCAAAATAAATTGTGGAGTGCATAAAGTAGTTTTAACACTGAGTTCTACGAAAACTGGTTTTGATGCGTTTAAAAAAAAGAGCAATTTAGTGGATACATTCTTAAGATTTTACGGTGAAAACTGAGCGATAAGTTCCAAAAATCAAATGTTTTCGTTTCGACCCTGAAAAAAATGATCAACAGGCCGAAACTGCATAATATAATACACGGGAGTCATCGGTTGCAAATCATGCTGATATTTTCTTTTTTTAAATCATAAATTATAAAACCGTGTGTTTATTTTGATTAATAATTAAATACGACATAATACATTGACGATACCTTACAAAAAAAGTTTATCAAACAGTACTTTCCTATCGTTTTTCTGGCAACGTTCAAGAGCACCCTGTTTTCGGACTCAACAGTACCTACTAAAAAAAAGTATGGTATTAGCATCGTAAAAATATACAGTTTTTTTTTTTTTAAGACTTCTCTATCTAAAACATGTGGTTTTTGCATATAACCGTACTGCTATGCTTCAGTATGTTTGAAAAAAAAATAAATGACATGATATTACGAGATTTCTCGTATTCTTTTAATATTTTCTTTTTTAATATATATACATATTATATAATATGTTTTAGAGCTGGATGTAACTAATATTCTGTGACCAATTTCGTCTAACCAATTTTGAGGAAGGCTCTAGCAACTCTAGGTAGTATCGTAACTTAATTATTTATATTTATTTTTATTTCCACTATATAGTAGGTAGTTAGTAAAATTAAGCCTCAAAACTGAGGAACACCCAAAAACATATTATAATATTATGATTCAATGATGAAAATATTAAGTAGCAGGCTACGTTTATATATATATATATATATATATATATATATATAGGAAATTGGCATTTCGTGTCTGACGGATAAAAATTCATTAAGTAGCTTTAAACGGTTTTGAAAATTATCGGGCATTGATAAAATATATTTTCACTGCATACAGGTCATTCAATGCGTTGCTTAAAGATTTGAGCATTGCGATTTATCTACTGAGATTTCTAAGACAATTAAATTTTGTTATTTTGTCTGATATGACTCGCAGGAATAATAAAAAATATTCATATAATTTATACATTTATTTTAATTATATATATATATATTATATAGTAAATAAATAAAATAAATATGATTCACATTTTAAATATTTATGTTAGGGCAAAATAATTTCAAAATGAACTTTTTACTTTGACATTTTTAAAAACGTTGAAGATCGCTATTTTTCTGAAATTTTTTTCAAGTTTTTATTCTCATTAATTTAATAGTTTTTCATAATTTTTAAATTTTTTTTTTTTTTTAATAAAATATTAAAAGGTTTAAAAATAAAAATTCGAACATTCAACATGTTTTTTACGAAAACGTTCATATAATTATAGTAAAATATGGTCTCTGTATAATATATGTAGGTAAAACCAATAATAATAATGTATAAGTATACTCGTACCTACATGATTTTTTTTTTTTTTAATGAGGATTTATACTTTGATAACTCAACCGATTACTGCAAGGCTTGATTATTCTATTATACTCTTATTATGACAAACACACCATATTATCTTGTTCGCATGCAGGATGATAATATTTATATATCTAATTATTTAATATTAATATTATATATCTTAACAAAATTGTACATAATGCGGCGGCGTGTCGCAGACATCCGTGGCAATAGATAACAGCTCATCAAATGGAAATCCGTGTGCGTGGACGCCACGGCTTCTGCAGCGTACAATGAGCTTCGATATAGGATTTCAACATGAAACGTAGCATATAAACTAAATATTATGCTGTGTGTGTGTGTGTGTGTGTGTGTGTGTGTGTGTGTGTGTGTGTGTGTGTGTGTGTGTGTGTGTGTGTGTGTGTGTGTGTGGGTTTCTCGGGAGAATTTGGTAGTTTGTAATATATGCTCGTTTTGTTTGTCGTGCCCACCACAGAGATTTCACATTAATACTCACTAAAAGTGACCACACCATCGGTCAAAAATCTATTCTTTATGATTATTGATATTGGTCGCTTTCAGACTGCGCGTAGAAGTCGTAAAGTGATTCAAATTTTTTGCTCAGATAATTATAGAAAAAAAAGTCGAAAATCCGCCCAACGCGCGCGTGTTCCACGGTGAGAGTTGCGCAAGACGATCGAGTCTATAGACATCAACTACGTATAAATTGGCATTGCAGTAGAATCAATTTAAAGTGGAAAGGGTCAGTTTTGATTTGAATTTAACAGTGGGCAAAAGCGATTTGATGTAAATTAATATATCATCACGAAGTCATCTACTGTCCAAAACATAATTAAGAATTAATCTGATACGAAAACTCGTACTATTATACACCACAGTAGTTATAATATGACTTTATAGCTAATATGTGAGAGAAATTAAGCACTTGATAATTAAAAGTATTCACGAAATCGTACTCAAAAAAATGTTAATCTGAGTATTTGTTTCAAAGGGAGTCCGTTTAAAATCCTGACATCAAAATCCCACGAAATCAAAATCCTGACAAATCAGAATACTGACAAATCAAAATTTAAAAAGATGTTGATATAAAATATTTAAAAAAATAGTAACATCCGCACAAATGTTTGATTTCCCTTTTTGGAGTGAGATTATTTGAACTGTGATATCATTCATTTTCCTAAATATTTACATTTTTATAATAAACTAAAATAATTACACTTAACTTCCAGAGAATTAAACACTAATTACGTCACAATACGTTTATAAGTTCAAATAATTAAACTCCAATAAAATTTCAGTGAAATAACCAGTTTAAAAGTTGATATACCAACTATTTCAGTATATAGCATTATTTATTAAACAAGTTATAATTTTCAACAGTGATATATCAATAAAAATGTACTATTATTGTTATTAATTTGAGATTTTGAACGGACCCCATTATTATTTCGTTTAAATTAAATATTTAAATATTTAAATATTTATATGTATGTGTATAATAGTTCAAATTTTAAAATATGTGTCATAATATTGTATTTAACTTCCGATGGTTACATACCACGATTCCATTTATATAAAATAAAAATTATTTGTACACATGAGTGGCTCCTTTCATCATATTATTTTTCCTGTCATATTACTCTTAGCATATATTCTTATTGTATTAATGATACAGATTGTATATTACTTGTAAAAAAAAAAAAAAAAAAAATTTTGAATACTATTTTTTTTTTTTTTATATATATAAGCGTTTAAGTAAGTTATAATACGATTTGTACGTAGTATTCAATTTTCAACTTTAACAATTTACTTAAAATAATAAATAAACATATTGCATACAAGTTTGCATTGAAGTAACACATTTTATGTCTTTTAGTACAGACATAGACACGGACACAAAAAAATTTACACAATTCAATATAAAATTATTACTTTTTATTATTATTAGGTTCATTTTCGATCGGGCGACGGGCGGCGATTTGGTTGATTATTAAATTACGTAATTTATGAACTCACCCGTCTTCGCTCCCTAACCTAACAATGTACGATTAGAGAAACTAACACTCGAGCGAAGGAAGTAACACGATGACAAGTGTCGGACAGCCGTCTATCTCGAACCACAATTTGTCAAAGACTGATCGTAAGGCGGTATAAATAACGAGTACCCATAGACCTATAAGTTATATAGTTATAGCCTATGCGAGTACCTATAAATGCCAAAGAGGTTATCAAATCCACGAAAAGAAAACAAATAAAAACGAAAACTGCAACGTCGGTTGTCCGGCCACGGTATAGAAGATTGTTATCTTCTATACCGTGGTCCGGCGACATCGTCCATACACTCCTTGGATTTCACGACGCTTATCTCAAACGTCATCGAATTCACGACTAGCATCGGAATATCTCACTAAAAACTTATATTTAAATATATGCACAACCGTGATGAAAGTATGGAGCGTGGTGTAGCGGAGTGGTCGCTGACGTTCACGCAAAACCGTTGTTGCTACACATAATGATGGGCAAATACCCGGTAAATATATTTTTGGTAAATTCCCTAGTTATTTACCCGATATTTAAAATAAATACCCGGTAATTTGGGTAATTACTTAAAACAAAAAATATTCAATAAAATTTTGTTCATCAGCGAACAAATGTTAAAATGTGATGATCCAAGCCAAAATACCTAAATTAGGTATAGTTTTATAATTTTTATTTAAACAGATAAGTTTAATAAATGTTATTATATAACAACTTAGAGAACTATGTTACCTAATTCAAATAGATTTAAACTAAGCCTAAATATCCACTTAATGAAAAAATATTATGATAAGTAGAAGTAAAAAAAAAAAAAAAAACATAAATAAATATGCATAGATTGTTTATAAATTTATAAATATAAAATATTATGAAAGATACAACACCAATATGAAAATTATAAATTATAATTTGTATATATTCATATAAATTATAATAGCCATGAATACAATATTATTTATGTAGGTACTTAATTTATTATAAGTTGTAATTTTCATATAGCATATAGGTGATCCTTAACATTTTGATTTTTTGTACCTTTTAAATACATATGTAATAATGTAAAATTAAAAAAAAATTTGTTTGTCAATTTATATAATTAAACATTATACCTACACAGGTAGGTACCAAGTTTTTAGTGTTAAACAAGCAAATATTGTATTTGAATAATAATACATTGGTAATAAATGATAAACAAAATAAGCTTACTATTTAATATAATTTTTTTAAATTAATTATTTTACTTACATTCTCTGATTTATTCATGTGATCAAAAAATTTGTTGATGGTTAAAGGCTTGTGCGAATTGACAGCTAAATGAGCATCATATTCATCAACTGTTTGTATTTGATCTTCAGTTACATTAGAAGTTGTATTTGAATAAAATTTTTATTTTATTTGTTGTGGGCAATTTGAACATTTAAGTAAATGTGCTTTCATTTTATACACATTCATAATATACTCTTTTTTACAAAACTAGCATAACTGACGTTTATCGTTAGATATGAATTGTTCAAAGTATTTACGCACTATGTCCTTTTTTCTTCCCATAATTTTATTTTATAGTTCACAAATTTAAGCAACAATAAAAATAATTTGTATTTCATTAACAAAGCAAAAACGAAAAAAAGCGCAAAAGCAAGAATAATGCCGCGTTACCAACGCATTCTTAATGCCGTAAGCGTAACGGTATATCTATATTCTACATTTCTACCGTGTGTGTATTGTAGTCATGTGATATTTTAATATACTTTAATATTTATGTCACAACCAAGGTGGAGATATATCCACCTTGGTTACAAACAAAATTTAAGATAAAACAGTGTAGCCATATTAAAAAAAAAAATACCCAATTTTTCAAAGGAAAAAATTACGTGGGTAAATACCCTGGTATTTACCCAAAATATATTTCCAAACCGTTGGGTATTTACCCACAGCCCATCACTAGCTACACACCATGGTGATTTGCTAGTTGTCGGATGGGTGACCGCGCGTTTTTTTGCCGACGATGCATCGTTTTTCTAAATTTCGATAAATTACTGTAACGCTTCTTGGATAACGCTTCTTGGGTAACGCTTTTCGATTCTATGTGCCAAAGAAAAGACATAAAATGTCAAAAATCCAAACGGTATATTTTAATTCTGAAGCTTTACTCAGAATTTCTGAACTATCATTTCTTTAAAATTCAATTCACTCATTACCATTAACACGTCCGAGTAGCGAAAAATATCCCATGTGCGAAGTACGTATATTTTTTATTTTGAACTGGTGGGATTCAGACCCGTTTAAATGCAACTGTTATAATACAAATGTTGAGACTCTGATCATATTTTCCAAGATAAAATACTTATAAAAATAGTAAGTTACATATGTAGGTAATGTAATGAATAGTCCCATTATTATGATTTATTAATAAAATGATTCGTATGATTGGAAATAAAATACCCTGTTATTTCTTTGTTTGAGGATATCAAAAATGCACAAAAGTAGGTAAATTAGATATTTTTTTCATGGGTAGGTAAACTATTTCCTATTTAAGTACATAACGTATAACGTGGTTGAAATTGTTTTTGCATTGTATGCACACGCTCGAGAAGTTTTAATATTTTTATATTAACGGAACATTAACTATAATAACTTTTGCTTTTAAAATTTAAATGGACAAAATGTTTAAGGTCATTTTGTCCACGGTTATTTTTTCGTTAATTATTATTTTTTGATTTATTTTTCTTGAGATTCGAATTATGTGTACCTATCTACGATATAACTATGAACTTATATTATAGAACTTGTATGAAAAATCATTGTTTTTAAATTGATATAATGTGTTAAACATTCCATAAAAACATTGCGTATATTTATTTATTTATATTTAAAATAATGCTACCGACGCCTAGTAAAATATTTTAATTTCGAAACTATACTCTGACGCAAGATTCTTTAAATATTACCTAATGATGCAGTTTGTATGAGTACTATTATCGAATATTTTCTATTTTTTCGTTGACTTTTTGACAGAATATAAAATATATATATAGTTTAACTAAAAAAAAAAAACTAACGTAAGTACTTCATAATTGTTTATAAAGTCTATTTCTTAGCAAATCAACGCTATTGAAAACTTAAGAAACACACAATGATCAACAGTTTAGTATTAATTTTAGTACTACAGTATAATGATATATTAAAACAGTCGAGGCTATTTAACAATGTTTTGTAAAAAAGGAATTTTGATTCTTCTCGATATTTCATTGAATTCAAACACATTGTAACGTTTCGAGAGTCATGACGATTACGATAGTTTACTCAATATGTCTCAGTACGAAATTACATAAAACTATACTTTGTCACATAGAGTTGAAGTAACATTTTATCAGTATTTTTTCACTGACCTATAGAAAACAACTCGCACAAAACGATAATGTGACATGGCATGCACGTACCACTACTGATAACTACACGAAATCATTTTTCTCACGCTTTGATTTATTTGCACGTGCACAATACGTATACGTCGTGTATAAATTACTCAATATATAGATACATCATACATATATTATACCTGATATAGATACATATTGTGCAGACACGTGTTTCAAGTCATTTTTATAATATATGTAGTTAAAATGCACCTACGCGCGTAGCCAATACTATGATTGTAATCGATACGACTCGCTATCTCGTTGGGTAGATCGATTATAGTAACCTACAAGTGGCGATTGCAACTACCTTACTTAAAGATGATTCGCATAAGCCATTGTTAATCCGATGAGAATATAGTGGTTAAAGATTTTTTTCCGGTTATAACCCATCGAGTTGATCGGTGTTGATCACGTAACATAGTATGATCTACGTAAGCACTGCGCTATGATCGCCAAATAAAATATTAACGCTGAACGAACAAAGTACTAATTTCTATGCTACGCGCTACATGGTATACAGATAATTTCTATCATGCACATTTCAGTGTTTTTTTTTTTTTTTTTAATTTATCGATTTATGTCAAAAATGACGTAGAAGCAAAAATAATAGAAAAATAAAAAAATTAATGTCCAGAAAATCTTAAGGCTCATTTATGACAATGGCACGTCGTCTGTAGTCCAGGTCAAGGGTCCCCAAAGTTTGTTCTACAGAACCTAGAGGCTTCACTAGTTAGAACCACACACGCCACACATAATACATGACTGTGCTTTTCAAAGGTCTTTTTTTATGAAAATCATTTCTATACTAAATTTTGGAAATAATAAAATGTTAATAAATGATAAAATCGAATTTAATTATTTGTTTAAATTAGAGAATTTTGACGGTAAACTGTTTTTTTTTATTTTTTTTTTTTTTTTGTAATAAAAATTATCTAAAAGTAATATGATTGTTATATATAATAAATACACGTTTTAACACAACAATTATGTAAATTTTCAACAACATTTTTTTTTATTGATCTAAATTACAATTTCGGCTGCTATGGCTATTAGTTACATTTTTTTTTTTAATTTACATAATTGTGTTATTGTCTACATTGTATAATAATGATGGAATATTTTGGAAACACATTTTTTTTTTTTTTTTATTAATTTATCCAGTCCGGAGTCCTTGAGGAATCGAATGAATTTGTCCGTGATAATATTGGTCCGGTTGTTTCGTATAAATCTAAAAGGATATTGTATTTGTTTTTATCGATAAAGTATGAACGGCAGTCTGTTATGGTGTGTTTTACAGTTAATAGTTCGTTGCATGAAGTACAAGTTGGAAGCTCTTTGCTGTCCATTAGATGACCATGCGTTAAACGAATGTAGCCGATTCTTAGACGGTTAATTAATTTCAACGACATTCTTGGCTATTGAATACAATGTATATTGGAGTTCTACAAAAAAAAAAAAAACAACAATTTTCTAAGTGAACCCTTGCCGTAAAATTTTGAGGAACCACTTGGTCTAAGTACCTACGTACGTCAGAAGGTCACGAGTGATATTTCGCACAGTCATGGCCATAGTCGCCCAATCTCCGATCACATCGCATTTGATACCAATCACTAGATCATAAACCTATAACCGTGGTTGTTACTTCCAAGTCCCAACACACCGGTGGTTTGCATTCTTAAACCAAGAACACGTTTAAGGTTATAAAATTACGTAACGTATATGTATTATCTTCTTTTTGGGAATTTATGGTCGGCGTTTTTATATCACGTCGTATACAAATGATGACGTAGGTATACACGCGTCATAAACAACAAAAAAGCCTAGACCTATTTTATTGAGCAAATTACATGCATTAAGTCTGGTGGCATATGCAAAATGTACCTACGATACAGACATCAATACTACCTGATCCTAGAACAAAGTTTTGTCACATTTAACACCTCATGTCTGGAATCAAGTATGCGCCAAATTGAAAACACGTAAACGGAATGAAACGTGTTGTAGCAAAACCCATAAATTACTTAGTGTTTATGAATTTGTTGAGCTATACATTTTTGACGTCATAATATTATTTATCGTGATCAACTAAAAATAACACCTATCATATCATTCGTTGCATTTAATACAATTTTCACGAAAGTTTAATGTTATAGCAATCGATTTTATTAGGTATGCTGATCGGATATCTATATACATTTTGATTAGCTATCCTACGAGTACAACAAAATTCAAAATTTCCAAAAAAAAAATTAAAATTTAAGAAAAATTTTGCTTAAAAATTCCTAGATATATAAATGAAAGAGAAAGACATTCTTCCCATGGTCATTATACATGACTACCAAAAGTATATGACTGTTAACTACAAATTAAAATTCACATTCAGAAACATAACTCAGGAATTATTTTTTAAATAAGTAGAAAGCAAATTTCACAAAGCATACGAAAAAAATAGTGTTCGTTTCAATTTAAAAAGACATATTTTTTGTCTGAAATAATATGTGTTAATTTTTTTTTTTTGAAATTACGACCGTCAGTGTTACCAAGGTATTTATGGGATAAACAATGACTGTGAATAGGTGATGTAACGTTTTCTTAAACCTTCAAAAAATTTTTTTTATTTAATACTACATTTTACAAATGCACTTTAAATCAAAATTCAATAATTAAAATAACATAATATATGACAAATAAAAGTAAAAGGAAAAGCTACTTATATTGTCAATTATTGATCATCAAAATGTTACATATCAAATATTATTGTGTTTTAATACGTGAAATATGTTTGTAGAAAAAAATTTAATAATATTTTAGTAATCTTAAAATTATTTTGTTTATCGTTTTCAGCAAAAAAAAATAATAAATAATAATAAATAAATAAATAAATAAATAATGGAAATTGAAAGGTAAGCCAATAAACGCTATTATAAATAGACGCCACGTGATTCACACTGTTATATTTTACCAATTCGATGAATAATAATCAAATAACCGCTATAGGTGCCTCGTCACTATAATATATAACGTGCATCTGACTAGAATAATATTACATGTCATATTATAATAATATAGCACAGGAGTTCAGGAAAAAATGTGCCCGCATTCATGGCCCCAGGTATTTTTTTCGAAATTCACGCACAGTAAATGGATTGATGGGATTTCGGCGCGGAGATTGTTTTAAAGTGGAAAAAGAGATTTATTCTGATCGATGAGGTTGACAATGATGATTGATGAATATACATAACGTCGGAGGCAGAAAAAAAGGGAATTCAACTCGTAATTAATAATCAGCCGGTGTAACAAGTTTCGGTAAAATTTCACCCACCAATGGCATAATATCATAAAAATGCCTGCGCATATAATAGAATCGTGTTGAAAACATTACTTTTGTCCATTATAGTGTTTTATATTTTGCTCTTTCTATTATTTTTTTTGTTTTAAATCACCACGTAAGTATCAAATGCACGGTGTCTACAGGTTTTAAATAGGTACATATACTACGCACGCGAGTATAGAACAACTTTGTTTGAATTCAAAAAAAATTCACAATATTAACGATAATAATATTACAGTGATAAAATATAATAGTCGTAATTAAGTTTTTGAGTGCCACAATGATGCATTTTGAAATTGAAACTTGACCTTACTACAAATCAAAGCAATAATACTCTGGGTTACGATTTTTGTTTTATGTTAAATAATATCTTTATATTATATTATAATTATTATTTACGATAAGTTTCAATTAAATTACATGTACGTATAATATATGTTAAATTATTTTTGTTACTATCTGAGAATTAACTTTGCACGCGAATCTTGTTCTATTTGTATTATTATAAATTGTTAATGACACGCGGACGTGAGAATTCGTGCAGTGTTTGTACGGTCACGTGACGCGACGCAGTATGTGAACGGCGATTCGAGTGTTATAATACGTCATTATACTATTTCACACTGCAGCACTACCGCAGTCGTGTTCTCGCAAATACAAAAACCTCGTGAGCATTACGTTTTGAGTTTAGAAAAATTATGTTTTCTACAAAACAGATAGGCAAGTGGAATCGAGCGAAACTCAATGATGGGAAGGATGTACAAATGAACAAGAGCGCTTGGCGAGAATTGCTCTGAATTGTATTTTATGCATGTACGTAATGTGTATAACGAACACTTAAAGTGTGTGTGTGCGTGTGTTTTGTAAAAAAATACTTTTGGCTCATGAATCAGCAGCTCGAGCGTAGCGCACAGCTCACAAAAATGTGATAAATAAACCGTACGTGTGAAACTAATACGATTCGACCGTGGATATAATCACGCGGTAGTGTTTTCCGATAAATTTAGCGCAGCGTTGTTCCGCTTGTACACCGCGTACGCTCGTGTATGCGTGTCGGTTAATGTCTTTACGGCCAAACTACTAAAGGATTGCCAAAATCGTTCAAAATACAAAGGAAGCCTTTTCGTACGAGATGAACGAGAACGTGAATCCAAACATACTTGTCGGGAGTTTTTTCCGGCAAAATCTCGTCGCTGTTATGTCGGTCACGACACGAATAAGTGCGGTCGGCAAGTCTGCACGCTACGTGTACCTACGTTGTGAATAGTTATGGATCGTCTGTCTTGGACTGAATATTACGGTCGGAGGGAAGGAGATAAATCGATAAAAAGAGAGAAAGAGGGAGGGAGAGAGAGAGAGAGTGATATCTTATGAACTTTTCGAGAATCCCGTGGAAATGGCGCATCGACAACTCATAATGAGTACACAGTTTACGTGGTGCCAATAATACACTGGGCACGCGTTCGTTTCGGGCTAATTGCTTTGCTTTTGATTGAATCGTCGCTGTTTCATCGAGATAATAATAAACGAAAGAACAGAAGCCAAATTATAATGTAACGCCGGAAAAAACGGACGGCACCCAGAGTTTCGGAGTGCGGGAACTAGCGCATCGTAACGGTAAACCAATTAAAACTTTTCCATCGTTTATGCTCGCGCAGCGTTCGTAAGCGCCCGGTAGTGCGTGCGTCTTCATACTCGAGGACGTCGCTCCGATTCGTCAGCTTATGTATGTGGCGAAGACTTGCACTTGTGAAATTACACGACGATTGTTTTTGCCGAGGTCTGAGGTAGAATAATTGCACGACGTTTGGAAAAACAGTGTGTGGCCCTACTCAAAATACACTCGAATCCACCACGCACTCATAGTTGTCATACGACCGATTCGACGAAAATAACAATTGACACACCTTTGCACCAGACCCGTGGTATCGTTTAAGGCTAGGTTCACATAGATGGTTCATGTTCCGATTCGCCGAAATCCCATTTCCCCGAAAATGTCGTTCCATTTTGCCGACGTTCCATTTCGCCGAAAGCATTGCATCCGTATGCTTGAACACTTATCTTGGATCTTCCCTCCAAGTCACTATGTTTACAATACTTTACTATACACTGTATAAAGTCGATAAAACCGATAGTGTGTGGGAAACTTTAAGTAATCTCACCATAGGCATAATTCATATATTATCATCTTTATCTTACTACCGATAATCTATATATTATATATATATATATATATATAAGCTTAAATAGCGATGGAAATTGAAGGGCTTGCTGCAACAACCAGATAAATCCACTTGTTCCCAAAACTCGCTTTTTTTGCAGAAATGTATAAAGAAAATTTTTCTTGAAAATCAGACACAACAACCAGTTAAATCCGATCATTAGTGATGAAGTTATTTAAATAAATGAATTTATCGTGTTTTGTAATTTGCTGCAACAATCATATCAATCCGGATTCATTATTTTTTTAAAAGCATAAGCTGTCATTTGATATTTATACATAATCATAGCATTAAAAGTACTACAACATTGAAGAGTAAAATTAACTTTATTTAAGAACTAATAAAAATTAATTTGGTTTTCGGTGCAACAACCAGATAAATCCATGCTCCCTTCAACTTTGACCATCAATATTTCAATATCAAAATTTTTTTTTTCAATTATAACTTCAAATATATATGTATAAATGAGTATAGAATTCAAATATATTTTGTTGCGAGTATTTTAGTATACATAATAGATTTTAAACTAAATTTGCATGTCTTGAAAAATTTCAAAAAGTGGATTTATCTGGTTGTTGCAGCAAGCCCTTCAATTATGAAACGACGCGACGGCCATTCAAATTGTATCAGTTCCGTAAAACCTTTCGAAGTATCACAGGCTATCTGGTATTTTCGTCAAGTCGACGAGTTCGTTATTGGTATATGAGCAAGTTTTATTGTAGCCGTTTTATTATTATTTTAAAATTAATATTGATAAAGGTATCCGCTATTTGAAGATCTCCCATTGAAAAGTAGGGAAAACTTCTGCTACAGAGAGGTTTCGTTATTGTGAGGTGTCTGTCAAGTAAAATTTAACTTTACATATAAATATAAAAAAAAAAATTCGGCGAAATGGAACGACGAAAAAAAAACAAAAAATACCAATTCGGTGAAATGGGATTTCGGCGAATCGGGAACGGACCACATAGACGCGCGTACACGCGTGTCAGTAAAACACGCGTATTTAGAATTAAGATGCAAGAATTTCTTATTCATCGTTCACATCATGGCGCGCGATAACGCGAGTACCTATGCGCGTCGTTCGCGATAACGGCGCAAGATTCCATTTCCGCGCCTAGACGCGCGAGATACCGCGAATTTAAATACTGTTGTTACAATACGGACCGTTCAGTTGACACGCGCGTTTCGACAACGAATCATCAATTCTTCATGCAATACATATTATCATATTTAAATATATTATTATGATTTATTATAGTAATAATTCTATTTTTTATGTGGTTTTATATTTAACTAACCTTAACCAATTTACTAACCCAACCCTACCCATACTACTCTGTCTAATTTTTATATATTGATAATTATTTTTTACAATAAAGTTTTTCTAATGGTGAAATGCAATATCTTACTGCTTGTTTATTTGTTTCCAGATCGTTTTTAAGTTTACCCTAAAGGCCATCAAATGATTTAATTGAAATTCGGAAATAGCTTCGAGTATAAGTTAATATAACAAATTGAGGAATGTCTAGTTTTTAAAATTGGATGGTCCAAATATTTTCTTTCTTCTTTTTGTCTTCATTTTCTCATTCTTCGATATGTGACTATTAAACATACAGCATCTAACACGTCCATTTTCATATTTTCATACATACTGAGTGTTTAGATGTTTTATTATTGATGTAATTAATGTAATAAACAAGCATTTTTGGTTTGACATGTGAATGATCATAAAAGTTGAACGTGCGTTGCGCGATGAATTGGCATGGGTATTCGCACGTCCATGTGAACCTAGTCTAAGGCTACGATAGGACGCACACTGATCGAACTATATTATTAAGGAAATAGCCAAAATTCAATATCAACGTACTATGGTAGATATCGACATAAGGTAAATGCAGTACAATACATATAATAAAATATATTAATAATAACGCATAATTTCTAATGATGGATTCCGCACGTGAAGATTATTAATAAAAGCACTGGTGCGTTATTGATAACATGTAAAATAACCCTTTATTGGTTTCAAATTAATATCGTACGTCTAATTTTCGTTCATAGATAATTTGAAAATAAAATGTATAATGAATGGCTTAGTAAATAAATTATATTTATTTTATATTATAGTGCAACAACATGAACTGTCATAACTTAAACAAATTTAATAATTTTTAACTTATGTCCATGAAATAATAATGAACATATGAATATTAGTTACCTTCGTACAGTAATGGTAATTACTAGGGAGCGGATGTTTATGCATTTATCATATTTTTTAGTAACATTTAAATCAATGCGGAGTAAGATATAAATTTGTTTCATCACCTTAAGAATTCAAATTTACCAATTTGATTTTGCATATTTTCGCATATTTGTTCGTTTTTTATTTGATTGATAATATTTTTAAATTTATCATGTTTTTAGTGCATATTTGAGGTTTTTCGTGATATACCAATATTATAGTAATATATTAACGGACTCGACATGCGTAATTAATAGTTCAAAACTTCCCGGCGGCGGTGGCGGCGGCGGGAATAGCGATTATTTCAATTTCTTCGATAAGTTATCGCCTTATCCACATTGTCCCGCGACAAAAATAAATATAAAACACCGTTATCGCCGGAGTCGGTATCGAACAATTTCGTTAATTGAAGTTGTGTTTTTTTTAAGTTTTAATTTTAAGAATAATTATGTTATACCTATATATTTTTAATTGTTAATAAACAAAATAGGTTGTAAATAAAAATTTTTTTGATGCATATTTTAAATAAATTCTAAGCATATTTTTAAACTTTAAAGAGCATAATTGCATGCATATTTTTTAATTTTTTGGAGCATAAACATCCGCTCCCTAGTAATTACATTATGCAACTCAAGTTTTATCGTTTAACAAATAAGACATTTTTTTTAACCAAATGATTCAAAATGTGTTGTTCTATCAGTATTCAACGTTTCGTTATGATTGAATAGACCAATTTCTTCAAATAAATATTTCAATTTGAGAATTGACGTAATAACAGTTATTGTGTAAAAATCGTATAAAAATGTTCTTAAATATTTATAAAATAAAATCCTGAATCATTATTTTTGAAATTTTCACAGTATCGATTATGAAGTGTATGATTAAATTTATGTTAAATTTTCATAAGTTTTTGCCAAATAGTAAAAACTTTATTTTAGTTAATTTGAAATAAACAGCTTATTTTCCAATTTCAATTTTTAGCCCAACATTTAATCAATTTTCTTAAAACATCCATAAAATATGTATCAACAAACCATCAATATATGATTAAATTTCAAGTTTCTAGCAACATTAATTTAAAAAAATATAAACACCATTGTACAACCATAAGATAGTTTGTCTCACTTAAAATCTAAAAAAATTATTTAATCATAATTTAATTTTTATCGTATCTTCGATTAAGGTTATTAAGTGTACGCATTGTTTCAAGACTTCAGTGCACATCTTCACCTTATTTAACGGGTTCATGTGAACCCCGCATTGGTGTGTGTGTGTGTGTGTGTGTGTGTGTGTGTGTGTGTGTGTGTGTGTGTGTGTGTGTGTGTGTGTGTGTGTGTGTGTGTGTGTTTGAGACTAATGAGAATATCGCGTTGGTGTGATAGCAACAAGTTAAAACTACCAGGACATTATATGACCCAAACTATTTAATATTATTATCCTACCGAGTTTGGATGAAACGTTCTACTTTGACTGTTTTAACATTATTACACTGTATTTCACACCATATAATGAATTAACGAAGCAATTCATTACGCGTCTGTGTATCAAAAATTAATTTATATACTTAAATTACAATAACATGATATCATACCCATATATTGTATAAAGTATTCGTTATAATACACATGCAGTTCATAAAGTTTTGACACGAGATCTGTTGTATAAAATCTCAGTTGTATTTTAAGTATTAAATTATTGAAAAAATTGAGAAGGTACAGCATACAGCATAGATATGGCTGTTGACAAAATGTTTGACGTTTTGATACTATACAAAAATTACTTTTTTTAAATATCACAGAGAGAAAACTTTTAAGCTATAAATTGTTCATATGAGAGAACACATTTTTAAACTTGATGGACTAAAAAAAATTCGTAGCATTGATAACACCAACAAAGATTCTAACAACGCATCTCAGTGTGAAGACTTAATAGGACTAAGTCATTCAAAATTCACTCGAAGAATTGACTTGAAAATCTAACCATAATTCTTCTTCGTTATTTTAGATTCTGAACGGAGTGAAGAATGTATTGATTTTACAATGATGTGTTTTTTTTTTTTTTTTTTTTTTTTTTTTTTTTTTTTGTGTCTGTCGACACGATTTGGGGCAGTAAAAATGCTTCGATTGCCTTATATAGCAACTTTTCTGAAAGGAAAGTGAATCTAGTTGGTACTTTGGGGGGTCAAAAGTTAAAAATTTTCAATATTTTTTTAACGCGCCGGGAAAAACCCTTAAAAAATGAGGGAAAAACGGTATATTTTACGCAAAACCAGTTTTCGACAAAATCAAATTTTTTATTTTGCTATAACTCAAAAACTAATCGATGTAAATACTTGAAATTTTCACCAAATGTTTAGATTAGCGTTCTCTATACACCGTTAAATTTTCAAAGTATTTTGACTTTTATTGAGCTAATTATAGACAATTGAAATTTTCAATTTTTTTAAGTATTTTTTTTAAAAATAACGATAAAATTTTTTTTTTTTGCCAGAAAATCTTGAAAATTTAATACAAGGTTTCTTATAAGTTGTTCCATAACTGATAAAAAAAAATCCAAAATCGTAAGTCACAATTTTTTTTTATAAGTGCTCAAAGTTCCAATTTATACGAAATATGTAAAAATTGCGAAAATTTGCAAATAATTTTGTTGTTGAAAAATCGTAAAATTTTTTTCTTTTATAACTAAGTTTTGAAAATTTGGTACAAGGTTTTTCATTAGTTTTTCTTCAATTATCTGCAAAAAAAACTCTACCGGATTCAGACAAAAAAATTTTATGAGTGTTTGAAATTTAAATTTTTACAAAAACACGTTAAACAACGGTTTAGCCTCAAACGATTTTTGCTATTTGTTTTTTTTTCAAAAAGTATAAGTTGTAGAAACTTGAAAATTTTATCAGTTGTTTATATTGGCATTTTCTTTATATAATTTTATTTTCAAAAGATTTCACTCATTTTTAATCAATTTATAGGCATTTGAAATATTCGATTTTTTTAATTTTTTTTTTTATAAATGTTGATAAAAAAATGTAGCTCGGACGAAATACTTGAAAATTTAATAGAAGGGTCCACATAAGTTGTTCTAACTCCCATTCAAAAATTATAAAAATACATAGGCACAATTTTTTTTTATAAGCAGTTGAAGTTCAAAAATCGACAAAATTTGTCGAAATCACAAATTATGTCGTAGTTGAAAATGTATAAAAAATGTTCTACTCAAAGTTAAGAAATGAAAATGCATTACAAGGTTGTTCATAAGTTTTGCTTGCAAAAAGTATAAAAATCTCACGATCGGTTCAATGAAAAAATTTTAACGGGCGTCTGAAACTGTAATTTTTACAAAAATTCAAGCGATTTACTATAAACATATTATTCACTGACAATTCATCTTCGTTCAGAATCGTTTTTTTTTTATAATATAAAATAATGTCCTAATCTATCCTATAATGCCTAATCTATCAATACATCTCGTGTATCCCACCCAACTCCTGTATCTCTACTCATCACCATAATCTTGTCCGAGGAGCGGAGCGACGATGGACGAACTTCCACCACCATTGTCTTACCGGCTTTTTTTATATGTAACTACGTACAACCATTACATTACATTCATTAATTAAGAACAATGGTTACAATAATAGTTTGGTAAATAGTTGTTATATCATTACACTATTTTATGGAGGTTTTCCGAGTGCGTCCTGTTTTTAATTTTTACTTTTTTCATTGCTTAATGCATACGTAGTTTTATCCACGATTTTTATCGGATAGCCCGGGTGCATTCGACGTTTTATTAACTACTTTTATTGAATAGCCTGATTGCGTTAACGCTAAAAGAAGCACGCGTTGAAATATTTATACTAATAATCTTGATATCATAATGTTTGCGAGTAAAAAAATTTTTAACACTTTATGCGCTTTTAAAACTATGAATTTGGATTGTAGATCCTGAATAATTCTAAACGAGCCGGGACGTATTCGGGCTATGTAAAAACAAACATTATTATTTCTTGGGACGCTTTTGGCTTATATCTTTTTTCATACATGCTCAGGACATTAAAAAAAATCATTTAGGGTCGCATTCGAGATATTCCCTATTTTATTATATTTGCATTTTAGGCAAATGTTATACTTACAAATAAATATCATGAATCCGTGGGAGAAAGATTGTTTTGGATACCTTCAGTTTTTGTGTCTAGATAGAATTTTACTGACTTGGCCGTTTGATGGTTAGGAAATCTTATTCCTCCCGCCATACTATTTTCTATTAGTTAAGTCTTATCAAGAAAACAGACATTTCGCCGATCGATCTGGCTTCTCCTTATCTGAAGTTTCACCAATCCACGCGGGAGTACCTCAAGGATCCGTATTTGCTCCTCTTCTCTTCAATTTCTTCACCTCAGATCAACCGACCTCCCCTAACACTACAACTGGGTGACTTTGCCGATGACAAGGCGCTTCTAGCCATCCATTCTGACCCTGAAATAATATCAAACCTCGTACAAAATCATCTCAATCTCTTATCAACCTGGTATAAAGACTGAGGGATAAAAATTAACGAAACGAAATCTATTCATTGTACATTCACACTAAGGCAAAAAGTCTGCCCCCCCCATCTACCTCAACAACGCAACTCTCCCAACCATCCAAAATGTCCGATACCTAGGTTTACATCTAGATCGCAGGCTAACTTCTTCTTCTTCAAGTGCCTATCCGATCACGAATTTTGGACAACTAAGAGAAGTTGTTACTAGGGAAGGAAGGGGTTACTGTGCAGTGGTTTTCCGTTGCTTTCCGCACAGAGGAGATGGTAGGCCACTCTCTCTAGACAGTCGCCTACCTAGATAAAGAGAACCGCCCGTGACCGAGGTTTGAACCGGTGACATTGTGCGTCAGCAGTGACGCCTAGTTCCACTCGACCACTCCGTCTCCCTAAGATACGATTATTAAGCTATTATTTGTAATTTTTTTATTATTTTTTCTCTATTTTCAACCAATATGTTTATTCAGTGTAATAATATAAGGACATTAATTTATGCTCTTTTCCCGTATGAGTGTGTGGTATGCCGTTATTCAATTATTGTTAATTAAATAATACGTAGGTTCATTTATACTGATGTCTTTGTGTGAGTTTTGATCTGAAATCATATAATATACAGATAACTCTGAAAACATAAAGAAAAACTTTTGTATAGACGTTATATCTGCTCGAAAATGTCCGACAGTTTTGTACCCTGTCGTTAAGGACGTTAACGTATACACGATAATATATTACGGGATAATATTTGTATAAATATGATTAAATATGTGTGTGTGTGTGTGTGTGTGTGTGTGTGTGTGTGTTTTTATGCGAAAATTAATCAATGGATGTACCTATGTTTACTGTCCCGTATACTTACAAGATTTCAGTTAAAGTTGAACTAATCATAGATGTGAACAAATCCAAATTCGATTAACAAAGTTGTTTAGTTAAGATTTTGTCACGTACGTATCGTGGTCCCGATGCCACGACCAAATACGCTAAATACCGAGCCTTTACCATCAAAGGAGCAATAGCTCTGTCTAAAGACACACACACACACACACACACACACACACACACACACACACACACACACACACACACACACACACACACAAACACACAAACACACAAACACACACATACACAAAATCACATCGTAAAATGTGACCTTTTTTCTACGTCGATGATTGCATAAAAAAAAATTTGTTCTTCATCTTTTTTGTCCTACCATATGTATTAAATTATATTATATGGTATAAAATTATCTAATAATACTTATTTTATATTTATTATTAGTAATAAATATAATAATATAATACAGTCCTGCAAAATATATACATTTTTTTGTTGTTTGTAAATTAATACCTGGTCTTAATTGACATAAACACGCTGAAGTCAAATTTGGAATTAGATTGTCTCTATCATGTCTAGTTTTTTCACAATTTAGATATACATAAGAGGAGAGCATTTACATTTGAAAAATATATATTTTTATTTAATTTGAAATATTTTAAATTATAAAAATTAAATTTAAGTTAAATAAAACATATTATTGAATATTCTTATATAAATAAAAACATTTCTTTAGTTAAATTAAATCAAATGTTTAAATAATAACTTAGTCAATTAGTTTTCACTTTTTTTTTCGCAGGTTCGTCAATACTAAATTTATTTGATTTTCTTTTAAAGTTTTCTTTTTAGTTTCACGTTGTAAGCACCAGCAGTAATCGGCCATCACTCTGACATCCCATCGACCTTGATATCTCCTTTCCATATCTTTGATGCCTTGATAAAAACGCTCACCTTGTTCTTCACTAAATGAACCCAAATTTTCTGGAAGGTAGTCAATATGTGAGTTTAAAAAGTGCAATTTAATGCTCATATTACAACCCAGTAATCTTAAGTTTTCCATTAAATCAGCTACAATCGATTTGTAATTTGGGTCTTTCGTATTACTTAAAAACCTTGATATCACATTTTTAAAACTATTCCAAGCATTTTTTTCTTTATCAGTCATACTATTTTGAAATGTAGTATCTTTCATAAGTATTCTAATTTGTGGTCCATCAAATATACCTTCTTTGAGTTTCTTACGAGTACCTATAATGCTGTATTATCCTATAGAAAACCCTATTTTGCTATCCAATTTATAAAAAAGAACTAGACGTGTTATAGAAAAATTAATTACTGATTTGAATTCAGCGCATATAAATCTATAATTATTGACACATAAAGTTAAAACAGCAAAGTAGTCGCAGGACTGGGTAATCAATGTTTAAAAATTTACATTTAAACTATTCTTGGGATTGAATGTTGCATAAAGTTATGAATTTAATTTAGTTTATTACGGTATTCATTTTAGCTAAACATAATGATAATAATGACACAATTTATATTCTCAGTGAAACAAAGTCATGAGAGATCTTTTGTGAACCAATTGATTTTACAACGCAGATTTTTTTCCTGAAGACTCTTTTTCGGGTATGTATTTAATGTCTTAAAGTTACATCCTCTTCTTTTGTTTATTAGAAATTTCAACTTCATGAATGGTACTTCAAAGAGATAAATTTTTTCTTATTTTGATACTCTACCATAAAAGAACTCTTCTGCCATAGAGTTTTCATATTGACATAGATGGTAAACGTTACCATTGTATATAGATAGCTCACCTATACATACAGAAATCGTTTCACTCTACACCATGCACTTAAATAAAGAATAGACATGTGATGATTTCTCGTGGACAGTCTATAAGATCATCAACAATTATTGTAATGTATAAACATAAAATCATACGACTGTCGACAAATAAAATTATCAGGGGGAGGGAAACAAATTAGCGTACAGAGAAAATCTCTTACCACGTACGTGATCAACAATGGCGTATACCAGTGGTCGGCAAAAAGCGACTCACGGTCAAGGCTGCGGAAAGGAAAAAAATAAACCACGAAAATTATTTTACACAAGGTTTATAATATATAATAGATATCTATTAACTGTAAACCTTGCATTTTACATACTGATTAGTTTTTTGATTATTTGTCTCCGTGTAGACTAAAAATAACTTACTAGACAGGTTTAAAAAAGCTAACTCTGGAAAAAAATGTCATAACTTGTTAAAGTTCAAATAAATAATTATCATTATTAAACTTTATAATATTCTCATTCAAATTTTTGTCTTTAATTGCGTTTTGGTAAATCTACTAATTAATACTTTTTTTTTGACCTCGAACATTTTTTCTCAAATCATCATGACCCCCTTAGAAACAAATTATCAACTCTTTTGTGTAGGTTTACACACAGCTATACCAATTATACATATGTGTGTGTGTATGTGTGTGTGTAAATTGACGTCGTGGTAACGGTAGACAAAAAGACAGTGAGACGAGCCGACGTAAACGAAAGACGATCATATAGAAATGAGATTAAGTGAGAAGGGAGAAACAGTTTAACTTTTATTTTTGCTTACACGCATCATCTTTGCCGTTGCGACGTATCGCCGCGCCACCAAGAGAATGTCATAGTAGAAAAAATGCCTTCCTGCACAAATTATCTCGCGTGTCTATAAATCAACATTTTCAATTACGTTACGAGATCGGTACAACGTTTTTTTTCTTTTTCTTTTTTCTTTTTTTTTCTTGTTTGATATTATTTATTCGCGAATATTTAATAGAACGTGAAAATCAGTTGTCGACAAAAGAAAATTTATTTCCAAATGGCTCGTTTGCATTTTATGTTGATTTCATTTATTTTTAAATTACACGATTCTCTGCGCGTGCTTTACTCCTCCCGCCGTGTAACAACCACGTACAAACATGAGAGCCATACCGTTTACACTACTTTTGTTCAATGATATGTTAAACGGATAATTTTGCAATAACTCAGAAATTGACGATGGGTAGACATCTAGTATTATTGACGTCATATATTGACGATGGGTAGACGATGTGTAGACACTACATGGCCACACCAAGTACTGTATTTAGTATACGGTATCGTAAGACGATTTGAGTTATCAGATTATACCTATTATAATTATTTTTATAAATATTAAGAAGTCGATAACAGCCAATCAGTATTAATGAAGTATTTTTAAAGATAATAGGTCAATTATAATTAGTATTCAAAAATCCATGGGAGTAGTCCTTTGAATCTTTGCTTATTACCCATAATTAGTTCAACACGTCAATGCATTTTCATCTGTACTTTTCCGCGGAGTATCGTCTTCGAATAAAACAAAACAATGGCCAGATCAGTTTGGTGACATCGTAAACTTCACCGCACCGTTTGTTTAGGTTAGATTAGGTGACGACGAAAACAACAACGAAAGATCTGAAAACGACAGTGCGTACGCGTCATGAATTCAAAATGTCAAATTTCAAGGAAAATAAAAAGCGACGTCTCATTAATAGGAGCTAAGTTATGCAATTCAGCCACTGAATGTCGGTATAAATCGAAAACACACTATTTTAGTGGTTTCGTGAATGAATAACTTTATTTTAGGCCTAGAAAATGAAGTACGGAAAAACTTTATTAAATCCACCTCCAGAAGCGTTTTATCTCGCCAATTAATTTTTATCGCCTCCTGCCGTTATTCGTATATACCCACTGCTGTGCGGTCTGAACGATTGGTTAAAAATTGTATTTTATCTTCTTCGGTATATCAACTCTGTTTTGACTATTACGATAAAATAAAATGTTGCTCTATACATGAAAAATTATCGTTTTTTAGTCTTGAGTTATTGTCTTGGCCCTCGACAATAGAGTTTATATGTAGTGATGTAGGCATATATACGCGTAAAACGTAATGCGTGGTTATTATAAAATCACTTTATGTTATTGAGTATTACTTGATTCGTTACAAAAAAAATTGAAAATAAAAATACAATTACATTATTTTAATATAATATATGACATGATATTAAACTATTTTAATACTACAAACGAACGAAAAGAACTATTCGTAGGAAAAATACATCTGTATTCGACCCATTATTTGACCATTAATTTTATGTTGACATTAGCTGAGTTAAAAAAACAATATAGTATAAAGATTTTGAATTTCTGTGGTTGAAAATATGCACGCTGGTATATCCTTTAATAAATCTGTTCTGATTTGATTCATACATTTTTCAGAAAATTGATTCCATAAAGTGTAGGTTATCATTTATGTATCTAAAAATGTTTCAGGATGCCTGTCACTTTTAAGTCTTTTGGTGTCTTTTAATTATACATTTATAATAACACTGTTGACAAAAAGTTAAGTTTATTGCTAACAACCGTGCTATTGTTTATTATAAACATCTTAATTGCATTAGCTATACCAGTTTACGAAACGTAAGAATATTTTTTTTTTACCATTGACCTGAAAAATAATTTTTCAGACAACTTTAAAACTGTACAAATAAAAAACAAAAAAATAACTTATAAAATCTTGTATAATATTGAGTAATACGTCTAGATCGATCGAAAACATTGATCAATAAATACATCATTAATTTAGCTTGAATTCATGTAACACTATTGAACTACAATAAAAAAAATAACAGCTGTTGCGTTGTGTTACATTCATTTTCGAATACACAAAAATCTGGACAATTGCCATATCACCATGCAATGCACAATTTTATCACAATTGAGTAACAAACATAATCACTACGTAATTTGAACAAAATACTTAGACGATATTTCTTAATTAATTAAGAGTTTTTAAGTGTTCAAACTATTTATATAGCATTATTATGCATGGAATATCACGGAGGTATGATACATTTAATAACTTATGTTATATTCATTGTTTTTTATAAGTACTATTTTTTTAAATAAATACTAAAGTACTACGCTACTGCCGCAAAAATTATTTGTATATTTATGTGTGTGTGTATGTGTGTGTGTGAGTGCGTATGTACTATAAATGAATTTCTAGTACCAAAAATATCATAGTTAATATGGTTTTAAGTAAATATGATTGAAAGTTGAATAACAATTTAATATTATCACTTTTTTTTTATGGAAAACATCTATTAACTCTCTAGATGAGCTTCAAAAGTAATAACCCCATAACTACATTACTCTTAAAAACAAATTAGCAATTTTCCTACTAATCACTATAAAACCTTTGTTTTTATATTAAATAACAGCTAATAACTACACTTAAGTTTTTACTCCTTTGTTCCTTGACTTTGAATGTAAAATATCACGAAGAAAGTGTTGATAGGTACACTCAGAAATTGATCACATAATATACGATCAATTAGGGATTTTTTTCATATTCATGGTTAGTATTTTTACGGTCATATAGCATATTGATTGTTGCAATTAATGATACTGTGATTATTAATTTGAATATAATCGAGACCGGATTAACTATTGATTTATCTACAATTATTGAAAAATCATTTTAAACTATACTGGCCAACTTTTAATCTTTCTTTAAATATGTTTCAGTGTTCTAGAACCGTTGAATTATCACTAACCATTAACTTTTTTTTTTTTATTTTGTTCATTTTATAACTTTATTACGAATGAACGATGTTTTAAATAGATTCTGTACTCCGTTGTTATTGTTACCCAATCGGGATAAAATCGGAATCAATTACAAATTTCCCATACGTTACAGTGAAGTCCAATCACTGGGTAAAAATTGTATAAAAATAAATATATAACATACATTTTATGGCCCGATTGCCGTACTCTTTAAAAAAAAAAATGATTATGGCCCGATTCTCGGACGTCCGGATATTGTACGACCGGTTTTATGCAGTAAAACGACGACGGATTGTTTTCTCGGTTGATGCAACAGACCGGATTATATGACTACAATGTAGCGACTAGTAAGGTCAAGTTACTTATATAGAAACGTACCAAAAGCAATATCGTTGAATAATCGCAAATGATGAATAAATATATACAAGAACCGATGCAGTTACTCCCGCGACAGCTGAAGAGGCGGATCGCCATCGTCTTGACGGCAGTGACGTTAGACTAAGTAGACATCGAAAGTGCGCAAACTATTCCCAACGATCCCCGAGTAGCCGAGACCTGGTCGAATTTCTTAAAGAACTAAATTTTTCTCGTCAATTTCATGGACTTCATGGATTACTCGTCACCTTCTCTCATAAAATACAAAAAGACACCCAATAATCCGACGCCCGTTCGTCCAACCACCTCAGTAATCTAACACTTTATTTTCTCTTTCTCATACGTGACAAATTCTATTGTATAGTTTAACATAATTAAAACAATATAATATCATAATAAATTATATCAATACGTAAATATATCTAATAAAGTATTTTTATAATACAATATATTTTACCGTCACGTTTAAAAATCAAATATACATACTAGGTGAGGCACGGTAAATAGAATTTGATAGTTATCTTTTCACTTTCACTTAGATTTTATTCGGGAATAATTTAACATATTCCCAAACTACATCAACTTATTTTCGTCGTGTTTGATTAGGCCATAACCAACTGACCGATATGGTAAAGAGTCGATTGTATCATTATATGTATATAATTTTTAAATATAAAGATGTATACATGAGTAAATGAAGTGACTTTTGGTGCACTAAAAAGTCTCTTCTGTGTGAAGCTTGGCATACATGCCACATGCCACATGTTTTCCATGCGATAGGATGAAAAAATATACACTTTTTTTCGTTAATAATAAATAAGTTGCGTATTTTTTTTTTTCAAACTTGGTCTCATATAAGTCAGATCAGAAGGGTCTTATTGTATTTGAAAGATTATTTGTCTACTATTCAAAAGTAAAGAATTTACTGAGATTTTAAAATGAATATATCTTTTAACTTAATTTTAAATATAATACAGCTTTAACATGACAATTAGCTGATGTAAAATAGATATTTTTCTTAAATTCTTTCTCTTAGAGAACTATGACTGTTATTGGAAAATAATTTCGATTAATACATGGTTAAAATATATAATAAAATATTTTAGCGAAATGAAATGTCAATTAAAGCTAAATTCCTCAATAAAAATATTGATATCACATTATTTTAATGTATGTTAATAAATACCAGAAACAATTAAACATATAAAAATCGTAATTCTTCATATTATTTTATACAAATCTAAGTAGTACCTACTGATAAATCACGTGATACCGAATAAAAAAATGTAACACCCCACTAAAAATAATTGTTTTACTTTATGAACAAAATCATAAAGCTCAAAACCTAATCTTTTAAATCTAATACCCTCGGTTTCCGGTGTCCTATTACGAAAACTATATATTATGATGTATGGTAGTTGAAAATATCGGTGTTAAATTAAAAATAGTCCCAAATTTATTTTTTGTCAAATTTAATGAAAACATATTATATATATATATAATTAAACATTAGTGATATGAATGATAATATCAAAAAATATGCTGTATAGTTTAAGTCAGTTTAATTTAATCTTGATACGTAAACATATTTATACAGTCAATGGCCCCAATTAACTAAGGCAATAGTCCGTTAGAAAAAAAAAAATTATATTTCATTGATATACGATTACTTGAAAATGCTGCTTGACCAAACCTTTAAAATGATATTAAGTGTGTTTGGGTGGTTAAAGGGAGTAGTTTGCCGTCAGTCCTCTACGTTACAATATAGGGACTGTTCGACTTTTGTAATTCTTTCTTGATACGTAATGCTTAAATAATAAGGTTGTATGTGAAACACTATGTATTATTTTTAAGTACTCTTAAGTTAGTTTAGTTTCACCTTATATTTTGATAAATTACACACACGTTTTTGTGTGTCATGAGTAAAGTGGTGTACAACCACAGTCACATTGTTCGGAATAGTACTGAAACAATTAAGACTAAATTATACACAAAAAACCCTTCCTCGCAAAGTGGCACCAATAAGATTTTTGTTAATGATTTGATGTTGATATTTCTTTACAGAAAAATTAATAATTTCAACCGTCTCGTTTCAATGAATGTCTGGAGATAAATACAAGTTTCTGTTTTGTGTAAACTGGTATTGAAAGTTATATTGTGCCCGTAAGCGTTCAATCAGATTAGCAAATGTATTATGCTAATGACTGGTACTATACATATTAGACGTGTACCAAAAAATGTAGTTCAACTTCAACTGTCTAAACAAAATTGCGTTAAAAAAAAACTCAGACCTACGTTAGGATCTACAAGGTGCCCCAAAAGATTTTTATAACACTGCACTTATTTATCCCTGTATAATGCATAAATTTGATTTTTTTTTCATATACAATTAAATATTTACTGTAAATAAAAAAAAGTATTGCAATAATTAGCTATGCGGTTTTTTAAGTTAGTTAGTTTTCTTAAATTACAATTCATTTTAAGAATATGTTATGAAGGAAAAACATTTTTTTGGAAACTTTGCAATTTTTATTTTTATTTTGGAATCATTTGTTTATGAGATGCAAACATTTTTACAATTTAGAGTAGTGTAAAAAAATATTAATGGTATCATACAAATGTTATTGCCACTAATTTATTGCACACTATTTTAAATGTTTGTCTTTCAAGCAATTAATCAAATAATATAAAATTAAACATCGATATTTCTCAAAAATTAATTTTCTTTCATAAAACTACGTTACAAACAGTATTTTCCATTTTTGATATCTAAAAAAAAATTTTAAAACAAAATGAGATTCTATAGTTGTTGTATATATTACACATAAAAGAAAAATCAGATTTACACATTGTTTATATACATATACATTATGCACCATTCACATTTAATAAGAATTATTTTTAGAAGTGTATTCTACTGAACAAGTTCCTCGTGCTTATTATAATATTATTAAAAGTTCTCTGTAACGTCTTACGTGGGAATCTATAAGAGACCCACGTGACATATACATGCACTTTTTATGTTTTAAGGCTTAAATTATATCAATAATATAATATTTGTGTATCGTGTGCATATCGTGGAACTTTTTTGAGTCAGTAAAAATACTCAAAAATGTTACTCTAAACGAATGATTAGAAATCGTATATACTTGTATTGCATACGTTTGTGTCTATCAGCGTTCTCGATAGCCGATAGAATTTATTTCTAATCGAAACAATTAATAAAATAAAACAAAAATGAATACGCACACACTTGCGAAATCAATTAAACTTTTACCTCTGTTGAGCGACTCGTGCTTCACTCGAAATTTATTTTCGACACTATGTTATTAGTGTTATTATCGTCAAATTTGTACTAACAATAATGCGCCCATCATTATATTACTATACGTGTTATAGGTTAAATTCGATCGAAAAGTGACGCGAGTTTCCGTCACCCAGTCTCTGCGTCCTAAAGTTTGTGGATCTTATCGTGTGTACAGTAACGTCCAAAACATGATATACGATGACATAATGTCATTGTTTTATCATTTATTCATTTGGTGTATCGAATGACCACCGAAAAAAGCACACACATACACAATATTGTATAATTATTATTTTATAAATAATTATAGGTATTTACTAGAGGTCATCAAAAGTCATATATAGAAACAATAAGTGCCGGATCACACTATGCGTTTTGTCGGTTGCCGATAAAACGCAACCGATCGGTAAACGACCGCGACATCCATAATTAACATTAAACCGCATTATCAGGGCCAGACTGACCGATTCGGCGAACCGATTTAAAATCGTCGGGAATCGGCCGCAACATGTTGCGGTTTGACATTGCCGATGCGTTTCGGGAAGTACTTCAAAACACTTTATTTCGTATTGAGCCGACCACACTTGCGGATTATCGGTTGCGTTTTATAATGCTTTTAACATAATTTTAACTATATTATATCGGTTTTATCAATTGTATTAACATTCCCACCTATAAATATTTACTCAACGGAGAGATTAATATCAGAAGTTCAGAACTATCCCTGTTTATGGGACATGAGATCTCATGACTATACTAATAAGGACTTAAAAAAATCATGTTGGATGAAGATAGCTGAGGTAGTTTATTCTACAAAATGGAATACAAGTCAACAACCTTATTATTATGATAGGTCTATTCTTAGTAGTATATAGTAATTATATAATAATAAACCAGCTAAATTGCATTGAAATAAAATATAATGTAACAATAGTCTAATATTTCCAAGTACATATTATTTTGACTTAAAATATTTTCCGCGCTTTTTAAATCGGCAACCGATAAAACGCGTAGTGTAGTCAGTCTTTCCGATTGCGGTTTATCGGGATGCGGTTCATCGGCAACCGAAAAAACGCATAGTGTGTCCCGGCCCTTAGTTATCTACCTGTACAATAAAATATTATTTTAATGATGAATGCAATTAGTTATGACGACATTTCTTGGAAATCAATTTAATCGGTGATAATGCAACTACTCTGAATATAGTGGTTACACCTCAGTATCCTTACTCAAGTGTATAGTAATAGTAGAGATAATACGTAAAGGTATCATCAATCGTTTTATACGGCAGATATTACCACGCCCTAAAACATTATCAACGGTGACAGATCAATAATGTCGGAGAAGTCGGAATACCAAAGCAAAGCATCGCGTTTTATCGTTTGAGATTTGAATAGAATCCGCGAGAAGTCCGTCACGACGTGAATGTGAGATTAATCGACCCCCGCGCGCAAAACAACCCGCCGTAGACGATGGTTATTAATTAAATCAATTATATCATAACGCGCTTTGCAAAAAGTACGAAATTTCCAAAAAAAAAACCATTTGCGTGTCTTAATTCAAATTTGAATCAAACAGGTAATGGACCAAACTCGACCATGAAAAGAGCTGTTATCGTTTAATTGTGTAGTGGACAGTGGTATATTATTGTTTGCTAATCCATTTTCCAATCAAATTGTTTTTCAATGCATCTTAGTCAAAGATGTTTGATTGAAAGGATTTCAATGGACTTTTTGTGAATTTCTAAGTATCGGTCGATTTCATGGTTTAGTAACAAAAAAAAAAAAAAAAGGTTGTAGGTACAGAATAGTAGTAATAGATTTTCATCTCCTATTCCTTCAGTTCTCAGTTGAGATAATGGTTGAGAGAATATTTGATTTTAAAGAATATATAAATCATTTCTTTAGTTTAACGATTCTTAACAAAGATGTAGGGTGAAAATATACCTATCTAGGTACATATTTTATAGTTTTTAGTCTTATAATAAATAGAATATTTTTTTATAAAAATCTATAAAAATATTACATTTTCTATCCAGTTTGTATAATATCAAGAACGAAAAATTCTATTTGATCGTAATAGCGTAAACGTGATATTATTAGATTAAAACTAGACACATTTTTTTGAAAATTTTAAGATCGTAAAAATATATCATTGATAACTGATGAAAATTTCATGTTTCTAGTAACATCATTTTTAGAGTTGCGACTAATTAATTACTAACGATTAAATGAAAATTAAGCTAAGGGGACTTTTTCCTTACGCTTGAAAAAACTTTTGAGAATAGAGAATAATAATCTCTTTAACGTACCGTCTACGTGCAATTTCTGATTAATATATTGGCCAAACGTAACTCTTGAACAAAAATTACTTTCTCTCCGAAAAAATTAATCTTAAAAAAAAAAATGTAAATAAATAAATAAACATCATAATAAAAACTTGTGGTCCTTCGATTTACTTTCAATGTAAAATAAATTAGTGTACTTTACTTGAGAGTTGTAAAAAAATATGTTTTGAATATTAATTAACATACGCTCACACGTATACTCATATAATTTTTATTCTTATCAAACTATTATATAACGTTACAAGTTTTGAAACTTAAAAAAATATTTGCATAAATGTTTTGATTTTCATAATTATGTAATAATATTACCTACTAAATTATAAAACTATTTTTGAGTTAGCGTACAACATTTTATGCTATAAAAATTTATCAATTATGGAGTATTTTAGGCATTTGTAGAAATATAAATATTGACTAATATTATAATAATTGTCAAAATTCAAGATTGACCACATAACTGTAAACTTATAATTTTCCATTTTAGACTAATAAAACAACAAATAAATTTACATATTATTTTAGTAATTACTTTCGTGGTAATGATGGGCTGCCGTTGGCTAATATAAAAGTCGAAAAATATGTTTTTGAAATATATTAAAACAACGCATTTGTATTTAAATGTTAAACACTATGTGTACATAAAAAAATGCAACATCCGAATACATATCTATTTATTGGTGTTATTGAAGATAATGTTTAGAACTATTATTTAAATACGTTTCAAAAATATGCTTACAAGCATGGCCTGAAAATGTAACATAATTCACGCACCACCGTTTTTTATCTTCGAATGAAGAGACACGTGGTAACACGATATAATATTTCGGTCAAAATAATGAAAATAATTTATAGACCGGATACCTACACATGTGTTAATCGATAGAAGGGCTCAAGCGGTGGTCATTCGCTACTGCAGTCGACAAGGTCAATACATCTGAACGGTTTTGGAAAGCAATTATTATTATTATTATTAGTATTATTAATTTTTATCACAAATCCGACAGTAATTATTATTTAAAAAACACTATTTTATTCGGTCAAAATCTTGATGTACTTGACACAGTTACGTATTCTCACCGAACGTAGCTAAACGTGTTGTTGGATTCATCTGCTCGTCAGCAGTGCACATTCGCAGAACGGTATCGCGTAAAACCACATAGGTGCACCAGCTGTTGGCGTTTTTACAATTTCGTTTGACGAAGCCCACGTCAATTTATTCAGTACGGATGCGAGCAGTGTACGCTACAGCCATGTGAAATATATGATAGTTAAGTGGTGTATTTGATACACTGTAAAGGTTATGGTGACGATTACCCTCCACCTCCTTCAACGGATCGATCTATAGAAATAAAAACAATTGCCACATGTATGTAAGATATCATCACATGAGAACGATTTGACCATTTTGGCTGATTTTTTGTTGTTGTTGTTGTATTCGTGATTGCCAAGACATAATTTTTACGAGAGTTAAAGACAATTTTCGGAAAATCCCCCGGTTAAGTCGAAAATTTGATACAGTTTTGTTACTTTAATATATTATTTATACTTTATTCATTAATATCATTGTTCTGGCTTAGCATGAAATCCCCAAAACAGCTTTACCTATGAAGTTTATGATTCACAACTAGGTAGCTTATAGATAGGAGACGTCAGCTAAGAACGAATTTTTGAAAATTCAACCACTTAAAAGGGTAAAATGGGGTAAAAACAAAAAACGTCATTGTTTAGTTTTAGATAGTTTCTTTTTTTGAATTTAGCGTATTTACTTCATAATACAAATCATAAAATATATTTACCTCTTTTTCTAAAATTCAACCCTTGAGAGAATTAAATGGGTAAAAAGGGTAAAATGGAAAATATATTTTCTCGGTTGGATTTTTCAAAAGGGAGTTAAAAATGTAAAAATACTATATTTGGTAGGTTTTTCTTGAATCATTTTCGAGTCATTAATATTAAATCTAAGAGTATGAAATATAGGCACTAATTTCTATAATGATGATTCAGAGACTCGCTTAAAATGATTTTTTTTTAACTTGACGTATATATTGAATTAACTGAGTTACCCAGCGTTGTCCGTGACAGCGAATACGTATCTTTATGATAAGTTAAGTTACTATAAACAAATAAAATAACTAAATTCATAGATTTCCTACCCATTTTAACCTAACCTATCGAACACGATTGACTTATTACACAATTTCACATTTTAACGAATGCTCCGTACATATTTATTATATATATACAAATTTATGTAAGGACGAAATGATGAAAATTAAAATAATCACATACAAACTGTAATAAGATAGGCACATGAACTTCTATAAATTAAGAATCTGAGTGGTAGCAACTTAGGATATATTTGATTCCTGTACCTCTAAAATTTTCAAAAGTTAGAAACCCATGAGTTTTTATTAGTTTGTTTTTAGAAGTATAATATTTTAAAGATTTGCCAGGAAAAAATTAGTATCTTATGAATAGTATAAATTTCAAATCAATAGATACGTATGCTATCTTTGATTGAAGCAAAAAGTCTATTGCTTTTGTAATAATGTTTATTTAATTTATCATTATTATTTATTTACATTTTTTTTTTATGAACGTTATCGTGTAGTAGTTTTCGTTCTAAAGTTACATTTAGCAGCTCTATAGAACATAAATCTTATCTAGAGACTACTCTGAAGAGGTCATTTTTCTCTACTATCAACGTAACATTCGAACAGACCGCACTTAAGCTCCGACGCACGAACCGTAGAAAACTCGTAATGCTATGTTGACTCGCCTAAAAACACTACGCAGGTACCAGGGGTGGACTGACAGGGCAGGTAGGGGGCCATACCCGCCCAGGCCCTTTAGAAATTGTATATGTGGGCCTCAAGGTATTTTATTACTATTATTATTATTGCTTTGGCGTATGCGTAATCGTGGCCGATTGCAGATTGCAGATACTCGTAACAAAGGAAAAAATTTAAATTTTCCAAAAAAAGCAATTGGAAATTTGGAACTGCAGCCACGATGGCTATGAAAATTATTATTAGATTCATTTTTGAAATTGTATTATTATCTGATTGATATACGTCATAACATTGATGAATTTTAATATTCTTATCCATGTTTTTTTTTTACATGCATGTACTCTTCACTTTTTGTTTACAACAGTTCGAACAATATAGTTATTATTAGGTACTTACTACCTAATTTTGTTTATTTATCTACTATTACTTTTTACATCGAATTCCAATCATTTGTACATGACGAATTGGTGTGTTTGGAGAATATTTGACCGATTTTTAGAAAAATGTATACTTTAAAGTATATAGGTAAGTACCACATTCTTTTACGTCTTTTACTATTCTACGTTTTTTTTAAAAATTTTGTTTTTCTTAAGGGGCCTTTATCTCAGTATTTCAGCTCTAAAAACATGACCCTTGAGTTCGATTAGTACGTTCGATTTTGTCGACCAAACTCAATTATTAAAATGAATTTGAATTCTTAATTAAGTCTTTTTTATTAAGTACTAAACGATATATATATATATAATTTTTTAAAGCATTTTCAAATTAAATTAAATATTTTAATCTGGTATAAGTTTCTTAATACTATTTTTCTGAATAATGTTACAAATGTTAAAAAGATTGACAGGATGAACTATTCTTTCCACATGTTCAAAGTTTGAATAACGTCAGAGTAAAATTACATTAGAATCGTAAAACAAGAGATCGCTTACAATATATTAATGTATTCTATATCACGTCTCGTTTTCCACGTCGAACTGGCAGCATCGAACCGTCGAAGCTGTTAGAAGCACATGTGGTTATAACATTGTGGTTACCACGTAGTCATGTAACGTATATTTGAACTAAAATGATATTGACCTCGTGAGAATCGAATTGCCAAGTAAGTACTTTTTGGCATATTCGAAAATTAGTTCATACTAAATTAACGACAAACCTAAATTTGAAAATAATTTTCTACATCAATAAAAAAAGCCCGGATATACTTCTCACTATGGGTAGTCTTCAGACAACAATACTGGTGATATGTGTACTTAATTTTAAAGAAACGATAAATCATTTCTTTAGTAGTTTAGTCAATTATGATCAATTCAGTTCAGTATAGAAATATTATGTTTATGTATTTTACTGTATTAGTCGACATGTCGGTCAATTTTTTTTATCGAAACCATTGAAATACGTTTGTTTGAGCAAAGGAGAACGTTTTTTCTTTACCTGACAGTTATAAAACATGTTGTTCTATCTGTATCCAAAGTTCCATAAAGATGGGATGGACCAATTATTGTTTATAAAAATATAAACATTTTGTTCAGTATCGTTAAATGAATTGATAAAATAAAGTTGTATTAAATGTTCAAGTCTTAATAATGAATAAAAAAAAGTAATTAAAAACACAATACTATAACCTAAGGAATTTTAAAAAGTCTATTTTTAGCAAAAAAAATTTTAATTTTTTAATTACTTTTTTTTACTTTTGACAAGTGTAACAAAATTTCATCAATTATATAGTGAAAATATCAAATATCATATTGATTTTGGACTTTTAACTGTATAACAAAAATCGGTTAAGTTTAATAGTCTCGTTTACAGTAAATTTTACCGTTTCTTCTCGATTTTCCACTGTTTTTCCTTACATTTGAAAAACTATAACGAATAGAGAAAAAGAAATTTTAAAATGACTTCCAAATGTGATTTCTGATCTGAAGAGCTATTGGATGAAACTTTTGGACAAAGTTAACAACTCCAAAAAGTATCTCCAGAAAAAAAAAAGAAGAAAATAAACATCATTATAAAACCAATAGATCCTTCGCTTCACTCAGAATCTAAAAAAATTAAATTAATTATTTTGTTAGCATAATTTCTGGAAAATAACGACAAAATATCATTGAAATAGAATACAAATTAATACGATTAACGCTATGTTGTATTAAGTGTTGTATAAGTGTAGTTTTAATATTGTTACATCGTGAGAATGCTCGAGCAAAGTGAGAAAATGTTTTTTCTTTTTGTATACCTAGTTCTGTGTTCAGTAAATGTGTGTAGATAGTAGATACATATAGACCCTTGGATTTATTCATCAAGACATGTTTTTCACGTGATAATATTATCGTAGTTACGTCTTAACAATAATATCATGTTTTTAAAATAATATAATATAATGGGTCAAGAACATCATTTCAAAACCGTAGTGGTAACGCCAACGTTTTGTAGCAGAACTTGTTAACAAAATATTTACATACATCGATCCGATGAGCGAGTGAAGGCACTCCATGCTCCGGACGGATTAGCGGTCACAGTTGATACAACGTGTGTTTATTCTGCAAGTGTGCGAAGATTTTTCCGTCCTTCGCGTCTCGGTGATCATAGACTGCTATTGTTGATCATCGCCATTGTAAACACTACTTGAGGATTCGCGAGAGTAAAATAAATAATTAAAAACCAGCGCAACTCAGATGTGCAGTACCTAAATGAAGTCTAGTTCATCTTTACTTACACAAACGTTAATATGCACCAGTGACGTCGCCTCGTGCTCTTGTTGTGTAAAACAACAATCAACTACTTACTTTATACTTACGTTACATTTGTATTCAGCATATAGTTTTTTTTTTTGCAAATGGGAGTTGAATGCGTTCGGTCATAATTTTTTTGGTACTCAAACAATTTGTTATAGGTGTTATGTACTTACATACACCCAAGAGAAAAAATAATAATTTCACACACAAAACAGAGATACGATTTCGATCCGATATAACCAAGTATAATAAAAACCAACTCTCTGTCTAAACATATTCTAGACAGGTAGTCGCTTTAACGTAACATTGCCATTTTAATGTTTCGTGTTCTTACAACTAAAATAAATACTAAATCACCATTTGATTTATTGATATAATAACGTATACACATAATCAAAAAGGACGATTCAAAATGTCTCATTGAAATTTTATATTGCAAAATATAAAGGACGAACTAATTACCTACCAACTATAAAATAAATTACATTATACGAATAAAAATATCAATGGAATGAAAAGAGTGAACGATTAATTTGAAAAAAGAAAACAGTTATGAACTGTTTTGAATACATTAAAAAGAAAATGTTAAAACGTTTAAAGGAAAAAAACATTTTAAATTTCTCAAGTATAATATAAATACAAATACGTTTTAAATTTTTCGTTGCACATATTTTATATTTCAATAATTGCACTTTTCAATATTATATATTTATCAATCCTTGTGCGTATGAAAAAATATCTGAATATTTAACATTAAAAAAACACTAGAAGAAGGTTAATGCAATATTTTTTTTATACTTGATACGCATTCGTGTATAGGTCATTATTATTTGAATAGTGGAACACCAATTAGACAAAAACCTGTATGGGCCACCGATTCGGCTTCAAACTCCTTTTGTAACGAAAAAATTCAACAGCGTGAAACATTATGTAATATTACAATTTTATAACTATAGGTGATTGAATACTTACACATAAATAAATAAAACATTTTTAACAGTTTTTTCGACGGCCATCAAAAATATAATGGAAAACTTTTAAAACACTTCTGATTGAATCCGTTTTCAATATTTTCAAATCATATTAATGCCGTATTACAATTTTTAATTTTCGAAAACAACGATTTCAGATTTAAAAAAAAAAAAACATTGTAAAATCCCACTCGGAATTCAAAACAAAAGAATAAAAAACAATTTTCAAAATTATTTTGCGTCATATATTTTTTTATTCGAAGTGTTTAAAGCTGGGTGATGTCTTTATTGTTATAAGATAATATTATGTTTCCAAAGTATTAGAACCACTGTCACCAAAGTATGGAAAAATACACAATATGCCGGACAAAAACGTCAGAGTTTTAAGTTCTTTCTTTTGTTTGTTATATAAATATGCTATATCTATATACATACACTGCAACATTATTATCAACAAGTTTATACGAGCACTTGTCATAGTTACGGCATGAATTCATTAACGTATTAACACAAAAATCGCCATAATAATCGTTACAGTCTTTAAATAATCAAACATAAATAAAAAAAATACATTTAATGCAATCAGCCGAAAAATTATCCTTGCGGATTATCTATAATTATCGTGCAATATAGTGGCGTTTATTAAGCGCAAGGTCACAACTGGGCATAATATTCTTCTAAGAGAGAGATAGGATGTTGGATCTGATACAATCTATTAAATAATATGGCTGGGCTACACGTGTGGCTATTGATTAGGCCATTAGGTCAATGGTACACAAATTTAAATAATTCTTCTAAATGTACTATAATTTCAGATAAATTACAAAACACAAAAACGAAAGGTATATAATTAAATGTAAAAAGGTTGACACAACCATATTAAACTAATATAGTAACGTAAAGGAATATTTAACTTGTAGAATATTTATGTGCTTGAAGAAATTATTATTTTTGAAATTAAACGCCTTGTCTCGTGCACAATGTTCATAAAACACAATGTTTATCCCACTTTCTATAGGCATCCGTGGAATTTACCAACAACTCAACAATTTAATGAAGTATATCGTAAAAATCAATAATAAGTTGCATTTAATCATTGTTTTTCCACTCTAATGTAATTTACTAATTTGGTTACTACTATGATATGATATCATGCGTTTACTATGATGAATGAAGACTTGAAATCAGTGTAGGTACATATTGTATTTTTACGCGCATAATAACCGAAAAAAATTGTGAAAATTTACCAAACGTTTTCCGGCCATTTATCGTTGTATACTGATGTTTGAAAAAAACCATACAAGTATAACATAACGTATAGTATAGTCATACGTATTTACATAATACTTATACAGGTTTGTAAAATGTTAAATTTTGACTGCCAAAAAAGTAAAAAAACAATACCAACTAAACGTAAAAGAGTCAAAATATATTTTGTGATATCTTATATAAATAATGCAATATCCATCATAATGCATTATGAATTCATTATTTAAAAATAGTATTAGATGAAATAAAAACGAATTTACACTTTAAGACCAGCAAGAATAAATTATTTGGAATGTGCTTTCATACATTTTTAATTTTAATTTTCATTGAGGATAAAAAAGTTTTAGAGACTAGTTAATATTCATTACGAAACGTTTAATTAACTAAAATTGAATTGTTGACATTTTCAATGTTATATGCATATGTATTATCAAGGATGGACATAAATGAGTTAAAAAGTCAAAGTTAAGTTACTTTTATGTACGTTCATTAAAGAGTTTGATTTTTACTTATTTTATGTAGTAATTTTTCAGCTAAAATATTTTTTAGCCACATTATATTTACTTATGAGTATAATGTTTATTATTCAAATTATTGTTTTTTCATCGAAAAAACAAATATAAAATTATAATATATTTATAAAATTATGATACAGATTGAATAAGATTATTTTAGTATAATAATTTAATTCGTGTAATTTTGTGTCTCTATGAATACATTTTAATGAAAGTTGTTTATTGCACTTAAGTAAAAATTCATATATGAAGTAAAAAATGAAAAATTTTTAACGACGCTAAGTTACTATTGTTAGTCCAATTAACTTGTAATTTAAACAAGTTGAAAAAAAGAGAAGTGACATATAACTTTAAATTTAAATTTATTTTTTTCTGTATTAACTTTACTTAACCGAGTTAAACAAATAAATTAACTAACCCAGCCTCGTGGATAAGTATCGAAGTGAATATAAAATAGCTTATAAAACAGAATAGTATAACTTTTCAACCAAAAACTATTTCACTTAATAATATTAACTTAGTAGGCACGCAATAATCACGTGAAGTGATTGATACACATTACAAGAAAGAAAAACAACGTGTAGTATGTATTATTAATGTATAATATACATCTGTTTCTATATTTAGTATAGTATAACGAATGATGGATGAATTGAAATGAGAAGAAAATGAAGAAAAGCCAGTGTATACTATATATATATATATAGAAATAAAAATAAACTCAAATTGTGAGTGGCGTGTTTGCTAAGGAAGAAGACTGAAGGAACGTGAGAAACTATGAAAGATTAGTTTCAGCCTTGGAACTTGAATAGTAACAAATATGTCAACTGCATATAGAACGCGAGCAAATTATAATTGATGGGGTGAAATTTCGACAACAACTCGACATAAAAGAAACAAAATTGTCAATTGATCACCGTTAATGTATGATATGTGAATGCAGGTATGTATATATTATGTGTGTAGAGGAAGGCTTTGTTATGAAAATAAGATTCAAACTGTGATATCATTATTTCAAAATCTTTAATATTCTTAAAGGTATATAACTGATTATGTTGAAAGTTGAGAAAACAATTTCAAACCGTTAAATTTCGATGGTGTACAATTTCTAAACTGTAAAAAACGAAAATAATAATAACAATATTTAGTGAACATGCAAAAACCATTGATATTAAACCAAATGACGGGCGAAAAATTAATCGTATTTAGTGTTAAAGATTCATTATACTCCAACTTATATTACAAGGAAAGATAGAAGGAAAAAGAAGTGTCGGAAGCAGACGAATATCTCGGATGAAGAATCTCCGTGACTGGTACAATGCAACATCGATTGTTTCATTTCAGGCATCACTTGACAGGAATGAGATTGCAAATACGATATCCAACTCCCGGAACGGATAGGAACTCATAGAAGAAGAAGACGTGTTAAAGATCGAATAATATAAAAATAAACTCAATGATGGCCTGATAAATAATAATCCGACAAATGCTTCATATATATATTATTATATATATATATATATAACTTGATGGTAAAAATTAATAGGTGTAGATTAATGTTGTTTATTAAAAATCATACGGAGTAAATATATCAGTTGAACCACGTTGTATCTTAATCGATTCCTAGCAAATTCATAAAATGTTGAAAATATTGATTGTAGGACAAGTAAAAAAAAAACCAATTGTTTGAACCACAAAATAATTTAAACTACTATAACACCCATGTATTTTGAAATCAACCATTATTTTGATAAAACTTTCGTAGGACGTTTTTATTTTAAGCAGTATTTATAAATAATATTAACAGACGTAGATTTATTTTCGGTGAATAAAACTTTTGTGATCATGTTAAGAAAATAATTGTTATTACCTACGTTTAGTTTTAAATCACCCTCTTCACTCGAGACGTGTGCATTAGATTATATATATATATATATATATATATATATATATATAAATAAATATATATATAAATAAATATAAATATATATATATATATATATATATATTTATTTATTTATATATATGTATATATATAACGAAAACAAACCCATCAGGACACTAACAAAGACCTTCTCATACTTAAAATAGGTATCTGTCAATCACCGAAAACATACTGTAATAATTATATTTTAGTTTATGCGTTGGATGTACTATCTCACAGTGTTGTTTCAATGTAGCTTTTAGATATTAATAGGTATATATATATATATATATATATACATTCTTTTTTATTATTATTTTTTTTTTTAAATACACTAACAGAGTACCTTTACATTTTCGTTTAATCCGAGTCAATGATTGAATGTATTTTCTAGTTACTTTTATACACGATGACCAAAATTTTGAAATTGTTTTTCCCTGATATTCTTTCAAGTGATGCAAAATATGCAATGCGTTTATTAACAAGACGAGCACACTATAATACTATTTTGTGTAGTATTAATACACCGTACATTAATATTATTCGACTCGAATTTCCATGATATTATACGTTTTTAAAATATGTTCGATTTGATCGTGTTTTTAAATTAGAGTTTTGAATACCTACTACCTTAAAATTATATGCATGACTACAATTCGGTTGTAAAAAATTAATAAATAAAAATACTCTTTTGAGTTATTTTTGTTAATAAATATGTAATAAATATGGCTACGAGTTAATAATGCCGTATATTTTGTAAAATGTATTTATTTCTATAGTGATACTCACTGAGTATTTATTGGTTAGTCCAGTTTATTTAAAACAATGCATTTATATTTTATATCAATAAAAAAATTACAAAATAACACTATATAAACGATACAATTCACGATAAAATGTGAATCATTCAATGTTACATTTTATATCGACTTAGACGATATATTACACTAACTATAGAACACCTTACATATGTTTGTTTCGCTACAATGAAAATACAATAACTTTTATCGTAGTGAAACATTATGTAAATTAACGAACAGGGTAAAAATATTAACTGTCATCGATAAAAAAGAAGTCAAGTTTTTTTTTTTTTTTAATATTTGTTGATAAAGTCAATTTAAACACAACGTTTATTCTAGAGAATCGGATCAAAACTTTCTGTAGGTTCTTCGGGTTTATCGGTCGGAAATCTCTGAAAAAAAATACTTGACCATTTTCAGCTAGTGCAATGCCTGCAATAACTATTATCAGGGCTGTAGTGGAGGGTATACGGCGGTTACTTTTTTACTTTTTTTTTTCATATTGATATTTCGCCTTTTTCTGTAGAACAGTTTTGTTTTTTTATGTCTATAAATTATAATGCATTGCGCATATTTATTACAACATACTATTAATAAAGTAAATCTTATCCGACAATTAATTAAAAATAATATAAATTGCTGAATGAGCTTTGTAAGTAATCGGTTAACTGTTTGTAGTAAACGAAAGCTTAAAATCACTAAGTAGGGTATTGTGGAATGAAGATTTGATTTCATAATATATTATGGTGGGAAGAACCGTCAAAACTGTCACTTTTCGTTCAAAGTAAGTTCATCTAGGGTTAGCGAAACTAATTTCCAAGACGTTTAGAGATTCAAAGTTTAGTGTAGACGTATTATTACTCTAAAACTAATCGAGCTATTTTATTTTCATTATTGCATATATTTATTAATTTATTTAACGGCATAAGGTTATTTTCACGAATAAAATAACTATGATATTAAAAGTAATGTGATACAATAAGTGAGTGTTCATAAAGAGATGATAGGTTAACGTAAGCTGTAAAAGACTTCATTGAATTATATTAATGATTCAAAAAAAAATTTTTTAAAAATTTATGAAGTGACTGAAAAATGAAAATTTTCTTTGAGTTGGTGGAGCATTATATGAGAGGATGGTATAATTCATAGCAAAGGCGCCCACAGAAGTATAATGCAAGGAGATAAAACTAGAAAAATACCATTACAGAATGTAATACTTATCTATTATTTCGTACGAAATAACATGATTTTACTTAAATTACCGTACTTTCATTAAAAACTGAATATAAACTGAAATCTAATAAAATGATTTATATTTATATTTTCATATATACAATTGAAATAGCGCTGAGATTAAATAATTTTAAAAATAAAGCTTTTATTTAAACCAATATGTAAAAATCAAATAGTCAAAAAAATAAAATAATACATTCCAAAAATTATTTAGTTTCACAAAAAAAAAAAATTTAAATAGTAAAAATGATTTTAAATATTAGTATTTTAAACAAATATTGAACTCTTCTAAGCTCTAGGCATACAAATTACATTGTTTTTTCTAAAGCCACAGATTTTTCAATTTTTAGTTCATTATTATGAATATACATTAAAAGTAATAAATTAAGGTGATGCTGGGTAATATTTTTACGAAGCTTAATATTGGTACAATTATTTTTTATTATCTATACAAGTACGTTTCTTTAATATTCTTTGTTAATATTGTACATGCTATTTTATAATCGAAATTAAAATTAATTTAATAAAAATTTATATTTTCTAAAATATAAGAAGGCATGGCTCTCAAACACCTTCATACGGACACCTTCGGTCCACGAGAAATGTTTTAAAATTAGACGTAAAAAAAGAAGTAATGTGACAAAAATTTTAGTGGGATAGGCTGGAAATCGGAATGAAATTAACGAAAGAAGTTCAGAAACGTTTACTGAACCGCCGAGCAGAGAAGAAATGGAAAATGTATCGGTCAAACATGATAGACAAGGCAAAAAGTTCCTAGAATACACTAAGTTGTTGTGGGAGCCGTGAGAAATTATCAAATGGAAGGAAACATTAGTTAGGAAATAGTTTTGCACTCGCTTAATACGTTGCTAATCACTAACTTGTTAAAATTGCAGGGCACAGCATATATTTGTAAAAATATGAGCTGCATTTAAAAAACTATTTCCAGTAGGGCAAATGATAATTTGACTTTGCTATAGAAATTTGGACAGTGCAATGTATAAACAAGATAATTTGAAGAAGAGAAATTATGATTAAGTTAATTTGTGAGAAAATAATATTGACCACTGTCAACTTTCAATAATAATTATTTACAAACACGACTGTCCCACAACATTATTTGTTGATTGTTAGACATTCCCTAAATAAAACAACATTGAGACCCAAAATGTTATTATAAACTGAATAAATAATGCTATCGCGTAAAGTTTCACTCGACGACAATACTTTGATGAATAAGTTTAAAATACGTTAAAAAACCCCCCAAAATTGAATACCCACATTTAATATCAGATCCCCGGATACTCGTTTAAAGTTTCTAAGTTATACTAAGGTTGAAAGAAATTTTCTAAGTAAATATTTCAAAAGCATATCATTGGCTCTGTAGATAAATATACATACTTAGAATATTCAAAACATTCAAAGTAAAAATTAGATCAAAAAATTGTTTTCCCGGCGAGTTAATGCTACTGGAATAACAATACGAGTAGTGTCACATAATAGAATGTTACAATATTGAAAATATACAAAATGAATATAGAGACATAATAGAATGTGACTAAGTGAAACAAATATCAATATCTCGACGTTCTTCGATATCTTGGCGCATTGTTTTAGTGATGAACATGTCGATGGATAGTCTAATACAATCGAATGGTTTCATAAAAATATCTTCGACATCATAATTATTATACAATGACAAATAATTGTGCTGTATTCGCTTATCGATTATTTCATTCGGCGGTGCACAACAACAATAGGTACACATGATATTCGGCGCATAAATTATATTATTATATATGAGCGTACAACAAATATCATTTCACTCGTACTACATACATATGCATGTACCGAAAAAACCATAAATGGAATTTTCGAAAACTTAAAATATATTTTCCCACCATAAATCAAGATTTGGACGGCTCTCTGGGGAACGCACGTCGGTCTCTCGATCACGCGGGAAATGCGCATTTGTGCTATTGGAAATAACATATAAATAAAAAATATATATTTTTAAGAGCAGCAAGATATTCTCCGTTCAATTTGCAAATTTGATTTTCCGCAGGTGATTTTGAGTTCATGCTCTACAGAACTCGGTTCTTGAAATATGTCCTCTCCTTTGTGTATGCCGTCTTCTTAGCAATCATTCACTTTTCAAAAATATTAAATAAGATTTAATATGTATAGTCATTTTGCGTTTTCTCTTTTATCGAAATAAATTAAATTTAACCATTAGTATTGCATTTTCCGATAAGCGCCACAACGGTATGAGAATTATTTTCATTATTAACTCATTTAATAACGGCTCATTTATTCATTCGTATTGCAATGTGATTGCGATCAATTCCGCAACAGTATTGTTAGATGAGTACTCCAAAATTATATATATATATACATGAGTACATATTTAAAATGATTCTTCGGACTAATAATTACAGATAATATATAATTATTATTTGAACTTAATCATTTAATTTGCCATGACAATTTCTTTTAATTAAATGAATATAAATTTTAAAATAGTTTTTTCTCTCGATTTTCGATTTTATACATTTTCGCCTTTGTATTTTTTTCACCGTGTACATCACAGGCATTTGTCAATTGTTTATTTTGAAGAAATAAAGTCGGCATTATAAATCTTCAAAACTTTTATTATTTACAACATGCATCTTAACAGATCGTTAGTTTTTTAAATGTATTACATTTTTGTTTTTATTATTATTTTTTTATAAATATTTATGTCTCAAATTATACTTGTACATTATATTATACCATCAGGTTTTAATTAAATTGTTTAAATTAAATCATTAAGCCGGGAGTTTTTTAGATTTAATCAATAACATTTTTTGAAATTTTCCGAAAAATTATCTGTATAAAGTATAATCTACTGGTATGTTCGATTCTCAAGCATTTGAGCACGTTTCGTGAAAATATTTGTTGTTTGTTACTAACAAAAAAAAAAAAAAAAAAAAAAACAAAATATTTTTGTACATAAATATATATAGTATGCCTTGTACACAGTTATACTATGTTATTGAAATGGTCGAGTTAAAAGGAAAATTTAGTTGGTCAAAACTTCTTGATTACCTTTTAAGATCGTGTCAAAAGGTATAGTATGAAATAATGAATCACAAATATTCTATTTCATTTTTAATTTATTTTGTATGTCTTCTTTCGTCGTTATTATAACGGAGGAAAAAAGTCCATTTGAGTGAGTTTAAATTCTAACGGAATGAAAATATAAAATTAAACTTATTGAATTACACCCAATGAAACAATAGAAATCATATAAAATTAGCATAAAGAAGTTATTCTTTATTCAAAAGTTAAAAGTTTTATTAATTGAACTTACCTGTAAAGTAAATTTGAGATAAAATAAAATAAAATAATTATTGAGTCCTACTTGGTAAATTAAATTCAATATTTATTTATATCATTACAATCAACTTGATAAATATTATACTGATCGTATAATTAATTTATATACGTATGACGTATTGCTGGACGAATTTGAGATGAATACTAGAAATCGCACACATTTCCAACCCTTTTAATCTATACATTATGATCAATTAATTTGAGTATTTAATCAACTGAATATTTTATGAATTCTACTACGAGTATAACGTTTAGAAAATACAATGTCTCGTATATAATTTTTTTACCACAGACACGTTTCGTTTCAATGTTTCAATAATTTTTATTTTAATGGTTTTTACTGAACATTTTAATGTTAATTTACGATTTTTTTTTTTTTTTTTTAAGTGCAGTAAGTCCTAAACACTGCTCATTATTCTTTATTACTAATTATTTTAGTAATTATACGTTCACCTACGTAAAACAATAGGTTAATACCTCTTTTGACCCCTTAGAGGTGGATTAGTCTAAAATCCAGAAATAAAATTGTAATTACATTTAAAAGCAACATATGGAAATAAAAATCAAATTCAAAAAATAAAGTAAGATTATATATTACCTATGTCAAGTAATTTCTGCACAATAATACATAACTGTTGCTGGAATATTGGTGGCCTGACACTATTAAAACAAGATCATAGTTTAGTGGCCTATGAGTAAACCACTAACAATAAATTTATAAACCATAATTAATAAATGGAATAATGAGATAATTTATTAAAATAACTTGTTTACAAAATTACTCTGAAAATAAAGCAAAACTCTTTGTGGCTAAACATAACGGGTTATTACAATTACACAACTACAAACGACCAAAGAGATTAGATTTCCATAACCGAAACATGAATCGCTATTTTTGTAATAGAATACTTATTGGTTGGTCAGTATTAAAAGTATCGGATTATCAAATATTGTAATTGAAAGCTGACAAGATTCCGATAAGTGACGCTAAAAATGTTTAACAGTTTTAGACAAAGCTCATCGATTCAAAAAAAAAAATTCTTCTAGGAAAAATCTGTGATTCGAATAGTTTTCTAATTGATCTGTCTAAACTATTATACATTTTTAGAATCACGTATATCAGGAATCTGACCTGAAAATTAGCCTATCTTCGCACCACGCTTACAATATTTACCTACAGACAAAAAAGATGGCGTTATGAATCTTACTGCAAAACAAATCACTTGTACTTTTAATAAGTATAAAATATACTTGTTACACAAATATATCCATTCCTTGTTTTTTCTCAGTATGCAAACAGTAGAATGAATAAATGTATAAAATATAAATAAAATAAAATTATTAATAACCGCCATGCTCGCTGCACAGTGTTGTATACAGTATAACGTTTGCCGTACATTTGTTTATTGTTTTTATTATTCGATGATTACTTCAAATATTGCGTTATCTCTTTTGTTCTTAAAAATTGAAAGTATAGTCTACTTTTTGTTATTATTTTCGTTAACTATCCGAATTCAGCCCAGTGCCATATAGCAATCATCCGAGTATCAGACGGACTTACAATAGACTTACACATACCACAACAGTTGGTATTAAGAAATAAATAAATAAAAAGTTTTATTTTTTTTTTTTTTTATTTACCTTTATTTAAAATATTACAGAAATAGGATAGTGAATACAGTCATAAAGATAAAAAAAAGTCATTGAACTAAAAAGTATAATAATTAATACAAATCATAATATCACAGTATTAAATATTTATTATTATTCATGTTATTGGATGATTTTCTATCAGATATCCAATACCTACTTCTAAAATAATAATTCACAAGCTACAACAATAAAATGAAAATAAGTAATAACCAATAAGTAAACGTGCACATGTCAAACAACGATATCGATTTTCCTCTGCGTATTATTTTCTTTTTAAATGTACTTATTATGATTACATTGCTTGCTTACCATATCGTACAGGGACCGTGTAATAGTGTTATAACATGAATAATAATAATAGTAAGCGTTTGACGACGAAAATAATATTATTTTTGGTGGTAAAACATACAGTATGATATTAGTACTATTTTTAACGATTAATTAAACAATTTAATTGGTGTTTAGAGAATTTGTGAATAATGCACACGCGTTTTTTTTAATTTTTTTTTTTTTATATTATTCCAAATGTAAAAGCAAATTCTACCGAGAACTTAATTGAAATTCATAGATTCGAGTTTTGTCTTTTATAAATTAAATCTTATGTTTCTACATTAATATTTGATTAAGAAGCTATGATATTACTATTTACTAACGTAAAACGATCAGATATATTCAACTGACAGGGTTCCGAGTCGGTTTACCGACACAGTGTACCATGAGAAAAGATTACTGTCAGTGTATATATTAAGTTTTTGGTCAGACGTGTTTAATAGCCGAAACGTCGGCGATAACTAAACGTCTAATGTATTATTTCGGCCAATGATAAAAGTTTTTCAATAAAATAAAGTCAGCAGTGAAAAAAAAAACACTGCCGTATAATAACAATAATACCTAATATGTTACACTTACACTTAGTACTGTTGTAGTTATTGTCTTTTTGTCGTTTTATTTATTGTTTCTATACAACTCGAGTTAGTTCACTTAAATTGTGTGAACTAGAACGTTACAAAAAAAAAATTGTAAATTTATACGAATAGATAGAAAACTCGTCGCGTTTTGGGTAAACCTGTGTAGAGTAATTTCGTTTTCTTAAAAATGCAGAAATAATTTACTTAACAATAAGTGTATACATGATCAAGTTTCAAATGTATTCACTGCATTTATTATAATGTCAAAATTAAGTTACATGAATCAAATTTTATAGATTAATAAAGCTATTTATAAAAGTACGAACATTTAAATTGTGAAACTGCTCCTAGAAATGTAAAATATTTGTATTATTTTTATTTTTATTGGACGTGAAATGTGTATAAGAAATGATTCTTAAAATCAAAAACGGAGCGTGGATGCTGCCTCTGTGATAATTCTTTATTCAAAATAAAAGTACTGTGAGCGTCTGATTTTCAACCAATGAATAATTCGGTCGAAAACATATTAAATTCGCGTACGATGACGACGTGTTAGTGTTTACCACCAGGTATACACTTATTTGGAACGAATTCGATCCTAAAAACAATTTACGTAAAACCAAGAAAAAATTAGACCTCAGTTATATTCTGCAACCTGCACTCGATGGATAGACAAACGTTTTTCAGTTTCTAGCAATATTTACGAACGACAACAACATTGGCATTATGAACATGGAATAACGAGCAGTGTTAAATAACACTGTATACATAAAAAAAAAAACATCTTTGTGTACAAGTTAAAAGCGTAGTAACGAGCTGTTCATAAGTTTGAAAAGTTCTCGAACGTTAGAAATAGAGAGTGTAGAGAGAGAGATACTGTGAAATCGTGTTTTTACTTCCTGAATTTTGATTTTAGTAGAATTAAATAATACGGTTGGCTTTTCGATGGAGTAACAGATAAAAAAATAAAATACGCGAGCCTCCGTTAAAGCATGATGAATTATTTTATAAATTACTCGACTTAACAGTTTTGTTAAGAGATTGACGGAGCAATAACACCTAAGCAAAGAATAAGCCACCGGCGGAAAATACTACTTCTATTTATACTGGTGTTTTACGAAACTGTTGAGTCTAATATTAATTATTAACTGTAAAACGTCGTAAAAAAACTAATTTGACATTTGCAAAGGTCAATCTCAATACATATTATACTCAATACTCATATAAGACAAAATTCGACAAACATTGGTTCTTTATAGTTCGTAAGTGTGACAAACGCTTCTCTTTGGACATCGATTCTCGTTGAAAATAAAACTCGCATCGAAATAAATATTATTTTCGTCGTAAATATTATTTTATTAAATAAAATAACATCGGAATAAAATGTATCATCGAATAAAGTAATTCTATAATAACCATTTTATTAACATAACATCCAAACGGCTACTTTCGATTTCCGTTCAGGCGTTTGGTTTCATTTATTTTGCAAGAGAAAGTGAATAATATTTGTGTTAACACAAATATACATACTTCGCACAGTTATAAAAAAAATTCTGACTAATAATTTTTGAAATTTGTTTTTATGGTTAGTTAGTGTATGCGTATGATCGACTAAAATTTTCAATATTTTTCGTCAAATATTAAAATTGTTATTAGAGATAAGCTTTATCAAAATATGATATTTTCAAAGTTTTATTTTTAGCCCAAAGGTTAACGAATTTTTTTGAAATTTTCATAAAGTGTGTACCAATATGCCTTTCAAAGCATTATTACCAGCCAAAAAAATGTTTACAGGAAAAAAATAAAGAATAATAATAAAAAAAAAAAAAACATCATAGTAAAAGCAATAGATCCTACACTTCACTTAGAATCTAAAATACATTTGACATTTAAATGTAAACAAAATCTATTTTATTTTATTTATTGTTTTTACGGCATAATATTCTTTGAAATTTATGAGAATTAGCATTCCACATCCTTTTTATACGACGTATTAATATGCTGATTTAGAAAGTGTTGTCCGCTACACGAGTTCGCATCCACAAATACTTTCATATGACCGAGTCGATTGTGAAAATCAAGTTCATTACTATTACTACGTAAAACAACCGTAGGTGTTTATTTTGAATACCTACCTAAAACTGGAAAATGTTTGTAAATATGAACTAAATATAATACACATATATTTTTGTTAAATAACGTTGCCATATACTCGTAGTACGTATAATATCATAAACAAAACACGGAGATATTCGTATGATGTTATTTCGCTATTAATGTACACTGCATCGCAATAAAACACGAATACTTTATTCGAGTTCGTGAAATTGAATGCGTAATCCTTAAGCGTTCAAACGAATAATAATTATTAAACTCGTTTGATCAGTAAATTATCATAAAATATCAAACCCAAAAAAAAATCTCCTTAAGCAATTCTAAACGTGGTCTGTCTAAAATTTAGACTATAAATTAATGATGCACCACATCAATACCAAACTGTTACATTAGTGACAATTCTTGTTATTTTTTTCTTCTATAACGTGTCCTCATTATTGATTGAAAAATATTTTTACTCTAAATATAATTTTATAAAACTTTATAGTTTAAAAATGTTTCATCAAGATAATCAACATAGATTGAGTTATAATTTAAACAAATAATAACAGTAGCCTAAAAGGTGATAAAAATTATGTCGAAATGGGAAATTTTGGCAAGGTCGTTTTGAAATATGCCACTATGGCGTATAGTTACTTTGACGAATTAAAAAATTGTTAATGAAATATTGTAATGAAAGCAACTTTATTTAATTAAGTCTTTTGATAATACATTTTGACATCTTTCTTTTGGATATTATTAATTTTTTAAATGTACGTACTCCGCACCATGTGGTATTCTTCGCTCTTCGGACAATTTAATAGGGGATGAGTGTATTGATTTCTAAAGAAATGATATATAATTTTTGTAGTTAAATGATTCTGAGCAAAGCTTCAGAGTTAAAATATACCATTCATATATGTTTCACAATTGTTCGTCTAATTTTCGGTAGGTTTTATTTTCAAAATTATCTAAAAATTTTTTGTTTAACAAAAAAAGCAATTTTTCACACGAAAGAATCAAAACTTCTTGTTCTATCTGTGTTCAAAGTTTCATTAAGATCGGACGAACCAATATTTTTAAATAAATTATTTAAGTTGAGAACTGACGTAAAAACAGTTGAATACGTAAAAACCGTATAATTATACTTAAACGTTTATACAAAAAAAACCTGAGCTCAATTTTTAAAATGTTTTCAGTATCGTTGGAAAAGCACTTGAGTAAAATCATATTTAATTTTCAAAAGTTTTTATCAAATATTTAAAACATAATTAGAGATAAAATTTTAAAAACAAGGTAATTTCAAAGTTCTATTTTTATCTCAAACGTTGTACAATTTTTTGAAACCTTTTTAAAGTAAATCGTAACACTTCATGATAAATTGTGAAAATTTCAAGCTTCTATCAACATTGGTTTTAGAGTTATGACAAAATGACTAAAGTAAATTTAATGAAAGTGTCATTTACGGTGAATTTTGCTGGGTTTTACTTCATTTTCGGCAGTTTTCCCCACGATTGAAAAAACTATCGAGAAAATCGATTAATGACCTGTTTAAAGTACCATTTAAATCGAAATTTTGATCTATAGAGATGTTGGATGAAAATTTTGGAAAATTATTACTCCCTGAAAAATTGTTAACCAAAAAAAAATTTAAAACAACAACCTACCCTAAAAAAAACTCAATAACTGAACCTAATACAGTTGTATTATTAAATGACAGTAGAAATGCTTTCAATGGGGGATTTCTTTCCGGGTAATTTACGTTAAAACTCATGTGATAACACAAATTCTTATAATATATAAATTGTACAGATTGTATTATTTCTATATAAAAAAATAATAAAAATATTTTCTAGTAAGTATACTAATTCGTACGCCAAAATTTCACTCAAAAAGGTCCTAAATCCATATTATTTCTCAAACGAATATTATTCTAATTAAAATTTACCCTGGTATAAAGTATGAATTTGAACTTTTTTCATTAACAATTTAAAACTTTATTAAAACTATATTTTTATGTAAAACATTTCTTTTGCTATTTTCATTCACGTATTTTTTTTTAACATTTTTAGTTTTCTTAAATGGAAACCACTACTTAAAGCTCATTTCTTATGAAAAAGATAATTTTTTTTTTTTAATATTGATTTAAAAATTTATATTACTTTCCTAACTATTGTTTCAGAGATACAACATTTATATATTTATAACTTTATAAGAATTTTAAGTAAAAAGTAATGTTGTAATAGAATTCAAATTTTCGCGATTACTCCTACTTCTCTTCTACTTTACATTGAATTAAAATTGTAATGTTTGTATCTCATTCATTAAATGCTTAGTTTGATCACACTGAAAATATTTATTAGTAAAAAATAAAAGATTGAACCGAAATAAAATATTAAAAATCTATAATATCTTTTACAATATGTAATTAAAAATAGTGACTGCCAGTTAAAAACCAATTTTTAAACTATCTCTAAGATCTTAACTAATCTAAAAACTACATTGGTAATTACAACAGAAAAATATTTTAACTATACAAATATTGTGTTATTAGCGTTTTAAAAAGTACATGCAAAACAATTGAAATGAATTATAAGGGATTACATCGTAACTAGTAAATCCTCACGGACCCCTATGTACGTTTTACCTGTATATTTGCCTGTCTTTAAAAAATCTTTGAGTGGATGTGTAATATAATCACAATAACATTTGCAACTTTTTTTTTATGATTAAATTAAAAACATTGAATGTTTTTACGGTGTACAATGGCGTAAAAGGAAAAAAAAAGGATGATTACATTAGTTATATGATATGAGCTGGACAAATGTGTTTCCGTTGATCCCGTTCTTTTCTGCGCAAAAAGTAATTTATTTCTCGTTTTCTTTTGCTCCGACATATGTGTTTAATTATCTATGTATATATTACATATTTTTATAAAAACTCTAATATTATTATTCTTCAATATTCCGGCGTCGGTCGAGCCGTCACGCGTTTCTCTACCCTTCTCACCGCCATTAAAATCGTTTTCTATTTAGATTTAATTTCAAATTTGTATATTTTGCACGCGACTCGTTGTTGTTTTCATTACTTATACACGTAAACGCATTATGTCGCATAACAACACGCATTGCCGCTGGGATGTATATTTCGGACGGGTCCGTTACGGGCCGCCCCAACACCCTATATACCCCGTCGTCTATGCGGAGTACCATACATGACCAAAGGTACACTATCACCGTAGCTCAAACTCTCGAGATACGCAAAACCATCAGCGCGCAGACGCGTTCCACTCAATTGCGTCAAGGTCCGTCGTTATGACGCGACTGTTAGCGACTAGCGAGTCACCCAGTTCCGGATGAAAAATGCAGTGATCTTTTTTTTTTCATTTAGATTCTTGATTCTTCTACCCACGATACGGATCCTATTCAAAATATGTTTAAAATTACTCGTATTTTTAATGAATTACTCGAAAAATGCAATCCAAAACTCGCAATGCATGAAGAAGTAAAATGAAACCCTAATTTACCGGACAGAACGATAAAGTAATTGAACATTATTAGTCGATTATTTAAAAAAATAAATAAATTTAATGGCGATAAACATCGGAAAAATAGTTTTATAGCATTAACAATAATAATGGTGTAATTATAAACTGGGACTAGGAAAACGTGATAAACAAATTTTTTTTGGCAGACGATTAAGTCAACCTCCAAGTAGCGTTTCCTGGATAACACACATTGGCTGATGTCAATCGGCAATTATTATGAATGATTTGTATTTAATAATAATTAATTCATGTCTTTCTAAAAAAAAAAAAAAACGATCCGTAACTCTAACTTGAATTAGGTATTCCATTCAAAGAACACAGTGACGACAAGTCGATAAGACGACAAATCAGTGTAAACCGTAAACAATTAACAACACTTTATATAAGAAATATTATCGAGCCTTATGGGAAAAATCGCAAGCATCAAAATCCGTATTTTATTATAGCTACTGATTTCGAATGGACCTTACGTACACATGACGGCATTGGCGGGTGAACGTTATCATAATGCCATATTGTTAAATGACAACCGGTGCGCATTGGTTTCCGATTACAATAAATAATTTATCGTCACCCGACAAAACATGAAAATTCGATTTAAAGTGAATGTGGAAGTTATTTACCCCACTCGTTCTGTCGAAGGTAAAATACTGTGCTGACGTAGAATAAAGTTCTATCGCTTCGCCAGACCAATTTTTTTACGACAGCGTTTAAAGTATAGGACTAGAGCAACAAAAACCACCGATACTTATGACTTGAATGACCACATCTATACGTTTTTCAAACTTGGAGAATAATTAATAGTGGATAGAGTATAGAGCGATCGTTTTATCGCTTATTTCAATCAACACATTAACAAGTTTATGTTTTGAGTCAAATTAAGTCAAAAAGAAAAAAATTATTTACAAAATAGATTATATGTTTCATTTGACATTTTTCGAACACATTAAACTAAAGAACAACTGGAGACTCATAAGTTCCTCCTCTTTTTGATTTCCTCTGAGAAATGACTAAAGAAAAATAATATTACGAAAGAAAATTCCATACATGATTTATTACATAAAAGTTTGTACTTTAAAACAATGATCTTTAACTCGTGAACCATATATGTCACCAACTAAGTCATTGTACGTGGAACGTGAAAAACTTTCATAGGTGTTGCAATTCATAGAAATATTTTATTTTTTTTTTTCATATGGGATTTTTTTGTCTTAACTTTTAATACAAATTTTCATACATTATTAAATCACCAAAAAATTAATAATTTTAAATTTTTTTGGGAAAATGTGTAATTAATATATAATTTCGTATAATTTTACTTTTTTTTACAAATAAACTGGGTACCTAACTTTTTTAAAAGGGATAAAAACATAAATACATTAAGTCCTCGTATTTTTCATACAATGGAAATAATTCACTGCAAAAACCTTCATACTATAAAATAATCAGAACGCAATTTGGTATACTATTTTTACACTTATTTAGTATAGACTCAAATTAGAATTACCTATCACGTGACAACCTGTTTTTTATATAAGTTTTTTTTACTCCTTGTTTATTTGTGGTGCTAAATATTTCCACAAAAAAAGTTCTTCAATCATATAATTATCTATTCTGTTCTTATAAATATACTTAGGATGTACTATAGGATGAAATATTTAGATTATATTTCATGATCAATTTACAATCATAATACAATCCGATTAAAAAACATAGGTATCTTCACACTCTGTATAATAAATTCTCAATAACTTTGAATTATACAATAAGGTAATTTATAATATGAATACACTTGTTCTAAAATGATCGCATTGTAAGTTTAAAATTTAAATTTAAAGTTATTATATAAGTATTTTAGTGAATTATTTAGATCTTGAATAACATAACTATAGGATATTTTTTTAAAAACTCGTTATGACTTTATGTATTATTTATTAACCTTTTTATTTCAGCATTGGATCAATAGATTAATATTTTACTTACAAAATTACACCCTTGCTGAATATATTTCAAAACACAAAAGTAAGTTTTTAATCAATACAATTATGTAATTTTGTCTATAGACGAAAATAATTAGACTACAATTTCATCAAAATAATTTGTAACTTTAAATATTTAAAATTCAATTAGAATAATAATAGAGCAAAGTAATTTGATTCATATCATTTTGTAGATAGGCATTTATCGTTTTAACGTAACTTGAAGTTGTATATAAAACACTTTAAAAATTAAAACATTATTCAACACACCAGGTTTGCCATAGAATTGTTTTTCAAGTACAATGACTCATCATTATTGTTTTTAACTTTAAAACATGTACAATTATTATCAAAAAACGGATGAGTGAACCCAAACGAGTGCCCAGCGTCCAAGCTCAAAATCTGCACTTTCTTTTCTTTTTTCCTTTTAATTTCTTAACAGAATCACATAATTTAAATAAAGCCCACTATCGTAATTTACAGAGAGAAAAAACGTTGGCGCCACGGTTAAAACATTTGTTGCCGCAAATGAGCGCAGAGCACATAAAATAAAATTTATTCGTACACCATGGACCGTATTGAACGAGCAACTTACAAGTTAAAACGTGTATATATAAATATATATTTATATATATTTGTTTATTTATATACCTGACATCACCATACATAAATATCAGAAAACGCATTGAATATTTATGTGTATATTTTTCCGAGTGCAACAGCGTAACGTCCACTCACAAGCAACTGTATAATTGCTTCCCCGAGTAAAGTTCCGTTCCGTTTTATACTACGGTACATTAGTTACTATTATAAACAGACAGTTTTTTTTTCCATTACAGAATCCCGTTATCCGTAAATATTAAATTGTATCTTAACAGCGATCTCTGATGTTCGAGACGTTTATTAACCAAACAAATAGATATGATAATCGCCATCACCAGCATTAGGTGCATGACTGCTGATAAATTAAAAATCGAAAACTTTATTGTATTTTATGGCATTTTTTTTTTTTTATATATGATGTATTTTTACAATGTCGTGTACAACGGAGGTATTATTATTACGCGCAAGAGGCCTCTTATGTCCTATAGAAATGGTATTGACTTGATCTTTTTTTTTTTTGTCTATTAAACGTCTTTCGATTTAATTTATTCCGGATTTACAGCTGGTCCCACATACACACACACACACACACACACACACACACACACACACAAAATTTGGTGTCTATATTTTGCAAGAGATATTAATATCTTCTCTCAAGCAAAATTTTTGTTTTCATCTTCACGGCTACATTATAAATATAGCGAAGGATAAATAATGATAAACATAAAGTGGTTTCACAGACTCAAAAATGTATTGCTGTTCAGAACTATAACGACTCGTTATTCGTTAATTTTGTATGTGATTTTGCCATTAAAAGTGAATATGACATGTCATACTCTTTTAACGTTAAGTTTATCTACAAGAAACACGCGTTTATTTTATATAAGCATACATTCATATTAATTATTTTACATTGGTACCTAGTAAATATACAGCAAATTAAATGTACTGTTTTGTTATTAAGTAATACAAATCAGAATGCGTTATAGTTTAGAGAAAGTTTAAGATTAAATGGAGGTCACTATGAAGTATATCCCGAAAGTTAAAGTGAAAATCTAGTCGAGACGTTTTTCATTTAGATTCAGTCGTGAATAATTAACGAATTGGGCGTTACTGAATGATGTATATAGAATATAACAGGAGTATTTCGTGTTAAAAAGATATGGTATAAGACGTTAAAGGACTACTAATATTGTGTTCATCTGAGTGTCGGACATTAGTTAATAAAAGAGATTAAATAAAAATGTAAATAGTAAAAATATCGTGATGCAGCTGTGTAGAATTTGGAATGAATTTATAAGAGATAGTTTAAGAGTGACGGTTGTGACGAAAAATATGACGGATAATAGATTGAGATGATATGAAAACTTACAAGAAAAAACTAACTATACGATAATCAAAGAAATAGGAAATATTAAAGAGTAGAGATAAATCGGAAAAATGGTAGGCCACAGAAAAAGATACGTGGAATTATTACGGAGAATATAAAGGCATGGCATATTAAACGAAAAAATATTGACGAATAGGGAATGTGGACGTCTAAAACAAGAGTGGTTAACTCTGCTTACGTGGTACAAAGGTTACAGACACACTGGGTTTGATTTCATTATTTCCGAGCTGGTACACTAGTAAGACTATCGGGAAACGTGAAAACACTTGAACGGCGTTTGGAGGAATAACGTACGATGTCGTTTATAGCCATCATGGTTTGCAAGGGAATTCGAAAACAACCGCTGTTTCAAGTGAGACAATAAAAGCGTTCCACGCAAAAGCATGTTTCACGTCCCCGGGTCGACATTCGAGAAACGAAGAATCGTTAAGCCCATCGACAGATTTTCGTCAAGTTTTCTGTACACACACACACACACACACACACACACACACACACACACACACACACACACACACACACACACACACACACACCAATCTAATGTAAGCTTTCATTGGCCTTAGAATGGCCGTTTTTGTTCTTACCTGGGCGGCGTTCACGATGGTGTATGAAGACAACGCGGGCCACTCCCAAGAGAGTACCGTCAACGGCCCACTGATTATGCACACCATACTGTCGGCGACGCACAGGTTCAGCAGCAACAGGTTGTTAGACACTTTGTGACCCATGGACAGGGCAAGGAACACGCACAGATTCGCGGTCGTGCCAATTACCGCTACCAGTACCACGTGGACGGCCATCAACGAGGTGGCTATGGTCGAAAAATCATCGTCTAAATACATAAATGGAAATTTTTTTTTCATTAGTTATGTTTCATCGTAAAACCACTATCATGTGCGATCAAATCGTTTAAGTACATCAGGTATTAGATAATAAACAGGTCACGAGTATATATGACCCTAGATTCAGTTATCGATGTATAAAGCTGTTTGGATTAGTGGTACTAAAATAATAAGTTTCGATGGAAATCAACGTAGTTCAGAACCATTGTAAAAGGTCAAATAAAATCAAAGTCAAATAAAATAAAATCAAAGTCAATATAAATATGCATATTATTACTCTCTTTAACATTTTTTTTTTTTCATTGATACAACGTGTATCGATAGTAAATCTACATACTCATATCATAAAACGAGTTTTTATTAACAAAAAAAAATATGAGTTCAATATTAAATTTATATATTAGGTATCGTATGTGTGCAGGCGAAATTATGTCAATTATAATTTATATGAGATTTTGCGAAAATCCTATTAAAAGCAATAGTTTCTTTAAGACATTTTAAACGAAAATTATTTAGTCTACCTTAACATAATAATACGCGAGGGGCTCGTCAACTAAAGTTAAATCGTATAAGCTTTAAAGAGACTATAATATAATGCAATATATAATAACGAAACCGTAACGATAATTCCATTCGTCAACTAACTCAAACCCAGAGAACCTACTATTATTTCTGCTTTCAAGTTGAAGTGCATTACTTATAAACTTATAAATTCTTAATGAACATAATAAATTTTAATTTAGTTATTTATAAGACACAATTGAACTTTGTTAAAATCAGTTTACAATAGATATTTAACTATCATACTGGAAACCCTATGAATCGTTGTTATTAGGCTCATATTAACCCTTAACTGGTATCGTCGGGTCAAAAAAGACCCATGACATTTTGTTTTTAACTTTTCTACAATAAATCGCGCTTTTTTTTGTTGTAGAATGCATTGTATTTTGTCACAATACTTCAAACAACGTATTACGTCTTTCGTTATCAACAATTATTACGTATTTCGTTCAAAAAAGCTATTTATAAAAGTTTCGGGTCATAATAGACCCAATGATACCAGTTACGTAGGTTTTTTCTTATGATTTGCCATCGCGAAAATAATAGTTATTTTGAGACGAATATTTTCGGACTCCATTACGCGTTGGTATTTAACATGTGTCCAAGTTCTAAAGATACGAAATATTCAAATATTTGTTTTATATGCAAAAAACGGTTTGTAAAACACACGGCGTTCAAGTATTGAAATGTGTTAATTGTATGTATATGGAGTAAGAAAACATTTTTATTAATTTTATTTTATAATGTAAGGAACTTTCCAAATATATATATATATATATATATATATATATATATATATATATATATATATATATATATATTTTATTTGAATTTCATTAATTAACTAACATTTAAAATATATTTCATACAAAAAAGTCAAGTCTTAAATAATAAACTAATACCTAAACTTTAAAATTTGTTTGTAGTTGGTTACATAAAAAAAGTCCTGAGAGGTACAATAAGTGTTTGCAATTTTATATAAATAAATGTTTTAAGTTCTAAATTTTATTTTATTTTGTTGTTATTGTATCTAAACTTAACTAAAAACCAATGGGTAATTCAAATTTGAATGTAAATATATTTTTTAAATTAATTTATTCAAAAATGTATTAATAATCATGTAAATTTGCAAGATTAAAATAAATTTGTATAAAACACTTATATTTTATGAAAAAAAAAATTGTAATTAGATAAAAAAATATGCTTTCCAATTCATAGAATATAATGAAAAAAAAAAATAATAAAAAAAAAAAGATACTGAATAACATAGTTATTCAAATTTCGGGTCATTTTTGACCCGACAATACCAGTTACGTGAATACAAATAAGGATACCAGTTAAGGGTTAATTTAAACCAATTACAAATATATTTTTAAATATTAACTTACTAACTAACATTATTTGTCAGTTAATAAATTGATTTGATGAACTTTCAATAGTTCTGAGTTAAAAATTAAATAGGTCTAAGAAACCTTAATTACAAAACACTCTTGAATATTCAAGTTAGGTGTTTTTTTATATATATATAACTTAAGTAAAATACAACGAAATTGGACATTTTGGAGTGACCGTTTTGGCGTGAGCCATTTTGACGTAAAGTCATATGAACGTAAAGTCATTTTGAAGTAAGCCATTTGAACGTGAAGTCATTTTGGCGTAAAAATTGCTGATAAGATAGGTACTATATTTTAACATCGTTGTATATAACATGTTTATCAGAAGATACCCAACCGAGCCTATATTTATAAAATTATCGATATAGGTATGTCGGATCACTAGCAAAGCGATAACCAAGATGGCCCACACAAGGAAGAGAAGTTTTAGTGAATGATGGGTACATTTATCTATTTGATGCTATTAGTAGCGCTTGAAAATGCCATTTTTTGCGTTGCTGAAATAAAAATGAGTGTAAAGCTTGAGTGCACACTACAGTTGATGGCATTGAAATAATAAAATCTATTAATGAACATACTCCATGATTCCAAAGCAGCGAAAATCGAAAGAAACATGGCAGTTAATCGTATGAAAAGACGCACTACAGAAACAATAATGGGATCAACATCAAATGTCATTAATGAATGTCTCGTTGGATTGTCAGAAGCAGCTAAAGTAAGAGAAATTTTTATAATATCATAAAAAAAAAAAATGTTTATAATAATAATACAGTACTAATTTACGCCAAAATGGGTTTACGCCAAAATTACTATATGCCAAAATGGCCATGCCAAAATGTCCTAGACCCATAATACAATATAGACCTAAAGTTAAAATGGAAAAACAATTATAAAGGTTTATATTTATGAGAAATAAAATTGTTGAGAAAACTCTGGCAAAACGTTAACCAATTCAGCAGAATTGATAACTGCATCTTACTATGTAACCTGTATTACAATAATCCCGTAAATGTGTTCTCTTCTGAGAGGTATGTCGAAAGTGACACTTTTTTTTTCTTATTATAAAAGAAATTTACAATCTATACACAAGTTTATATAATAAGTAAATTTAAGATAGATACAGCTTACAAGACTTGAAAAATTGAGTGAAGGGAGTGTCCAGTGACACGACTTCCGATTTAAACTTAGGGGGAAGGTAACTTTATGAATATAAGTAGAACTAGGCATTTTTTAATAAATTACATTTATTTAATATATGTGATTATATAGTGAAATAATAGTTTAACAAATCACAAACGCCATTTGCGTTTGAGACGAAGGAGTGGGTTATCAGGGATTGTACAAGAAGAGAGTTTAGATATGAGCGGGTTTGGATGGTTAAAGGTATTTTTATGAAATTTGTTATAATTATGAGAGGCAAGTGAGGATATTGAGATGGTATGTTGAGATCTTGATGTAGGGTGCGGTTGCTGACGTACCAGAGAGCATTAGAGACGACACGGAGAGATATTGATTGTAACGCTTGGAATTTGATTAGGTTTGAGTTTTTTGAAGTACCCCACAGTTGAATTCCATATGTCATTGCCGGATATAGTATTTCTTTGTATGTTAGTGTTTTATTAGTGAGAGTGTTTTTGGATCGAATAAGTGGTCTTAATTTGTGAAGCCTGAGATTAAGGGAAGATCTTTTAGCTTTGATATGATTAGCCCAAGTTAAACTTTTGTCAAGAAGGAGTCCTAGGTATTTAACAGAATCTTCCATTGGAATTGTTTGGTTATTGATGTAAACTGGGAGAATTGTTTAGGCCTGAGGGTAAAGGTGATGTGAGTGGATTTGTTTTCGTTGATTTTAATTTTCCATAAGCTGAACCAATCGTGTAGTTGGATTAGGTGGTCTTGGAGGTTGTTTATAGCGGTGGCTATTTCGGAATTGGTTGAGATTATGGCTGTGTCATCGGCAAATGTAGTTAGAGTTGTGTTAATATATTTTGGTAGGTCTGCTGTATATATATTATAAAGAGTCGGGAAAATAATACTGCCTTGAGGAACGCCTGCTTAAATAGGATGTGGGTCAGAAGTTTCGTCTTCACATCTTACTGAAAAAGTACGGTCTGATAGGAAAGATTTGAGTAAGAGGAATAACGGAGTGTGTAAAAATAATAATTTGAACAATAGCCTTTCGTGCCAGACCCGATCAAACGTCTGGGCAACGTCAAAGAAAACCCCAGAATAATTTTTTTTTGTTCAAGGGATGAGGCAATAGTGTTGACTAGTCTGTGTATTTGGTGGAGAGAGGAGTGCTTACTCCTAAAGCCAAATTGAGCGTTTGGAATAATTTGTTTCTCGTTTAGTATCATATGAATTCTTTTTAATATGATTTTTCTAAAATGTTGAGAAAAAAGGGAGTAAACTAATAGGCCTATATGAGGAGAGTTGATCAAGCGGTTTTCCTAGCTTATGGATAAGGATAATAACTGAGACACTGAGTGTTTCCAGGTGGGAAGGATATAGTATAGATGAAGAATGTTATTTTAGATATAAGTGAGAAGTAAGATTGTTTTCTTCGGCAGATGTTTAGCAATAGTATTGGTTATCAATTCGTGGCCTGGAGATTTATGATTTTTTAAGTTTTTAATAATATTTAGGACTTCAGAAGGGAAGGTATATTTTGTAGGAAGACACATTGGGAGAGTGTTTAGAAGTGAGGCGTCAATATTAGAGAAGTGGCTTCTAGAAAGTAAATTTGGATGTGGTGATAATCTGTTTTCAAAATCTGATGCAAATAAGTTTGCCTTGTCAAGATTTGATGATGCTAGGGAGTTGTCGGGATACCATAGTGGAGGTATTTTACTTTTTTCCTTTAAGATGTTATTAGTGGCTTTCCAAAGTGAGTTGTCTGCGTAAAAGAGGGATTCCAAGTAGTTGTGAAATTTGTCAGAGTTGTACTTTCGGAGAATATTTTTTAAGGAGTTATTGAGAGTGTTGAAATGTCTTCCATCGCTTGTCAAGTGTGTTCTTTGCCATATACGGCGGGCTCGACGCTTTTCTGTAATGAGTTGTGTTATATTTGAGGGTAAGACATTGGTTGTGTGAGAGGAGAACGGGTTGTTTTGGGAAGTGCGGCATCTTGAATGATATTTGAGAAAGAATGTACTGACACTTTAGACATGCAAACTGTAGAACGCGATTGTTAGAAAAACAATCAAATTCATGAATCATGAAATCTTTAATTCTCTTCGCGTTTTATTTTACCATGTAAAATATTCAACTAAAATAAATCAAATAAGTATTATTTGATAGTAAAAATTTAGTTTTTAACAGTATATACCTATTCGAAGAATATGTTATATAGTTAAGAAATTACTTCAAAAATTAAATTAAATTAAATTAACTTGGAAATATAACTAAAGTTAAATTTTAAATTATGATTATTTTTATGATTATTACGATTATTTTAAATCGTTCCAATATATTTTTTTAATCTGATTCATAATACACTTTATGTTACACTTTATGTTCTTAGCGTTGACTTTAGAACTTGGTGAAATCGCTTTAAATATGTGTACAATCAATCTTAATAACATCTTTCTGCGCTGTACTAATGCACTAAAAATATTAAGAAATAACACATTTTTCTACAAATTTATTTTTTTTAATAATGTTAACTCAAACGGTGTTACACAGTGAAAGAACCATTTGTCGCTTAATGACGTTACACACCTTAACTTAGTTAACTCGAAAAAATAATAATTCAAGTACGGAGTAATATTTCGTCTATACTAATTAAAATGTATACGTATATAAAGCATGTAGTGTGTATTCAATGTCTATACTTGACTAAAAAATAATGTATTAAGTTCAAAACCATTGGAATAAATAATGAAATAATTTTTATAATACGAGTATAGCGTGATTTCCTATCAAGATAATATTTAAATTGAATTTTTGCAAACGTTACATTAATAAATATTAATACATCGCAGTATGCACGTATGTAAGCTAATATTTTAATTATACTGAGTATAATTATTTTCTTAAACCAGTTTTGCAAAATTGTAACTTAAATATATATATTTTATTATTATTATTATTTATAAAAAAAAAATGAATTAATTATCTTCAATGACAGGACGTTGAAGTCAGAATAGAGAATTGACCACATGAAAAGTATCTATGAAATATCCTAAAACAGTTGAATATCCTTATCTTCGTGTAACTGATCGTTATGTTATGCATATGAAATAAATAATTTTAACTAAAATCCGAGTAATTTAAAAATAGAATAAACCGAACCAATAAACAATAATTAGGTTATTAATATAACACATAGTGGATTGATTGTTCATCAACATAACAATGATATCGATTTCAAATTTTGTTGTTTATTTATACGACCTTATAATATAAGAATGACTTTCGAAAAATACCTCCAAATTTTAATGTGTTGTGGATCGCTTGAATTGACAAAAAACATGCTTGTAACAAACCATATTTTAAAATATTACAATCCCATTATGATAACGATTTACAAATATAAATTCTTAGAATCATAAACACACACACACACACACACACACGCATACACAAATAATAGGATATCCTTCGTAAAAGCTGAATAAAAGCGCATTTATGTTATCATTGACTTAGGAAACTTGAAGCGCAACTTATTGTAAAATTACACTTCTCACAACGATTACAACCTACTGATCGTAATTTAGTGCGGACGATTTTCACGTTCAAAAATTTAGACCTTGGATTTTAATATAACATTGTATTTGCCCTAGGATTTAAACTATATCTGATGAATGGCAAATAAGTAAATAGTATTGTGTCTGTAAGGTGATCTTTCATTTTGTGCGCAAATAAGTGTTCGATGCGGTGTTATATTGGATACTATTAATTCAGATGTCATTATTCAACGTCAATCAATTATTATTATTTCTGAAGGCGACGGCGATGAATCGAATTCAAGGCGACTGTCACGCTTAGTTATTGTATAGTGAACAACACGGATATGTTTGTAATACATTCATGATTTCTTCTTTTGATCACCGAAATAAATCGCTCGCGATTATACGAGTGCTTACTCACGATTTTTAACGATTCCACAAACATTGTTTGAAAAATAAAATATTAAAATTTAAACGTGTCGCATGAAAAGTTATATGTACCTACAGAACGCCTTGGGTTCATTCAAGAGGCCGTAACACTGAGCCTCCCACGCATGACGTGAAGATTCGATATTATAATAACGTGCATGGCGATTTATCACTTAATTGAGCCGTTGGTTTTCTACTAATAGCTTTCTACCTGGGTGTACATATCAAACCACGTTCCAAGAACAGTTGGTTCGAAAGGCAAGGATCAGTTGCGCCTAAAATAAATATGTCATTTAATGGTCGGTATATCAATGTTGCACTTCTACGGTCAATATTCCAGTAACGATGCTTTTTTTTTCAGTTTTATCTTTAATTATGTAAGTATATTTATAAATCTCATTCTCCATATATTTAGTTTAAATACCATATAATCTTATATATATATAGTATTTCTATGAAAAATTTAGTTTTAATTTATATTTTATCAGATAAATTAGAAATATCTGATTATTTACTAAGATATTATTGAATAAATTATTTCTTGCCAATAGTGGTAAATTGTATTTTGTTTGTTCAATAAAACTTCATTAAGTGGAGATAACCAGTTCTTGCACTGGACGCTTTATTAAGCCTATCGGACTAAAATGTCCCGATCCCAATTGGTTTACGAAAGGATAATTTTGAACTCAATTGGTTAATACCTTGAATAGATGCAAGCGGTAATAAGCAAAATACGGAGCCCAGTTGTCCGCGCATAATTTAGGAAGCCTTTCATTCACACGCTTCTAATGATTTTAGGAAAACACGACGCGACACCAGTATACTGTCAATTCTTCACTAACGATCGTAATGATGAGTAATGGTGACTCATTGAAAGATTTAACGGGTCTGTGTAAAAAATTAAAAAGGCTTTCTTTCAAACTTATTAGCTCTCTCTCGTTTTTTACATCTCTATTAGCCACAAACATCTTTTTATTGTGCGATGTGTGACTTTTTATGATAGAAATCAACATCGAAGCCCGTAAATATATGTATGTACACACACACACACACACACACACACTCACACACAGATATATATATATATATATATATATATACAAACATAATTATTGAAATTGAGAAAACTTTAATATGACACTCATTTTAAGTCTTATTTGACGTTTGTTTTATTTAAAAAATACCTACCTATACCTCAGGTTTCCCAATTAAAGATGTTGGTTTACTTTTGTTAATTTTTGTTCCAAAATGAGTTGTTGTGATCCTTACCAATGACTAGTGAACGACTGGGATAAGCCTAGGACTAAATTTATTGAGAAGGGATGAAAAACCACTTAATATGTCGACTATAAAAAATATATCCACCCTTCCCAATGTGACTCATTAAAATCATGGTTTTGTAACTTTTTAGAATATTGGCTCTTTTCTACAAAAACTTTGCTGACCACTGCTTTATACTCTCACGTAAATGCTCATTATCATGTATACTCTGAATTAGACACATATTTTTTCACAAATTATAAAATCATTTAAAACCTGTTTAAAGACATGTTGATTTTCATTAAATACACTATTTTATCATAAACATTTTATATATTATAAAATTTATATTTAATTTATTCGAAAAAAAGCAAGTGCAATGAACCTTGAACAATAACACGAACAATTTATTTTTCGAATATATAAAAAACCGATAATGCCCTATTGTTCTATATTGTTCTCCGGTAATCGTAGATTTAAACTAGTAGATTTAATTTTTATGTCAATATTCACTATATATTTTTTAACACACAATAATTGAAGAAACTCCAGTTTTTAATGTAATCTAACAGTTATTGTCTTCCAAATTTCGTCTTTACAATAGTTGACTTGAAAAATATTTTCTCACGGCTACAATCGTATAACCGATTTCATGTTAAGTGGTGAAGAGTGTAATGAATTTTAAAGAAATGATAAATCATTTCTTTAGTTAAATGATTCTGAGCAAAGCTACAAAATTAAAATATACCGTCCATATATTTCCCCCTGTTTCGTCTAATTATCGGTACGTTTAAAACTATCTAGATTTATTATTTAACAAAGAAGACTTTTTTTTTAACCAATAGATCCAAATCTCATTGTTCTATCAATATGCAATGTTTCATTAAGATTGGATAGACCAATTGCTTCAAATATTTAAAGTTGAAAATTGGCTTAAATATAGTAAATTACGTAAAAATCGTATAATAATTTACTTAAACGCTTATAAAAAAAATCCTGACCAGCGATTTTTGAAATTTTTTTTCAATATTGTTAATTAAGTGTATGCATATGACCATATTAAAATTTCAAAACTTTTTTGTCTGATATTTAAAAATGAATTAAAGATAAACTTAAAAAACAAGGTATTTTCAAAGTTCTGTTTTTAGCCCAAAAGTTTGAAATGCGTTTATTTTTTGCGTTGCTTTCAACTCTTTAAAAATTAGCCAAAATAATAACACAATAACAAATAAAAAAAATAATGATAAAATAATAACTCAATAATAAATGCTTAGCTTACGTACATCATTTCTATATCTTATCAATTCGTCGAAACTTCCGTAAATAATTTATACCTACGCAATTCAGTTAAGTCATATTATTACTGTAAGAACTCATATTCATAAATTCTGTACCTCCCATGTCTGATATATAAAAACTATTCCCCACTATTAACAGTGGAATCCAATTTGTATATTGTTTTTATACCCGTGAGGCCATGAATCCATTTCCGTGGTTTCTGCATGCATACGTCATGCGATGACGACTATTCGTGACTCCTAGTTCTGTTTATGTGCAATCAATCACGTCAACCAGCCACACACGAGAGAGAAACCAGGATTTCATTTTGGGATTAGTTGAAACCATGGTATATTATAGTACTATAATATACCGTGGTTAAAACTATACAATTTTCTTTATCATTATTATTATTATTATTATTATTATCATTAATTATATAGGAAATTATGATACCTATTTCTCAATACAATTTTGGTGGTGAAATATCTTAGTTAAATCGTGTCATATATATAATATGATTTTCAACCATTCTAAAAATATATATTTTATAAAATGGTATGTTCAACAATAAAGACTAAGTTAATGATATTGATTTATTTTTCCATGAAATATGAGATTAAAAATTATTCCTAGACAACATTTATCAACATTTTCAGAATATTTTAAAAATCATAAAAAATTAACTGATGAATCTTCATTAGAATTTTAAGCAATGACGTTTAACTAAATATCTATTCGTGAAATAGCCATTTTGATTTTCCTATAAAGCCATACAATTAAGTTTTTAATTTTTTTAGTTTAAAATAATTGCATATGTCAAATTATCCTAGAACATCATGTATGTGTATTATAGCCAACAGAGTAAATAATATATATTTCCTCAATCCTCATACATCATATTAAACATCTTTTTATTTTGTATTTATTTAACGAAAAAGTTTAGAAAAAAAAGACAATCAGGGATAGTTTGAACTTCCGAAACCACCTCGTCAGTACATCCATACAGACCTCAGCCATTAAACATCGAACATCATGGCTATAAACCGTTGCGATGCAAATCGCTGATACAATCATACGATTGTACACACCGTTCGCGTGCTTAATATTTGTATACGAAAATTTGCAAAACTTGAAATTGGTGAGGCTGAAAATGCAAGTCTACCGAATATTGCGTGTCAACGTATTCGACGATACAATGAAAATCAGCGAGTGCATTCGTGATTTATAAACGTTGCCATGCACGTTAATTACTTACATGCAAACAATACTTGTATTCATCCGACACGGTGTATGAATGGAACAATTTCTTTAAATTTTTAAAGTTAAAATTTACGTAAAAACAGTTAATTGTGTAAAAATTGTAAAAATCGTAAAATAAGTTACTTAAACGCTCATAAAAAAATTCCTGAATCACGATTTTGAAACGATTATTTTCAGTATCGTTAGAGAAATGTATGAATAAGGTCATATTAAATTTTCAGGTATTTCTATCAAATATTTAAAGCTTTATTATAAGGATATACCTTTTAAAAAAAATTGGTATTTTCAAAGTTCTATTTTTCTCCCAAAAGTTGTCAAATTATTTTGATTTTTTTTTTCAAGTATACAGTAACACGTCAATACAATGTGGTGAAAATTTCAAATTTTTAGCAACAATTCTTTTGTAGTTATCACGAAATTACTTCAGTCGATTTAATGAAAGTGTCGTTTACGGCGAATTTCACCGTTTTTACTCGGTTTGTCGGCAGTTTTCCTCTCGCCTGGTAAAACTATTGAGATGAAAGCTTGGCAAAAAAACGTATCATCTACATGTGATTTAATTTCTATAGAGCTGCCGAATGAAACTTTTTGACAAAGATAAGGTGAGCAAAAAGTGTCTCCAGAAAAAAAAAGATAAAAAATGTCATTGTAAAACCATAAGATTCTTCGCTTCACTCAGAATCTAAAATTAGGCACTGGTGTGTTTCTCCGACCACATCGTCGTCGACACATGCACAATAATAATAATAATACATGAGCCGTGTCCGAACGCTCGGCATCGGCGTACATACGAGCACACGCGTGCTTTTTATGCGTGACGCACACTTCGCGTTCACCCATAACTTCGACACGGTATAGACTACATGTCCGTGAAGTTGGCCCCCCCACTTTAACCCAAGAAGTTCAAACCTCTTTAGAAAAATTGCTACTAATTTGCTAGAATTTGCTATGGAGTTTTTAGAATTTGCATGGTGTCGGTTTTCCCAGAAAAAATTTTTTTTACTTGGTGGGGCCAACTTCACCGTAGCCCCCCCACTTTAACCCAGGAACTTCAAACCTTTTTAGAAAAATTGCTACTAATTTGCTAGAATTTGCTATGGAGTTTTTAGAATTTGCATGGTTTCGGTTTTCCCAGAAAATTTGTTTTTCAATTGGTGGGGCCAACTTCACCGTAGCCCCCCCACTTTAACACAGGGACTTCAAACCTCTTTAGAAAAATTGCTACTAATTTGCTAGAATTTGCTATGGAGTTTTTAGAATTTGCATGGTTTCGGTTTTAAAAATTTGTTTTTCAATTGGTGGGGCCAACTTCACGGTAGCCCCCCACTTTAACACAGGGACTTCAAACCTCTTTAGAAAAATTGCTACTAATTTGCTAGAATTTGCTATGGAGTTTTTAGAATTTGCATGGTTTCGGTTTTCCCAGAAAATTTGTTTTTCAATTGGTGGGGCCAACTTCACCGTAGCCCCCCCACTTTAACACAGGAACTTCAAACCTCTTTAGAAAAATTGCTACTAATTTCCACTAATTTGCTATGCAGTTTTTAGAATTTGCATGGTTTCGGTTTTCCCAAAAAAAAATTTTTTTACTTGGTGGGGCCAACTTCACCGTAGCCTCCCACTTTAACCCAGGATCTTCAAACCTTTTTAGAAAAATTTCTACTAATTTGCTAGAATTTGCTATGTAGTTAAAAAAAGTATGAAACGTTCAGTATTTATGATAATCATTAAAATAAATGAATTATTATAATAATTTGAACGGGAACAACTTCGCAGTACCCCCAAATTTCACCCTGACAACTCAAACCTCTTGCCAGTGAACTGTAAATTATATTAAAATCTTATATAATTTTATCAAATTTTGAGCTCCTCATATTTCAAAAAAACGTTATAATAAAATAAAAATGACTTATTCGTAGTTTATCAATTCTTTACTTTGTTTTATGTTATTATTATAGAGTACACGTCATGATAAAATTTTTTATTAAATTTAAAAATTAAAAACAAAAAAAGTTCAATTTTTATGATAGTCAACAACATAAATTAATTATCATAATAAACCCAAATTACATTTCAAGTTTTTCTTGTTTAATCTTAAAAATTAAAATAAAAAAAAAATATTTAATCATGGTTTATATTTCGAACTATAAAAATATTAAAAAATAACTGCAACTGCTAAAAAGTAAAAATGATCTCTTATAGTTTTACATAAAATATTATATGAGGGTTAATATGATGTTTTTTGGCACTTTTAATCTTATTTATTTTTGGACGTAAGTCGTTGTGAGCTTCCCAAGTTCCATCGGCTCTTCTTACATACCCAATATAATGATCAGAGCCATAGCCTATGGCACCTCGAAGTATAAACCTACAAATAACAGATGTATTGTTTAATTGTATATTATAAAGTTATGGGTTTTTTAATTTTAATAATTTATTTTATCGTTCTTAGCAATAAAAACATAGTTAATTTTGTGAACAATAATAGAATAAATTGATTCAGTTTTCAACTTACTTTTCTGAATTAACACATATCTCCACAGGAAAGTCATGTAATGAGAACTGTTGTTCATCCGCAATAATATCAGCTTCAATGAATATATGGTTTTGTAGATACCTTAACGATGTTATTAAACCATCACAATTTTTATCCGGACACTTGTAATAAGTTTTGTCTACGTACTGGTGCATTGCATTTTGCAAAGTTGAAAATTCGTGTCTCAATCTTAGTATTATTGTTGGACTATAATTAATTTTTTTTGTGTAGGTACAATCCGTTTTTGAACACATAATATCCTCTATACTGGAAGGAGCAGTCTTCAAGAAATTTATTATAATAAAAGAAACATTGCATCTTGCATCAATTACTTTTAAATTTGTTATTCCTTCATCTTCTTGGAATATTTTTCGCATAATTGAAACTCGATCATTATACAAGCTTCGACATGAACCTTGAATGGCCAATTTTTTTGAAAATGTAAGGAGTTCATTGTCATTACCATCAACAAAATATTTATAAGATGGTATATCTATGTAAGCCATTGATAACATTACAACGACTGAATCGAATGGACAAGTATTGTACACTATATATTTGTCTTTTCCTAAACGAACGGGGGTAGTTGTATTACCATTAAGTATCAAACTATTTAAGTTTGACCTTAAGTTCTTTGAATTTAATAATTTATCGATTTCTGGCATTGAACTCATGTATTTTGTTGGTCTTTTTTTGAATTTTGTTGTTTTAATTTGATCTATTGTATTTGGGTCTTTTCCTTGGCCATGCCAGTTTTCTATAGCATTCAGCGATGAATCAGATTCGTTTATATCACTTTGGGTATCGCTATAAATATAAGGTTCATTTTCAAGAGAAATAATTGATATGTCTTTGTCATTATCATTTTCTATTGGCCCAGATTGAATTTTCATTTTTATTTTTTGATTGTTTATTGATTCATCTATTGATTCAGGTATATTGTGTTCCGTCTGTATTGCGTGTTTGAAAGCCTCAGCTCTTATCAGTGAACTTTTTAAAAGTTTTGAATTAGCCTCAATATTACATATATGCTTTATTAAAAACTTATCCACCGTCATTGGGCATACATCATATTTAAGAATTTGCGTCTTAAGTTCCTTGAAATCATTTTCAACAACAGCAGAACTAGCAACATCATATGGCGAGTGAAATTTTTTTCTCATAACATTTGTCCAAAGGGGAAAATCTTTACAAAGACGTAAAATATTTGTAGCCAAATCTGGAAGAAAATATGCAGATAATCTGTTACCTTTTGTTTCTGAATTTATTTTACTCCTTTCATATATTTCTTTCAAATATACATCAATTTTGCTGATTTTTTGTGAACAAATACCATTATCATCTGCATTTTCATCACTATAATTTACAATACTGTCTGTATCATCTGCATCAATATCATTTATAACAATACTTTGAGAAGATATTCCTCTAATTTTCTCTAAAATGAACTGTCGGCTACTTTCAGATGGTGTTTGAAACGTTTCAGATCCGTCACACCATCCATCTGTCTCACTAAGTATGACAGTGAACAACGCTTCAAGAATATTCGTGAACTCAACCAAAGTTTCTGAAGACACAAGAAGCCGTAATCCACGAACATAAAATTCCTTAAGTGCTCTGTTTTTTATACCAGTTAAATGTTTTATTCGGCAAAATATTTTAATAATATGTGCTACATCTATACGGATATAAGTAGCAGGAAGTTGTTCATCTTTACCATTCAGTACATCAAAACAATCATCTACATACATTTTAAGGCTTTTACCATAACAAAATGCTCTGGATGTGGCGCCCAATATTGCTTTCGAATAATCGCATACTACTTCATTTGGATTTCGGGTACCGGCCATCATCCACTGGCCTAACCAGTAATAAATCGTTAGAGTATCCTGTTTTTCCGAAAGCATTTGTGTCACAGGTATGCTTCCAGCACTTGAACTTACCACAGCTTCATATAAAAATATATGACTTGATAAGATATCAATGGATGACCGTTTAAGTTTTTTGATCAAACTTCCAGTCGCATCTATCGATAACTTACAATATGTTTTGCTCAGATCTTTATAAATTGCTAACTGATGTTTTGTCCAATAATGAAGAATAAATGGATCGATGGCAATAAAATGTATAGAACCAGAATATACAGAATTATGTTTTAACTCAATTAATGATTCTACTGGACATTTACCATTGATTCCTAATTTTTTATTTTTCCCTTCTTGTTTGACTTTTCTCAAAACATCATTTCGGTACAAATTTGGAGGGGAAACGTTCCCAAATTCTAAATTTGATACATTTTTTCTCCTCCAATTACACGCTAATTCATTTTCTAGTTCATCACCTATAGTTTTACGTTTTACTCCTCTTAATGGCCGTTTCGTTGTATGCTCAGTCTCAAGTCCGATGGTGTTTTTCGTTAATACGGATAATTCCAATGGTTCATCTTCTTTTGGTTTAAAATCACTCCAACCATAAAGATTTGCACCGCAGCATTTATCTTTGCATTTCGCATAAAATGTAATATAATGCTTTGCATGACCTGGTTCTGGAAAAACCTTAGCCCTTTTGTAAATAAAATTACATGGAAGCTTATGTTTTAACAAAAACGCATCGTTTATAATATCAGCCCACACATTTGGTTTCAATACTTGATAATTTCTTCTTTTAGTTCCCCTTTTATATACCATTGTTTCGGGACATATTAATCTAAATTTATCATAAGACAGAGAAAATTTGAATAACTCCCTACTAGATTTTGAAAGTGATGATGATGACGATTCTGATGTTGATAAAAATGATTCATCCGTTGAACATACCTTATCATTTGGTGATACTTTAATTGCTGTCTCTTTGAAATCAAGTAACTCCTTCAATTGTGTTTGCCAATTATGTCGGTTATGAAATACAGCCAAATGTAAAGTTATAGGTGTCATTTTTCCTTCGAGAATAGTTGATATTTCTTTCCAAATTTCTGAAGATGCTTTTTTCAATATACCATTTTCATTAAATAAGTACTTTTTATTGTTTTTAAGAACATTGAAAACAATATCTAGATCAACTAATGGTTTTCTACCTTTCTTTGATTTTCCCTAAAATAAAATTATTTGATAACTGATATTTTCATATATAAATCATACATTTATTTTTTGTAATTTATAGAAGTTATTATTTAATAAATGAGGTCATGTAGAGATATAGAGTAGGCGAAGTAAATCTAGTTAATACTTTGGAGCGTAAAAAGTAAAAATTAATCAGTTCTTATCGAAATATTTTTTCAACAAAATATTAAAAGTATGAATATTTATGTTTTTGAATCTTTTTCATTTGTTTAATAATATCAGTTTATTTGTTTGTAGGTATGTGTTAAAATATTGCTGTATTTCTTAGTTGATATATGTTCTATATTATTATTTACTCACTCTCCCCTGTCAAAAGCTGTAGTAATTGGAGAAGTGGTAATATGTATATACTATACTAATTACTAATGTATTTATTAATTTTATTGACAAAACAAAATAAATTGTTACTACAATCATAGGCGAAGCTACGGGTCAGGCCAGGCAGTCCATGGTCTGACCTAATACCGACCAAAAATTTGTATATAATATTATATATTTTAATAATTATTTAGGCATTATAAATATTAAATAATATATTTCAATTTTATGTCATAATAAAATGCTTAGTAATTTATTTATTTAAAACTAAAAACTTTATTTTTGGCTTCTAAAATTTGTGAAATTTTCCGTTTAAATGTTACGTAACTAGTGCATGATTATTATGTCATGAAGTCGTATAGTATATTCCATGGGCGCCGGGTTTCCCAAATTTCACGGGGTGCCTAAAATCCTTAGATATTAATAAATGTCAATTTAAATAAATAATAATTTTTTTTCAGCATAAATTGTTACCTTATTTAATACGACCTTTTTCATATATTAAAACTTTTAAATACATATTAATTATTATACATAAAATTATTTTCATTTCATATACGTATGTTAGGAACGAGTTATCAAAACGTCCAAAATATATTGTTGCCATAAATATTATACAACGAAAAAATTATAAACGTATTAAATTACATATTGCTCTATATTTTTATTTCATGGGGTGCAGAGCACCCCATAGAATGATTCATGGGGTGCTTGAGCACCGCAGCACCCCAATAGTCGGCGCCCATGGTATATTCTATGTACCTACTCGAATAATCGTTTTATCAGTTATTATTTAATTTAAACATTTGACATTTATCTTTATTACACCAAGTAATGGTAAATTTTACGTCGACAATCGGTAATGTTTGTTACCCGTAGACAATTATTGACGATTCTACTTGTACGTACTTTAATATTTTCATATTATTTCTTTTAGTATAAATTCTTATTTTTATTATTGACCGGCGATTGTTCACAAACCACAAGATCCTTATATTACAAAATCATGGAGAGGTAATTATTAATTAGAATATTTTTTTTTATAGATAGAGGATAAGTCAAATATTTTGATTATTTATTTAAAATATAATACCATATTAATTATAATTATTATATACATTAGTATACATCACCAAATAATTTATTTATTATTAACCCCTGTTAGTCACATCACTAATCGCAAAAGACCGGGTATTTATAATTTTTCAAATTACTCATTGTAAGTAATTTACATTATTTCGTGTACTTTAATACCTTCAATGTCCAAGTTAAGCTATAATTTAATGCTATTTTAAACAATTATCTATTGTTTGTTAAATTAATATGTATTCTCAGTCACAAACCTGTCAAAAAGACCGTGTGTGACTAAACTCGGAATTTTGTTCAATATTATTTTCGTTAGTGATTATTTTTTTAGGTACGAAAATAGTTAAAATGAAAACTAATATTATTAATTATTATTCTTACTAAATAGATTTGTTATCTGAAAATTTAACAAAAATGTATCAACTCCGTCAATTCCATGTGCTGATACTGACAAAACTAATTTAGCTACGTCAAATTCAATTTCCTCCGAAGTACCTTTAACTATTGATCCAAATGACGCTGAAATTACTAATACTGTTTTACCAAATGATCCTGCTCTACCCCTTCCGAAAGAGCGTATGGAGCGGAATGTAAAACTATCTGAAGGGCCTTGCCAAATCCGTCTTCTTTCATATCCAAAAACTCTTTTTGGGACTAGACTTCGTAGCTTTCAGAATGCATGGTATGATAATTATGACTGGTTGGAATACAGTAAAAGTAAAAATGCAGTATTCTGTTTTTACTGTCGAGCATTTTCTTTAAATAATGTGGCAATTAAGGGCCATATTAATCAAGCATTTAGAAGTAAAGGATATTCAAATTGGAAAGATGCATGTAACGCTTTTAAATCTCATGTGAAATCAATATGTCATGCAAATTGTGTAGAATCGTGGTCGATATTTAAGTCAAGTGTTTCTATTGATGTTCAGTTAAAAATTCAAAACGAATTAAATTTAAAAAATAGAGAGAAGGACCGTCTCCATAACAGAGAAGTTTTAAAACGTCTAATCGATATAGTTATATTGTTATCGAAAACGGGACGATCATTTAGAGGCCACGATGAAAGTTCTAAAAGTATGAATAAAGGACTCTTCTTAGAAACTGTCAATCTATTAAAGAAATATGATCCTATAATTCAAGCTCACTTAGAAAAAGGTGCAAAAAATGCCCAATATTTAAGTAGTAAAATACAAAATGATTTAATTAAGTCTCTACATAACGTTATATTTCAAGCTATTCTTAAGAATTTAAATGGAAAAAAAGTAAATTAAAATTAAAAAATTAATAATTATGGAATTAAATTTAAAATGGGAATCAGTAGTATCTGTTTGTTTTGATGGAGCAGCATCATTGGCCGGTAAAATATCTGGAGTACAATTAAAGTGCAAAGAACTAAATTCGAAAATACTTTATGTGCATTGTTTTGCGCATTGTTTGAATCTTGTATTGGTTGACTCTTGTATTTCACGAATGAAAAACTCGATCATTTTCGACTTCTTTGGCGTTATTCAAATGGTTTACAATTTTATTGAGGGAAGTCCAACACGTCATGCGATATTTGAACAAATTAAAAATACTATGAATTTAAAATTAAAATCATTAAATCTTTATCCACAACCAGGGGGGCATGTAGAGCAGAGGCAGTATCTGCAATTCGTGAAAACTTTTCAGCTATAATAAAAACAATAATTGAAGTAAATAAAATAACGAATTTGCCTGAAGTCAAAGTTAAAGGAAAAGAAAATATTATGCATTGTCAGAGTTTTAATTTTATTATTTCCTTAGAATTAATGCATCCTATTTTACAATTGATTCTGAAAGTAAGTCAAACACTTCAAAATCCTTCAATTAATTTATTGGTTGCAATAAATGAAGTTAAGAATCTTCGTTCAGCTTTACAACAATTACGTTGTAATAATAATTTCTACGATGAAGCATATACAACTGTTTTAAAAATTTGCAAAGAATATGATATTGCTGAACCATTGATTAAGTTAAGGAAAAAATCAAAACGTTTTGATGACAACATAGATAATGAACATATTTTCAATACAAAAAAAGAAGAAATTCGTGTTACTGTATTGATTCCCATGTTAGATTCTCTTATATATGGTATTGATCAACGTTTTGATCAAGATACAACATCTTTAATTACAACAGTCGGGAAAATGTTAAAACTTGACGCAAATAAAGATGATATTAAATTATTATCGTCATATTTTAATATTTCTGAAGAGGAATTAATATCTGAAATCCGACTACTTTTGTCTCGTGACTTAGATTGTGTAACACAACTTGTTAAACAAGATTGTATGACGTGTTTAGATTGGTTCCGAAAAAATGAAATTGAAGATATATACATATAATAATTTCATAAAAATTATTAGATATTTTTGTGTGATTCCAGTAACCAGTGCTTCTTGTGAAAGATCATTTTCTAAACTCACTCATGTAAAAACTAAACATCGATCCACCATGAAACAAGACCGTTTGGATGACCTTATGCTACCATACAGTTATGGAACAGTCTTTGGCTAATAACGTTGATGTTGAGAATGTTATTGAAGAATTTAAAAAATTGGTACCATTTAATCGTCGTCTATTATTATAAATCTATTAAATATTATAATTTTTTAATTATAATTAAATATTTAAATTATAAAAAAATATTCATTATATTATATTATTAAACAAAATAACTTTATTATAAAGTTGTTAATAGAAGTATTTTTTATATTTTTCATTTGGCCTGACCTAATAAAAATGTCTAGTTTCGCCTATGACTACAATTATTATTATTACTTATTGTTTTTTAAACCTTGAAATTTCAAATAACCTAGATTTTATGATCACTTTGGAATAAATAGGTTCTTTTTAAAGAATCCACAACAGGCTAAGTAATTTTATTAAACATTAAATTTACAAGGAATATGGAAGAAACTTCAAAAGCAAACTAAATATTACTTATACATTACTTATGTATGATATGGTAAGAATATTTTTTAATTTAAATAGGTACTTACGTTGGACTCCATGGTGCTATAAAATTAATTTCTGTACTATTACTGAAATATTAATGTTGCGCTATACGACAAACAGATAATGATTTATATTATTTGATATTTGGATAACTAAATATTAAAATGCAGAAATAAGTCTGGAAAAGCTATTTATAACCGACATATCATTTTACGATAATTTTGTACATTATTTAATAGAATATTCATAAAACCTATACGTCTTCTTCAGTGTTATTTTTAGATTCTCGTTTTAATTATTATTGCTGCGTCACATTGTTATCGGTTATGTAAAATTTCCATAATACAATAGTATTATATTTTCGTGTATTTTGATAATATTAAACCCTACTGGCCATGACTAGTTCCTTATCAAATGTGTGCGTGTTGCGGACTATTAACCTAACTATAATAACTATTTATATTTTATAATATCCACAGTAGTCAATATTATACATTCTAAAATTTCTTATATCACCTATTTCATCGATTTTAAAAGATTTAAAAAACATTATTATGTATGATGGAAACTCATTCAAAAAAAGTACTGATGTATTTCATAATACTTATTATCTTTTACAGAAAATTGGGGTTGTGCTTTGACGAGTTTAAAGTATTTCGTTGGGTCCAATTGATACATCGTTCTACTTGGGAAAATGTTTAACAATGTATCCAATTTCTTTTTTTTTCCTGTAATTTATTAAATTTTGAGTAGACCAAAAAAAATTGTAGGAATATAATTTGTCATGAATTTAAGTATCTAATAGACATTTTTTTTTTATGCTAAAATATCTAAAACTCAAATTTTTGATTAAAATACAGACTATAGTTATACTTATATCGGAAGGTATTTGCATTTGACCCCTTGAAATTCTTTAGATCAATTATCACTAAATAACAAGAAAAACTTTTAAAAAAAAGGGAACTGTAAATTGGGTTTATTATGATAGTTAATTTATGTTGTTGATTATCATAAATATTGAACTTTTTTTTATTTATTTTAAATTTAATAAAAAATTGTATGATGTGTACTCTATAATAATCACATAAAGAAAAGTAAAGAATTGATAAACTACGAATAAGTCATTTTTATTTTATTATAACGTTTTTTTGAAATATGAGGAGCTCAAAATTTGATAAAATTATATAAGATTTTAATATCATTTACAGTTCACTGGCAAGAGGTTTGAGTTGTCAGGGTGAAATTTGGGGGTACTGCGAAGTTGTTCCCGTTCAAATTATTATAATAATTCATTTATTTTAATGATTATCATAAATACTGAACGTTTCATACTTTTTTTAACTACATAGCAAATTCTAGCAAATTAGTAGCAATTTTTCTAAAAAGGTTTGAAGATCCTGGGTTAAAGTGGGAGGCTACGGTGAAGTTGGCCCCACCAAGTAAAAAAATTTTTTTTTGGGAAAACCGAAACCATGCAAATTCTAAAAACTCCATAGCAAATTAGTGGAAATTAGTAGCAATTTTTCTAAAGAGGTTTGAAGTTCCTGTGTTAAAGTGGGGGGGCTACGGTGAAGTTGGCCCCACCAATTTAAAAACAAATTTTCTGGGAAAACCAAAACCATGCAAATTCTAAAAACTCCATAGCAAATTCTAGCAAATTAGTAGCAATTTTTCTAAAGAGGTTTGAAGTCCCTGTGTTAAAGTGGGGGGCTACCGTGAAGTTGGCCCCACCAATTGAAAAACAAATTTTCTGGGAAAACCGAAACCATGCAAATTCTAAAAACTCCATAGCAAATTCTAGCAAATTAGTAGCAATTTTTCTAAAGAGGTTTGAAGTCCCTGTGTTAAAGTGGGGGGCTACCGTGAAGTTGGCCCCACCAATTGAAAAACAAATTTTCTGGGAAAACCGAAACCATGCAAATTCTAAAAACTCCATAGCAAATTCTAGCAAATTAGTAGCAATTTTTCTAAAGAGGTTTGAAGTCCCTGTGTTAAAGTGGGGGGGCTACGGTGAAGTTGGCCCCACCAATTGAAAAACAAATTTTCTAGGAAAACCGAAACCATGCAAATTCTAAAAACTCCATAGCAAATTCTAGCAAATTAGTAGCAATTTTTCTAAAGAGGTTTGAACTTCCTGGGTTAAAGTGGGGGGGCCAACTTCACGAACGTATAGACTACTACAATAGTCGTATCGTTAATACTCGATACGTAATAAACCTCGCAGGGCTGTATAGAGTAGTGTTTCCGAGGTGAACCAGAAGAGAGAGCGAAATATCATACCTACACAGTGTAGTCGTACTGATAGCCGCTTATAGGTCAGTTGCATCGTCTTCGCAATACACGCTATAGCACACACGTGATTATTCCGTCCAAGTGCACCGTGATGAAAATGCCATGTCGACTTTTTTTTTTTAAATAAAAACACGTAGAAAATAAAATAATGTCTTGAAAGGTTACGATCCCTGGACTACTACCGACTTGTGTAGTCTATTCCTAGGGGGTTTGTTACATACCAAATATGTCAATGAGTTTTTTTTTTTTAATTTCTTCAGTAAGTTCTATTCAATTTTTAGTAGAATCTTATCGAATTAAGTAGGTTGGTATAGAAAAATACAAATATTTTGATAATATTACCATAGGTGTACAATATTAATAATTAAGTACTTTATACCTTACATCGTAGTCATATTGGCTATCTGTGATCTGCTTGAATCGGTTTATAACTGCACATTATTACTCAAAGCAGGAAATATTTTCGTCGTATAACATACAACCAATAGCCGCGATCTTGCTATATGTGTGACCCGAATCCCACTTTGCAATAAAACAGAAAGTCAATATCTCGATTTCTTAGTACTGTTATACTTCAAAAAGACGTTCTACGTTATTGAAAAAAATTCCAACTCTATACGTTCCACCGCCCAAGCTTGATCGCGTTCGGATTCGAAAATCAAATCTAAGCACTGTGGTCTGTGAATAATAAGAATACGAGGTGTGTAAATAAAGTAATGAGACTGATAGTGTAGCTATTTATCTGGCAGCATTAATAGCTTTCCGTTTGAAAATTTTTGTAGATAAACATGTAATGTACCTTCAGTACGAGTTTGAACTTCATAGTGTCACATGTTGGTCTGTGGTGATTATTTTTGTAAACTGATTTTTTTTAGTACGTTCTAATAATTGGTGATTATAATTTTGAGCAACAAAGTGGTATCCGATTTTGTTTCTAATTTTGTTACCGTGTGACCGAAACTTTTCAAAAGCTTCGACAAGCTTATGGAAAAAATGTGCTTTCAAGGTCCCAGGTTTTTAGGTGGTTCAACGCATTTTCATAAGGCAGAGAGTTGATTGAAGATGAACCTCGAAATGGAAGACCTTCAACTTCAAAAAATGATCAATACGATTCTTATTTGCTTTTTTGATAGCCAAGGAATAGTCCACAAGGAGTTTGTACCTCAAGGCCAAGCAGCCAACCAACAATTGTATAACAAGTTCTTGAAAGATTTCGAAAAAGGGTGATTTGGGCGGAACCAAACATCAAAAACACCTGGGTGCTGCATAATGACAATGCACCTTGTCACACAGCCATTTCAATTAACCAATTTTTGGCAACCAAAAATATTCCTGTGAAGCCTCAACCCCTCTATTCACCTGATTTACATCCTTGTGACTTTTTTCTCTTTTCAAAAATAAAAATTCACCTCAAAGGACTACATTTTGGGACACATGAAAAAATAAAAATGTCTGTGACTGACCAACTGAAAGCAATTCCAATAATTGAGTTCCAGAACTGTTACGGACAATGGAAACATCAACTCCAGCGTTGTGTGGACTCCCCGGGGTAATTACTTTGAAGGGGATAATGTAAAATAGTTATTTTAGTTCAATAAAAATATTTTAAAAAATCAATCTCATCACTTTATTTACACACCTCGTATAATATAAATATAATATATATTATATTATTTATCATTGTATACAGTGTGTCTTGAATTATGAAAAAAAAGTACAAAACTTAATAGCATATTGTAGATTCTGAGTGAATCGAAGGATCTTATGGTTTTACAATGATGTTTATTTTTTTTTTTTTTCTGTAAACACTTTTTCGTATAGAAATCCTTGTCCAAAAGTTTCGTCCAGCAACTTTTTAGATTCGAAATTGAACTGAGATGGTAAAAACACATTATTGTTTATACATACACAGATAAACGTAGATCACATACGAAACGTAACACGACCCAATAATTTAATAGCCTAAATTCTAAAATAAATCATATTATAGATACCTATATTATATGAATATCTCAAGATAAATTATACAAGATTGATCAACTGTTTATTGCGTTTGCTATTTTTTCTTCAATTTATTCACACAAGTTTTTTTCAGAAAATTAATTCTATAAAATCTTATTTGAGAAACTTACCAGCTGATAGATGCAGTGTCACGTATTTTTTATTGAAATTTACTAATTATATAACAAATATCAACTAGTAGAGAGTTACAGTTATTCTTATAAATTAATTAAATTAACAAAATATTATTATGATTTATGAGTAAGTAAAAATAAATGAATAAATTTGACATATAATAGATTACTAAATTAAATATATATACATGTAACATCAGTATAACATACATACAGCATATAAAAAACAACTATTCTAATGATGTGATTAATCAATCGACAATTTTATCATTTTATTTTAGATTCTGAGTGAAGCGAAGGATCTTATGGTTTTACAATGATGTTTTTTTTTTTTTTTTTCTGTAAACACTTTTTCTTATAGAAATCCTTGTCCAAAAGTTTCGTCCAGCAACTTTTTAGATTCAAAATTAAACTGAGATGGGACTTTAAAGAGGTCATTTTTCCAAAATCTCCATAGTTTTTCCAGTAATCAAAAATAACGATCGAAAAACTGAGTAAAAACGGTAAAATCGGTAAAAATCCGCCGTAAACGAGATTTTCACTGTTCAGATTTTAGGTATTTAGTCATAAATCGAAAAGTATTGAAGCTAGAAACTTGAAAATTTTATCCAATATCAAATACATACTTTTTTATATTGGGCAACATTTTCAGAACAATTATAGCACTTTTGACTTAAATATAGAACTTTTAATTTACCAAATTGTTTGAAAGTTTTTATGTAATATAATTTTAAATATTTGACAAAAAGTTCTGAAAATTTAATATGATCTTACTCATATACCTACCTAATTATCCTAACAAAAATTCAAAAATCGTGAGTCAGGATTTTTTTTTATACACACTTTAATAAATTATTATAACTCACCAAAAATTATACAAATAACCGTAAAATACGTAAACAGTATTTAAATAATAATATATTATATTACACTGAAGCTTTGCTCAGAATCGTTTTATACTAAAGAAATGAGTCATCATTTCTTTAAAACTTAATACATTCATCACCAATATCTTGTCCGAGGACCGAAGGGACGAAGGACGAACTTGTACCACCATCATCTCACTTTTTTTCATTCGATTATTCGAACGTTTGGCCACGCCACAGCGTACTGTATCAAATGACTTGCCACCGTTGATGCGCAGTGCGCAACAATATAACAGAGTCCTACTCTAATGTGTTCATTTTGTTCGAAACTCAAAACATGAAAAACGATCATTTGAAATGCGCGCGACATTGAAATTTCAATACACGTGAACGCAATATTAATTACGTAATCTTATTCCATCGACGGATAGCTATTAAGTGGCGCGCAATATTCGAATTCGACAATACGGTTATCGTCTTGAGCTGTGAACGGTGAACGGCTGAGGGCTTCTGCCTCCGGGTAGCGTGCGCGTGTGATAATATAAATAGCACAGTCGAGACCGTGTTATTATTTTTATTATTATTATGAATACACGCGAACAGTGTTCATTGTAATTTTTTTTCTTTATAAAGAGTCGTTGAAATAATTAAATCTAGCTCAACAATTACAACAATAATGACAATGTTGATAAATTACAGTACATAATATTTTCGTACAAAACGAAAAATATCCACATTGATTTACGTTTTAGTTTAAACTTAGTTTAAGATGACAATACAATTATATTATAATGATTAATAATAAACTATAGCGCCGACCAGTTGCGGTAATTACAAATCATTTCGAGAGAAGCGACCGAACTGTACTCATTGCATAATTTATAATTTAAAAAAAACGTACCTAAGTGTACCAAATGGTGTCTCCGGAAAAAAATAACAAACATCATTGTAAAACCGTAAGGTTCTTCGCTTCGCTCAGAATCGAATATAAACATTCTAAACCCCGGTCCGGCAGGGATCCCGCCAGGGATATATGCATTAATGTGCATATATGTGTGCAGCTAATTCGTGATTGTTATGTGAATTTTAATATTTTTTAACCAACACGAGAATCTACACTAAGACCCTAGACTAATGGAGTGTGTGTGTTTTTTTTATACTCGATAGCCCCGCCCCAGAAGCAATACAAAAAACGTGTATGATAATGATACACGTCTTGATGAGATATTATGGCTTTGATTACAGATATTATAAATTAAATATTAGCGGTCGTTTTCCCCACGACGAGGTCAACGTGTGTTTTTTAAAACGATCTCGATGCTTAAGAGCACACGGCCATTAGTTTAAGACGGATGATATCGTTCACGTACTAAAACCATCAAAGAATGTGAACCCACACAGCTCCAAATAAATACATCTCGAACTCGTAAAAAAATATTTAAAGTTTAAATTTTAAACACACGTGAACAAATAATACGTTATTTGTAATGAATGTTAAAATCCGTTTCCGACAGCAACATTAATTGTCAACTACAACTTACCACGCGTGTCCTAGTCCGTAACTTTTCTTTTGATTATGTTTTTCAAAACTTTTTTTAAGTGTATTTCAAAAGCATATTACGAACACCTATATTTGTATAACAGTGATCTTTTTTTCCTATTTTTCTTTTTGAGTGAAGCAAAGGATTTATTGGTTTTACAATGATGTTAATGTTTATGTTTTTATATTTATTTTTTGTTCAGGGACACTTATTAGTAAACTTAACCTGGTTCAATAGTTTTATCCAGCTATTCTATACATCAGGTATCACATGTAAATAGTACTTGTGGGAAACACTTTTTTTGATAGTGTTTCCAAGTATGAGAAAAAACAGCCAATAATCTGAGTAAAAATGGTACAGTTTGCCATAGATGAGCCTTACATTAAAGCGATTTTAGCTATTTAGTCATAACTCCAGTTATGTTAACAGTTATTATAACAATAATGTTTCTAGATACATACTTGATATTTTCACCAGATGACAATAAATTACATAATTTACAAACGTTTCAAAAAAAAAAAAAGTTTTAAAGAAATCATGACTCATTTCTTCAGTATAAAACGATTCTGAGCAAAGCTTCAATGTTATATAATATATTATTATTTAAATACTGTTTACGTATTTTACGGTTATTTGCATAATTGTTGGTGAGTTATAATAATTTATTAAAGTGTGTATAAAAAAAAATCCTGACTAACAATTTTTGAATTTTTGTTAGGATAATTAGGTAGGTATATGAGTAAGGTCATATTAAATTTTCAGAACTTTTTGTCAAATATTTAAAATTATATTACATAAAAACTTTCAAACAATTTGGTAAATTAAAAGTTCTATATTTAAGTCAAAAGTGCTATAATTGTTCTGAAAATGTTGCCCAATATAAAAAAGTATGTATTTGATATTGGATAAAATTTTCAAGTTTCTATCTTCAATACTTTTTGATTTATGACTAAATACCTAAAATCTGAACATTGAAAATCTCGTTTACGGTGAATTTATACCGATTTTACCGTTTTTACTCAATTTTTCGATCGTTATTCTTGATTACTGGAAAAACTATGGAGATTTTGGAAAAATGACCTCTCTAAAGTACCATCTCAGTTCGATTTCGGATCTAAAGAGTTGCTGGACGAAACTTTTGGACAAGGATTTCTATACGAAAAAGTGTTTACAGAAAAAAAAAAAAATGAAAAAAAAAAAATAAACATTATTGTAAAACCATAAGATCCTTCGCTTCACTCAGAATCTAAAATATGCTATTAAGTTTTGTACTTTTTTTTTCATAATTCAAGACACACTGTATACAATGATAAATAATATAATATATATTATATTTATATTATACGAGGTGTGTAAATAAAGTGATGAGATTGATTTTTCAAAATATTTTTATTTAACTAAAACAACTATTTTACATTATCCCCTTCAAAGTAATTATCCGGGGAGTCCACACAACGCTGGAGTTGATGTTTCCATTGTCTGTAACAGTTCTGGAATTCAATTACTGGAATTGCTTTCAGTTGGTCAGTCACAGACATTTTAATTTTTTCATGTGTCCCAAAATGTAGTCCTTTGAGGTGAGTTTTTATTTTTGAAAAGAGAAAAAAGTCACAAGGACGTAAGTCAGGCGAATAGAGGGGTTGAGGCTTCACAGGAATATTTTTGGTTGCCAAAAATTGGTTAATTGAAATGGCTGTATGACAAGGTGCATTGTCATTATGCAGCACCCAGGTGTTTTTGATGTTTGGTTCCGCCCAAATCACCCTTTTTCGAAATCTTTCAAGAACTTGTTATAAAATTGTTGGTTGGCTGTTTGGCCTTGAGGTACAAACTCCTTGTGGACTATTCCTTGGCTATCAAAAAAGCAAATAAGAATCGTATTGATCATTTTTTGAAGTTGAAGGTCTTCCATTTCGAGGTTCATCTTCAATCAACTCTCTGCCTTATGAAAATGCGTTGAACCACCTAAAAACCTGGGACCTTGAAAGCACATTTTTTCCATAAGCTTGTCGAAGTTTTTGAAAAGTTTCGGTCACACGGTAACAAAATTAGAAACAAAATCGGATACCACTTTGTTGCTCAAAATTATAATCACCAATTATTAGAACGTACCTACTAAAGAGTTGCTGGACGAAACTTTTGGACAAGGATTTCTATACGAAAAAGTGTTTACAGAAAAAAAAAATAATAAAAAAAAAAAAAAAATAATATAAAAAAAAAAAATAAACATCATTGTAAAACCATAAGCTTCGCTTCACTCAGAATCTAAAAGTAAATGATTAACTTTTGTGCTGAAAATATAATTTTGAAACACCTCGTTCCTTAAAATTTATCTCCAATTCAATTTTAAATATATGACAGAAAAGTTTTAAAAATTTAATATGACCTTACTCACATACTCATCTAACGATACTGACAAATGTTTATTAATGTAATTATATTCTATTTATAAGCGTTTAAGTTTACGATTTTTACGGTATCAACTATTTTTACATAAATTTTTAACTTAAAATGCGTATAGAAAATTATTGGTTCATCCAATTATGATAAATCTTTGGATACGGTTACAACAAAATATGTTAAGTGTTTTTGTAAAAAAATTGTGTCCTTTTTTCAGAAAAAAATGTTTTAACTGTTTTAGTTAAAAATTGTAAGCAAGATAAAACATCCTGTATAGCCTAGTCAAATAAATTAATAATTGTTCGATAAAATATTCGATATTTTTGCAGAAAACATCCTGACAGAGATTCAATGAGATTTTTTCTCAGTACTAATGAGTAACGTCACACAAACACGAGATCTAGTGAATCGATAGCAAATCAAAAATCGAACGATATTATGAGTAAACACATGTAACGAAAATGAAATATAATAATGTTTTCAAGGGCAAATGGTTATTGACTCTATGGAAATTTATAAAACACGAAGAGCTCAAAGATATTCAAATTTGTTCGTGCCTCTCACATCGTACCAGTGAACTGTAACATATTTTTTAAAGCAAAAAAGAAATATAATACGTCTGGAATAAAATTTTTATTTGTTTACCACGTAACAAAATATATTACAGTAATAACATAATTCTCAGACATATTGAATATTTAATTGATGTATAATACGTATATACGTGTTTCTACCTCACCCGTGTTATTCGTACGAGAAATGAAAACAACAACAAATGTCAATGCAACGAGATATTTTTAAAAAGCACTCTAGTAAAAACTTGAAATTAATTTACGAAAACATCGCTCTCTAGTAATGTTTTTGAATTATTAATAAGCAGAAACTTGTTCTTAACTTATTACCATACAACTTATTTTAAACACGTTGTAAGACTATTGATTAATATTTATACATACGCCTAAACCCGAAAGCTAAATTTCAAACGCAAAATAATAACCTTTAGGCCTTAGTTAAGTTATTTATAAAAAAGACTGCAATAAATACAATTTTCATTGTTTGTAGTATTCAAGCCTTTTGTTATATCAAAATGAATGCGTAGTAATTTAAATTCCTACGATCAAATTTTAAGAAAATAATTCTTCTTGCAAACTCAACTAAGTACCTATTGGTTTTGTTTTTTGTAGGTACCTTTTTTTAACATAAATCAGTATTCTACTGAACCTATGTGTAAAAAAGTTACATTTAAGTTATTCCTAAATATTACATTAATTCTTCAATAATTTTAACAACAAATATGTATTTTTCAAGAACCAATAAATAATCCTAATTTATGAAACTTATCAAAATAACAACCATGTTTTAAAACCTGTCTATTAAAATCGAAAACTAGTTTCACCTGATTCACTTGACATCAATTACATAAGAATATTTAAACCGTGGTGGTGGTGCTCACCGAAAAATGGGTGAACCGAAAACCTGCACCGCCCGTAGACGGCCACTAGATACTAATCAAAATGTCTATACATACTTTGATCTAGAGCAGTGGTCTTCAACCTTTTTGGACTCGCGACCCATTTTTTCAGGCCTACATTTTTCGCGACCCACGTAAGCTTTATAAAAAATCCAAAATTGCTTAATACTTTGCAGTAGTACTATTAAAACTGAATAAATAAAAATTACACTGCAGTAGTTGGAATAATTTTTTTTAAATAATTTAATAAATATTTTTTCACCTAATATAATTTTATTCATTTTATTTTTATTTTAAAAAGACATGTCGTGACCCAATTTTAAAGCTTACGCGACCCAAAAATGGGTCGCGACCCACCGGTTGAAGACCACTGATCTAGAGCAAGATCAAACGCTCACGTACACGACGTATGTCACCAAAGACGCTGTGAAACTATGGCAAACACAGATAGCGTGATAGAAAGGCTCATACCGAATCTAGATGAAAATAAATACATGAGAGAAACGGAAACCCTAAACTACGGACGAACGGAAAAAGAAGAAAGAACTTAAGGTCTCTCCTTAAGAGAGAACCACCAGTCACGGCCAGGAAAGACGAACCGGGCGAAAGGTTGACTCCAGACCTCGGTAAACGGCATCACACTCATCTCTCCAAGTGACCATGCTACTGGCATTACCTTCGTAAAATGAATCGGGTGGACAGCTATTTGTATACTGCGCGGTCGTCCGTCGGGCATGGCGGAACACACCATATTGTTCGACTGCGCCAGATAGGACGAACAGACTTCCCGTACGACAAGTCTACTCTTAATGTGTATTTTCAATACACAATTTATTCCTTGAGAATAAGTGACTAACCTCATTATTATTTTTATTATATTGTAATATCATATTTTATTTTATTATATTTATTTTATTGTTATATATCTACGTACAATCACATAAAAATTCACCCTAAGTGAATTTAATCTTTTTTTTCTTATTAGTCCATTCAAAAACAAATAAATCAATTTTTATATGAAATTAAAATATATGTTTATTATATACTTGTTTTCGATATAATTCGTTTATAAATCATTCACCGAACAATTTAGCAATATTTTAGAAAATTATAAGATAATGGTTAATCAATTACAACTTGGTTAACTCTGTTAAAAATAAAACATATGAGACCATTTAATCTTATTATAATATATACACTCTATCATAAACTTCATAAACAGTTATTTTTCAGAAAAAATAAATTTAATGACAAATACAAACCATTGTTATTATATTAACATTAGGTACGTCAAACTTATCAGAGAATAAAAAAAGAAAAGATTATAAATAGTAACCAATAGTATATAACTAAGCGTATGACGTTATCTATTTTGTGTTAGTATTTAGTTTATATTCATCTCATTCAATCCGTACAATAGACTTTTAAGTCCATAGGCGCAATTTGGGGGGGCTAGGGTGTGCTTAGCACCCCCAGTTTTGAAATCAGCACCCCCAAATTTTAACCGTGTTTATTTCCATTGTACTAGTAATTATGTAAAGAAAAACAGTTGTTATTGTTTTATTTATATTTATAAATAATTAAATATAATGCTTCAAATAATAATCGTGAAAATGGTAAATGGTAAATGAAAAATACGATATTCAAGATTTGAAGAAAACAGTTGAAAAACATGTACATCCAAATCTTTACATATTATTACAAGTAACAATTAATTCTTATGAAATTTATTATTTAATTTATATTTTTTATATAAATACAATTTTTTCTAACAATATGAAATATTAAATTTTTTTTAAATTCCAGGTTGCTTTTACACTTCAAATAAGTTCAGCTACATGCGAAAGATCATTTTCAGCTCTAAGTAAAATCAAAACTTGGTTTATGGTATCGATGGGTCAAGAGAGATTGACAGATTTGTCAATATTATAATATATTGAAAAGGATTTAACCAATGATATTGATATAAATGAAGTTATCAATATATTTTTGGTAAAATTGAAAGAAGAATGATGTTATAAAATTATATTTTATTTTAAAAATAAATCATTTAATCGCTCAGAATGTAATGTTACGTTTATTAATAAATGTGCAATTAAATAAGTATATTATTTTCAAAGCACAGGTAGCCATTTCTAAATGGTGTAATATAACGAAATGGTTATTAATTGAAGGCTGAAAGTATCGATAGCCACGAAATAACATTATAAAATAGAGGGGCTTCAGCACCCCCAGTTATTTCAGTGAAATTGCGCCCCTGTTTAAGTCAATAAAAATATTTATTATTATGCAAAAGCGACGACAGAAAACATAGTTTCAAATAATTTTTGAGTTAATATTGAATGTCATTTGACTTCTCGTCATCTTATAACTTTATTTAAACTGTTTGTTCATGGCGTAGGGAAAGTGGCGCGCCCATCGCCCAACACACATTGTGTTGCAATAGCCCTATACTAACTTTAATTAGTTGGTGTGGACTGGTCCTCCAGGTTGGGGGTTGAGCGGTGGGTTAACAACCCGCCCTCGTAAAAAATCTTATGTCAAGAAATCAATAAGATACTTGCCTCGGCCTCAGATTTTGGATATTACAACTAGGAAACGGCCCGGCTTACAGGAATACAGGATTGGTAAAAAAAACTGTTTGTTTTACTAACTTCAGCGTCGATAAATCAATCTAAACGTCGATTTCGCAACTATTAGAAAAGCTATTATCTCAGCGAAACATTTACCGGATAAATGGTTTTACAAATTCAGTTAAGAAGACCAATTATTAATACTAAGACATACAGATTTCAGCCCGCCGTACGACAGGTATGCACTTCAGCTTTCGGAGAAAAATAAATCCATCAACTGATTAGATTCTAATAACAATGCTCATAGAAGCGTGAAATAGCAGACTCGCTGTTCAAAGTAAATGAAATGTTTTCGATTTTCGCGTTCAATAATATGACTTGCACCATTACATGAATTACCTATTCCGGTTAACGACGAAGCGACATCACATCTTAATGTCCATAATTATTTCATGCAAACGGAATGAAATGGAAACGAGCAAAAACGAATAACAATAATAATAAAAACCGCTATTTCATTATGGTTATGAGCGGTAACACATAATCACAAAACGTAACGTAAATAATTTATAATCGTACTCTTTAATTGGCTACGTATAATGAAATCGCTCGTAATAGATTTTTATTCTATCTGTAAGACGAGATTCATCTACTACTTCTAGTATCGAACAGCTAGTATGCTTCGTTTCGCACATTTTTCCGGCCACTATATCCTGTAATCTCCACTGGGTTTTACCATTTGATCCGATTTATTTGACTGCAAATCCGATTTCTGTACATTATACTTACATTTTCGTCCCGACCACGTTGAATCGTCTAATTTTAGAAGCATTGAAAATAACGATCATTTTGTACCTTCTAAAACTCATTATAGCAGTGACTTTCATGTTTTATCGGGCATATTGTATTAGACAATTTTTAATCGCTGCTTTATCCGTTAGGTTAATCCGTCTTGAATGTCTATGTATATAATACGAAACACGGGACACATTGTCGTCAAAAATATTTTATTTTTCTTGTGCTCTATTGTATTTCCCAATTACCGATAAACGTTTTTTCAGGTTTATCAAAAAATATATATTTATTTGGAAGAACGTAAATTGATTTTCCAATTTCAAAACTAAGCTATTTATAGTCATTCCAATTAAAGACTCAGTGGCATACTCGAGGTATTTTTAAAGCATATACGTGCTTTAAATGATACGTGTCATTATCATACTCGCTTTCGAGATTTTAAACCATACTTTATTTTTATGATTAAAAATTATCTTTTACATCTTTAACTTATGGCACATATTCAATGAATAATGTTATGAATAAACAAATTAATAAAAACACTGCATATAAATATCGTCACATGAAATAAAACCGATTTAGCTACCTATGCGCCGTCGTTCGCAATTTTTAATCGATCATAAAAAAAATGTTATTACAAACGCTAAAACTTAAAAGCATATGATTTAAAATAATTTTGTGTGATTAATTTTAAATTATTATTATCATGATTACTTAAATTAAAAAAAAATTAAATATCTGACGATATTTCAAATGTAGAAAATTGAAACTTTTAAAATTGTCAATAACTAATCTCCAAACCATATATGTATCAAATTTCCAATTAATTGACAAGTTATTCGAAACTCGTAGATTTTCTCTAGATTCAAATGTGTATACAGTACAAAAAAATTGTCATTATTATAGAACAAATAAGGAATTTAAAATAAAATATTTAAAAAATACTATTGCGTGATTGGAAAATGATCAAATTGGAACCCGATTGATTTTAAAAGTAATTGGATTTTAAATCATTTAGCACAGAAGACATGATAATATTTATTATAATTTGGTCTCAAGACCAGGAAATGTCTCAGGGCACTTAATAACTCTAATAAGTTGACTAGGGAGTTCATCGTATCACTGGTCATAAAATAAAATATGGTTAAGACCATAAAACCGTTTATGAATGAATGAAGTTAGAGGTTTTTTTACTCTTTTTTTTAACAAAAAGACTATTGTTTTTACATTAGTGTAAATTTGCTAAAAAGTACTTGTTATTTATCTCATACAGATTAACTGTTAATTTCGAAGAACATAAAGTTTAGTATTAATACTAAAGTTTGATTTTCAAATTGAAAATTAGGTCCAATGAGATATAACTATATAAGTATGCACAATGGCTTTTATTATTTGATGCAAATATTTTATCTGATTAAAAAAAAAGCACTAGAACTTTTAAGGATCGTTATTCGCTGGTACACAAAATGCATTTAAAGTGTATTGGATAAATATAATACCTATCAATTTAATCTGATATTAAATGAGATTTTCACTCAAAATCGTATTATACTTTTATTTATAATTAGCAAATGATTTAACAAAAACTGTACTTTTCATCTGAAACAATGAACAGTCTTAACTTACACAAACTCAAATTAAATACATTTTTTATGCATTAGGCGTGTCAATTTTCATATATCTTAACGTTTAAATTATGAGTGTCCCTTATCTATAAGGAATCCTCATTGAGGATATTTATTATTTATTGATATTTATTCACAAATTTTGTGTCATCTCTTATTGTAAACTTGATTTTTTCGATTTGTTTAATTTGATTAACTACTGAACTAAAATTTGTATGATCAAACCATATAAAGGGTGAAGCCCCTTCGCCCCCCCTTGTAGACGCGCCAGTATTAACCTATGAAAATGAAATTATGAAAACATTAGTTCAAAAATATTTATAATATTTTCACACAAACGATTTTGTCCATAAGTAACGTAGATAAATATTTATGAAAATTGGAATCAACCTAATATCTACGAATTATGAGTACATTAGTAAACAGTTATTGTAACACGATGCACTCCATAAAGTATATTTGTTTTTAATTGAATGACCGATGGTAAATTTAATAGCATTTTCTATGTGAAATTATAAAAAATGAATAAAATAAAAAATGTCTAACTGGTAGAAAAAATATAGCGAATAATAAATTATTCGCTAAATTATTTAGCGTTTACTCTTCAAAGAATATTTTAAAATTGTATTTTTATTTTTTCAATTCATATAACTGTACGTCATCTATGCGTTAAAATACAATTTTAAAAAGTTACTAAAGTAATGGTGGTAGAAGTTCATCCTTTGTTACTTTAATGGTAGATATTTTTACTAAAAACAATTTTTAATTTTAAAACGAGATAGTTATCATATTTTTAATTTTTTGAAGGGCTTCAAATATTAATTTTTTTAAATTATGATCAAATTCGTACGGATTAATGAATAATAGTTGTTGAAATTTTCAAATTTTAAGCATTATATTTTTCATTAGAGTTATGAACAAAAATAATAAAAATTAATTTCATAAAAAATTAGTTAAAGCATATTCTAATTTTTAACATAAATAAAACGTAATTCTTTCTTACGCTTTAAAAATAATATTAGGAATTAAGAAAAATGCATACCTGTTAAAAATATCAAGCGAAGGAAATATTTGATCTTTAGAGAACGAAACTTGTAGACTACATTTACAACCCGAAAACGCAGTGATGGACATAAAAAAACTAATCAAAGTAAAACAAATATTATAAATTTTTGCATAACTCAGTGTTTAAATTTTGTTACATTAATATCGTTTATATATTATATCATATACGAACTAACTGTTGATACAACTAATTACATATGAAAATATTTTTATTAAAACATTATTTGTTTTTTAATAAAAGTTATTTTAGCAAATCTGTTTTTTAATTTTTTTTTGTAACAAAACTGTTAATTCAATACACGATTTCGTATATTTCTCTGACGTCAAATTATGAATGAGATCGTTATTACTGATTGATACATGATGGCATGATGACAGTTTAATATTTTCGCATGGCATGATGTCAAGTTGCTTATTAATATTGCATAGACTGTACAACTAAATCTGTTACATGTACTGAAAATGATGCGAATATTTTCACTCAATTTAATTTTTGTCTGCTAGCATTTCTGTTAAAAAAAAAAAAAAATTACTTAAAATTACTAAATGAAAACGTTATTTACTTGAATTAAAAAGTGGTGAAATTTCAAGTTTTGAATGATACATAATTTTGACTTTAACGTAAAAATGCTTTTTGCATGTCTTTGTATACGAAAAAAATATACACAAAATAGCATTGAAGAAACGTACTGTTTATTATTTCGTCAATGTTCACCAAATAAAATTGAAATAGAATACTTTACTGAAATTACAATTTTTAATAAACATAGTGGAATATTGAATACATAAATAAGAAAAATTTCCATGTTAATTTTGACATTTTTAAAATATTAAAACTATTAAAATATTATGTACACTAGAAAATTAGATACCTACTATAAGAACTTATTTCATACATTATAACGTTGTTGGAATGATCAGAAGAATTGTTCATTTTTTTAAATTGTACTTCAATCACATCCAATTATCTGTTCACTTTTTAATGTTTTTGTTGCATGATTGTTCTCCTAATACATAATTTAATGCGCTGTATGACAGTAAAACTTAAATAAATAATTAAAAGTACTCTTATTAACTATACATGTTACATAATTCATAATTATTGTGTTTGAAAAGAAACAGAATATGATAAATGCAGTTATTATACTTTACGAGAAGAAAAAAATGCATTTACTTTTGCTACGTTAGAATAAACTGCCTTGACCGTTTATATTACCGACAGACATTAAAATTCACATTATACGAGTATTCACATTGCTCAATTTTAAGTAAAACAATTTAATTAAAATTAGTATTAATGTTAATTAAAAAACTAACAAAAAGCTCAAGTATACGTAAGAATCTAAATAATAATTCTAGTAATTTAAGAAACAGTATATTATGTGGTTATTACCAAAATGTCCGTGGTTTAAAAACAAAATTAATTAATGTAAATTTAAATATGCCTAGTTTAAACCATTTCGATTATGTAATTCAAACAGAAATTTTGCACGATTCTGATGTAAATAACGTTGAATTAGGCACGATAGATTATAATATACTCGTATTTAGATTAGATCGTAACAATTTTAATAGCGTCCATAGTAGAGGCGGTGGTGTCCTAATAGCCATTTATAATAAATGTTCCTCCAGATCCCTTCCTTCCTCACTCATAGAATGTGAACAACTATCTGTAATGATCAATATCGATAGTACAAATATTATAATTTATTCTTGTTATATTCCACCTAGTAGCTCTATTGAACATTTCCAAAAACACTGTACTGAAATTGAAAACTTAAGCATTCAGTATCCATACATTATTCTTATAATAGCTGGTGACTTTGATTTACCTGGTATTTCTAGGACAATTCTAGTACCTTCTCTCACGTTAATGGCTTAATGAACTGTAAAACTAACATAATACCAGAGTCAGTGGCATTAATTCAATTACATCAACACATCAATGCTATAAAAAACTCCCACCACAATAAATTAGACTTAGTTCTTTCCAACAAATGTGACCTAAACGTCCTAGAAAATAAATTTCCTATTGTCAATATTAATCTAGCTCATCCACCTCTCCAAATAAATGGCCCATCTATAAATAAAAAAAAAACCCTTGAATATGTAAATTATGTTTTTAATTTCTCTCGTGGAAATAACCATGCTCATTTATGTTCACTAAATTGGAATAGTATTCTCTCAAATAAACCAAATTTATCCTTAGCCGTTGATACTTTTTATGAATTATTATATGACGCTATAAATGAATTTTTACCTTAATCGAATGTAAAAACATGCACTTTTCTTCAATGGCATAGTAATACATTTAAAAAATTAATACATGAAAAAAAAACTAAACCACAAATTATATAAGCAAACTAATATTATTAAGTATTATTATAAATTCTCAAGAGCGCGTGCTTTATGTAAACATGAGGCAAAATCTAATTATACATTTTTTATGATAAAATTACAATCCAACTTTACTCATAACCCAAAATCATTCTGAAATTATATAAAAAGTAAAAAAAAAGATAACAATATTCCAGCAGAGAAAAAATAATGGTCCCGATATAGCGAACCTATTTATAGTGAATTTTTTAGTTCAGTCTACTCAACCACGCAAATTGATATAAATAATTATAATATCTCTACATCTGAAATGGTTGATATCTTCCATTTACAGTTATCTGTTTCAGATTTATTTAGGACTAGAAAACCTTAGTTCTAAACCAAGCCCAGGTCCCGATGGTATTCCTGATATATTGTTAAAATCTTGTAAATGCACCCTATCTATTCCAATAACCCTTATTTTTAATTGGTCACTAAGAAGTAGTCAATTTCCGTCCCTTTGGAAATACAGTTATGTTATTCCAATATTTAAAGCGAGACCAAAGGAATTCGTAATAAATTGCTGACAAATTTTGCATGCAGCCTACATGCAGCCTACAATTTAATTTAAAACTTGATCCACTTTTAGCCCGTCGCAATATGTCTGATATATCCTTCTTACATAAATTAATTAATAGTATCATATCTTGCCCTCCACTTCTGGAATGTATTTCGTTTCACGTACCACAATACAATACCCACTCATGTCCAACATTCCATATTAAAACACACCGCACTAACTATGGACAAAATAATCCTCTAACAGACTCCTAACGTTAGTAAATACATCAAATTTTGATTTCTTTTTTAATAATCTATCAGATCTAAAACGTCATTATTTAAATCACCAGTCTATCCTAATTGTAATAATTATATTCTCTTGTTAATGTTTATTTTTGATCCTACGTACAACATTTATATGATTATATTACACTTTTAAATAATTTTTGGAATACGACATCCTGTAAAAACTATGTAAACTATGTTATCAATCTGTACTTGAGTTTCCAGCCGTTTGTTCAAATAAATTAAAAAAATTATAATAATAAAATAAATGTGATTAATACCACACGATACTAAATTAATTAACTTAATTTAAGAATCTATTGATATACACATTGATATATTTTTCATTATGATAAAGGTATATGTGATATAAAGGTAGATGTAACACCTAGTCAGTGGCGTAGCAAGGGTATGGTGAACTGTGCCTACGCCAGGGGCGCAAATTCTAAAGGAGCGCAAAATTATGCTTCAAAAGTAGTATTTTTTTTCTACCTTCAAAACGACATTTTAGTAATCTGTGTTTTGTAATTTAATTGTTGTTAATTTGTTATCAATGCGTGCATCACGTTATACTTAATAATATAGAACTTTTAATTCTATAATATAATTTAATATATTTAGTCATGATAAGATTACGATTAAATTTGTGTTTGACTGTATAATGCGGCCGCAGAGTTTATAGATTATAATTTATAAACTTTTCGACAATCAACCATATAATTATCGCCTTACGAAGTTACCACTGATATTTGTTAATATAATACAAATATATACGTCAGTCGTCAACTGTGAATACTGTGACGACACGTTGCATGTTCGTACGTAAAATACATAGTTTAAGTTTATAATAGGAAATTATTATCAATCCACACCAAAATTAAAAACAATTATTACATGACAGTTGACTCAATCCTTTTCAGTTTAAAATGGCGATTTAAAAAAATTGATTCGCTATCTAATGACTTTGAATTTATGTGTGGAAGTAAACTATCATCAATGGATTTTGAAGAAATTAAAAAATGCACCAACGACTTAGTAATCAAATATGCCAAGGATCTCAATGGATTCGAGCTGTGCTCTGAAATGGAATGTTTTAAACACCAAGCTTCTGCTATGATGATTAATTTCAAAACAGCTGCACCAATTGATTTATTAAAACAAATTCATAAACAAAATTTACAAGATATTTATCCTAATATAGAAATAGCATTAAGAATATTTCTCACTATTCCAGTAACAACTGCTGTTGTGAAAGAACTTTCAGTAAACTTAAACTCATAAAAAAAACTACTTAAGAACAACGATAGGCCAAGAACGATTAACAAGCATGGTGATTTTATCCATAGAACACGAATTTTCTAGGGAAATTTCATATGATAACATTATAGATGAATTTGCAAGCCTTAAAGCAAGAAAAAAAAATTTTAAGTTTAAAATGTACATTGTAATAATAATTAAGAACAGATTAGCATATAAGGAAGTTAAAATTGTATTGTATTATTAAAAAATAATAAAAAAATAAAATAAAAAAATTTTAATGGGAAAAAGGCGCTTTTTTCTTAGTTTGCCATGGGCTCTGGCGAGACTTCCTACGCCTAGTCACAATCACTTGGATTTTTATATTATTTAACGAACAGTTTTTTCCAATAATTTCATTTCTTATCAAATACGCAAAATTATGAAAATTATAGTATGTGCGTATATGTGTGTGTATATGCGCGTGCGTGTGTGTGTGTATGTATGTGCGTGAGTGCATGAGTGTGTGTACGTGTCTTTCTAGATAATTATATGTACTCATTCCCATATAATTGAAAAAAAAAACGTTAATATGTACTTGTGAACACGCATATCCAAAGTAAAACTTAATTTTGTTTGAAATGGCACTATTTATATTTATCTATCTATGAACACCTAAATAAAAGACGAAGAAAAAATAAAGTGTATATAGTATGTATAACTTGGTTTTATTTGCCTCCTATTAATAAGGATATCAATATTAAATAAGACTAAAAATCTATTATAATTCAAATCATTAATTTCTTGTGAACGGCATTTAATATTTTCATTCTTTTTTGATAACTCGATTGGTGATATTTTGAAACATTCATGTATATTGACTTAGTAATTTCTTTCTGTGAATGAACACAATAATTAATTATCAATCGTATTTAGAAATATGTGTTTATTGTATTGAAACTAGTACATCTTTATATATATATATATATATACATATAATTATAGAGGTTGACTTGTTTGAAAAGGTTGGATCTCTTGACAAAATTTTCAACAAAGAGGAGGGGAACATGTTGGTGGGCGTTAAAGGACCGACCAGTCGCGGTGATTACATTGAAATGTGCGCATTGCAAGCCGGAGAGGTGCCGGAAAATACAAATATTTTGATCTAACGTGACTTGAAAACCAATCGTATCCATTATCATAACCACCGAGAAACCGCGGTTCATGTCGACTTGTCAAAAGTCTCAATCGTCACTCGCCAATGTCTCGAACGGTGCAAACGTTTTTCCGACGCGGCATGCAGTTTTTTCGATGCAGACGTCTGTATATCGTTAGTGAACATCACGTAGTGCACGGTCCACTGTCGTTCTGCTGCAGTGGATACAACGATATTACAAATCGGACGGCCAGAGACCCGAGTCCTGATTTCGGGCTCTGGGCCCATTTATGAGTCAAAAAAATAAGTGAATATCGATTTTTTTTATTTTAGTATTGTGATAATCGTTTTATCAAATGGGCTTTTTCTGTAAAGATTTGGTGGTTTTTTGTGGTTCTATAACTAATATAAATGTTGATAAAAACTATGAAAACAGTCGGCTTAGGGTACTTACCTAAATTTATAAAAATCGATTTTGTGTGAGTTGAGTTCTTGAAAGCAATTTTGAGATTATATTGAAAAGTATTGTGTTTTGAACGCATTCTAGGCTGTTTCAATATGTTTTTTATGGTGAGCGTGCTCAATGTTGAACAACGTAAGTGTTAACGATACTGATATAATTATTATAAAGTCGTAAAATTGGTAGATTTGTAGTTTCATCATGACGACTAAATTAGACTTTTTGAATTTATTATTGGATAGAGCACACATATGATTTTTATAATTATTGAGTTAATCTTTGATACGTAGACACTTGGCCTAAAACAGAAGTTTGCGTCCCTCAAGTATGTCATCGAAGTATTTTGCAGATTAAGGCTATTGAATGTGATAATGATTAGAGGTAATTTTTAAAAGATTTGTTTGCTTTACATTTGTGGGCATAACGCTCTGTGTAAGCTGACAATATTATGAACCGACAACCCAAGAGTCGAAGACTTTCGTTTGTAATATCGTAAACTCCACCGGATATAGTACGAACTACAAGAACAGAATATTTTTTTATAAACAATACATGTACAAAACATCTTGTTCTATCTGTATTTAAAGTTTCATTATGTTTGGATCTACCAATTTCTTTAAGTAAAATGTAAAAGTTGAAAATTGACGTAAAAATCTTATCATAATGTAATTAAACGCTTCTAAAAAAAAATCTGGCATCACGATTTTTGAAATTTTTTCACAGTCGTTAGATAAAAGTATGAGTAAAGTCACATTAAATTTTCAAAAGTTGTTGTCAAATATTTAAAACTTCATTAGAGATTAAGTTCTATGTTCAGCCCAAAAGTTGTTGAATTTTTTTGAAATTTTTCTGAAACATGTTGTGGTACGTCAATAGTATATGGTGAAAGTTTCGAGTTTCTAGTAACGTTATTTTTGTAGTAATTAAGAAATTACTCAAGTCGATTTCATGAATACGTCGTTTACAGCAAATTTTGCCATTTATGTTCCATTTGGGGTTGTTTTCCGGTCACCTGAAAAACTATTTAGATCAGAGATTAATAGACCCTCTAAGTACTATTTACATCAAATTGCCTATCTATAGAGCTGCAGGATAGAACTTTTGGACAAAGTTAAGTTTAGCAAAAAGTGTCTCCAAATAAAAAAAAAAAATTTAAATTAAAAAAATAAACATCATTGTAAAACCATAAGATCCTTTGCTTCACTCAGAATCTAAAATGTATATTTTTATGAATAGACTCATTTTAATAAAAATTTTAAATTTGCATCATGTGTATATGGTTGATTCCTGATCTATTATAATATAGTAATTGATATTTGTACATCGTGAAGGACCAAGGTCACTGTAATATGTGTTCACTCAATAGTCAATATCATCTGCAATGACTCCATTACCTACGGATATAACACGGTAACACGAACTCGTATTGCGCACAGCATATATTGACGGCGATGCTGTTATTTACGAAGACTCACGATCACGTTCACAATGACTCCAATCGTGATGAAGTGTTACACCAACAGGCTCGACAATCTCAATGTCACTCAGTGCACGTGCTCGTGCGAGTACAGTTATAGCCACATGAGTGTATAATAATATTGTATTTTTATTCATTATTACTAGTCATGAGATAAAACGAATTCAATAGAACTTTTTTTTTAATACTAGTTATTAGTGGGTCTTGAATCCATAGTCTCGATCCATGGGCGCCAAGTTTCGAAAATTCCACTGGGTGTTAAAAAATGATAAATGAAGTGATGAATATTTGATGGAGTACTTACAAGTGAGAACTTTCCATTAAAGTACTCGCTTGAAGTCAATTTATTTCTGTTTATTATTGTTATATTTTTGGATACGATTTTTTTTCATAGAATGCTATCAAATTTTTTACGAGCTGTTTATTCATTGCATTACCGCAATATGCGTCATCTATACTCCCAAAGTCACTACTCCACGTATGCAGTGTGATCCGCTGTCTACCTTCTACTGTTTAAATCAAGACGTCATTTTTTACAAGAGGATTTTTTTTGTGTTTACACACAATATCCTTTATTTTTCCATATTTATGACTTACAAACATTTTGATGGATAAAAAAATATATAGCCTTACAGCCAGTTAAAAAACATTCGCATAGTTCTGATCTATATGTATTATACATATAGAATAATAGTAGTCATAATAGGTCATCAAAAATATCGCCATGTGAATGAACCGTACAGGTGAGGGTATATTGATAGCCTATTTATGAGTAGCAAGCAAAAATATGAAACTTGTAACTAGGTTAATTAGAATTTTTTAAACATTTTATAATTTGAAAAAATTAAATTAAAACATCAATTATAATTTTGGTTATTCTATTTTACCGTTATAACAACCTGTTAACTAGTGTTTATCATTATAATAAATGAGGAAAATCTCACTCTTTAAACTTGCTTCAAAAAACTAAACATTTGTTTTGGAACAATTTAAAAATACTACTTAATTTTCCTTATTTATGAGATGTTCTATTTGAATTAAAACAATAAAAACAGTGTACTTACATTTGATATAATATGTAGTATGTACCCAATTTCATAGAACAATAAAATAGTCATGAAATAATTTTTTTTTTTTTTTATAGTTAAAGTGATTTAAGATTTTTGTTAGTTTTTATAAAATAACAGTTTAATTTCTTCGTATTCAGGTGCCCTCAATTGTTCCAACTACTAATGACCAGACTAATATACTTATGCTATATTCTAATCAGAGCATAAATAATACACATTATATATTTGTACTTTAGATTATCTATCTTGCCAATGAACTAACACACATAAGAGTATAAAATAAAATATTTATTGAAAATATGTATTATGTCTATGTATGTAGCATGAAAAAGCAATATATTATGTATATCATCACTCAGAATAAAACATTTTATGCATAGTTATCAAAATAATTTTTATCCCAAAATAGGGTATTTTTAAATTTATTTATGTGTTCATATAAATTACCTAGTTGCTCGAAGTTTAAAATCTAAAATTATCAGCAAAACTACTATAAAAAAAAAAAATAATAATAGTATACAGTCGATCAAAAATACTTGTTATATACGTATTGTTTTGTTGTCTCGAAGAGAATCGATTTGTTTTTTACTGATATGCAAAAAAACGTATTTTTTATTTTGTGTTTTCGGTCAATTTTCGTTTATTTAGTGATTATTAAAAACTAAAAATCATTCAGAAAATTGAAAGATTATTTTATTTTTTAATTCATCAAAATCGGCTGAGCAGTTTAAATGAAAATTAGAAACAATCAAAACTTTCGTTTAAACGCATTAACCTCCTTCTCTCTCGGTCGAGTAAAAACATTAAATTAAAATTAATGTTATAAATTTCGTATGACTATAGCAATTAAAATCGAATGGATAAGATACGAACTGACGAACGGGGTTTCTTTACTAAACATTAGAACTCAAAATACGTGTCGTATTAGGTACTTTATTTTGTACTTACATATTATGACTCCTATCCACACATGTGACAACATGATTCTTTATCAAAATATCAAATTTGTTTTAAGACACGCCTTGATGCGAATAAATGGTTTTAAAATAAATACATTATTTACAATATTTTCAATTTCATCAGAATATTAAAATGAGAATCAAAAGTATTGTTCTGACTTAAATAAACATTTCAAACAAAATCGTATTGAAGCAAATATCAAGAATTGCATTTACGGCACCTGAGTTCATACCATGTGCGTTGAATGCAAAATAACGCTCCGGGAATAAATTATTAATAACCGTTTTTATTCAAAACGTTATAACGGATACCGAATTTTCAGCAATTATTTTCGCTAACAGCTGTAGGTTATTTGAAATATAAAAAACGTTTTTTTCGATTTGAAAACCGTGAAATTTTAAAACGATTATCCGTACGTATTATACCGTTTTCTCAAACTACCATCATAAACTATTCGACAATCCGTTTCGTTTCTTGTGAAGACTAGAAATATTCGCATGACGTAATCAAAGTACGAATAACATGAATGTTACGTTCAGTTCAAGCAATGTTTAATGTCAATAGCATCTTTCACGTGAAACACATGAAAAATACGTTTTTTGTCACCACCGGCTTTCTAAACTTAACTGTCTGCCAAACCGGATACGTGTGCCATTCGTGCCGTAATAGATACGTCATACGTACAATGTATCCCCGATCACCTGTGCGCCATCCGGTGTAGCCGGTCTACATATTATGCCATACAGAATTTAATTGGAAAATCAGCTGGAATAACTTTTGTATTTACTGGATGCTTCCGGTGGTGGACTATTCTCCAACTGACGTATTATGTTAGCAGGCATGTTATTTCACCTGTCTATGGCAAAACTTATTTTTCATAAAAATAAGCTTGTAATTTTTTTCTAAAAATTAATAATATAACTGGCCGTGGTATAGATACTTTTATTTCCATGGATAATTTGAAAAAAACTAATAAATAAACAACTAAAATCAAGTCGAATCCGAAAAGTTTAAAGTTTCTAACAATTATTTATGAACGCGATAGACGCACGTGACCATTTGTTTAAATCTGACATTACATTTCGGCGTTTCGAGAGCGTTTATTTAAATAATGCTAAATAAAAAGTGTTCTATAGTTTCATCTAAGACAAAGATCTCACGATGTTGCCTCACAAATAGTTGAACGACCGTTCTCATAATTGGAACGAGAATGTACTGACCGTTTTGTACGTGAACCCACACCTCTGTCAAACCCCAATGCATTGTTGCGCCGGGTCCCTAGAATAATATTATAACTTCGTTTGTGTTCCGCATTCTGAAGACCCAAAATCTCCTCCATACACTCAGTGGCAGATTTATGACAAGGCTAAATAGGCAGCTGTTTAGAGCAAAGACATTTTATAAGCGATAAAATCAGTGGTAGCATATGTTAAATGTTTCAAATAAAACATATTGTTGATATTAAAATTAATAAATCTGTTTTTTCAACAACCTTTTTTTTTCCATAAAAAAAAATTACTATTAAAAAAAAATGAAAACATAAATAAATAAAATACATAAAATTGTGAAATCAAGATCCTTTGCTTCACTCTACAGAATCTAAAATTGTGGATAAAATAATTTTAAAATTGCCGATTTTTTTTCTGGTTTTATTAGTACTTTCGATTCAGTTCATCACGTTACAAAAAAACTAAAAATAAAACTTTATGTTTTATGCAACGAGGAACGTGGCAAAGGGGCGGAAAATATTATTTGCCTAGGGGCGCACATCTTTAAATTCACCTCTGAATACACTGATGTGAGAACATCAAAGCCATTCTGGTATGTACTTAACATTCGATTCAAAAACTATAGGTACGTGTACGGTACACGAACAAAATAAATGAATGATGTATGTATAATATACGTATTGTACATATTGTATATTATCATTACGATGTAGCGTGTGAGCGTGACGAAAATATTGAACGATTATCATTATAAAATCGACATGAACACTCGGAACGAACGTTTTTGCAATTTCAATTTGAATCTATGCTGCTGTACAATAATTATCATCGATCGTACGATTACATAGCACTTCGTCAATGCGTATTTTGTTCCCACTGCAAGCTATTTACCGAATTTAATATTGTTTGCGTGTAATCCGATAGGAATAATCGCTGTTTTTCTTTAGGCTACATCTATATTGGATCTATTTTCGACACGATTAGATGAATCCTGATTCGTCGGGAGAAAATAAACATGATGTACGTTCTTACAGACTTGGCTTCTGTTATCACGGATCGTCCGATAAATACGAATCGACCGGCGGACGCATGAAATCAAACTACCGTTGTATATTTGTTTTTGATTATCACCGATTTTATTAAATGTTGGAACCTCTGCGTATAAATTATTGTTTTATACATTTTAGTTGTGATTTTAACTAAATGGATATTTTTTTAATTAATATCAATACATTATTAATTCTTATATAATGACGTATCAATAAATTATCCTACACTTTTCTTAAAATTGAAAACCATTTATAGTCTTCGTACATTTTAATTTATATATGATCATAAAGTATTCACGAAATTTGAAGTATGTATTTATGTGACAATCGTTATTCCCAAAAAGACCATTGTGTCTAAATGCATTAAAGTCAAAAAAGCTTTTATTCATAAAATATACATTTATTTATTTTAAATGTAACATATAATAACTTAATTTCGATAATTTTTAAGCAAATTAAAAATTAAATAGCAGACAGCGTTGATAGAAATAGATGGAGGAATGTAGTAGAGGCAGCGAAAGTCCTTCGAGGACCGTAAAAGCTCAAGAAGAAGAAGAAATTAAAAAATTAATAACTAACAAGAACGTGTGATTTTTATATATTTTTATATTTATTAAAATGTCTCACACCATAATAAAAATAACTGGACACGGTGTTGTTACTCAAGTCGTATCCGTCGGAACAAATTGAATCCGATTGGGTTGGATCAGAAACGGATACGGCTTTGTAGCCTTTACCTTCAGGTTTGTTAGGAAAACACACGAAACGGTCGTTTAAAACGACCTATAATAAGTAGGGTTACCAATGACCATACGTCCCGTTCAAAACAGGATTATGTCGTTTTTCAGTATTACGTCCCGTTTTTTTTAATTTCAACTAAACTCGTTTTGTCTCATTTTGCGAGTAGTACCCGTTTTTATACCTCATTTTCTGAAATAAACAGAGAATAATTTTACCGACGATTTGTTTTAAATTTAAAAAAATTACCAAGAGTAAGAAGTGGATGAGGATCATTTGACGATTATAATCATGCACTTAAAATGTAAACTTAGTATAACGAAAGTTAAAATCGTATAGTGGAAAATTATCTGAAAAAATTTCGTAGAAGAATAACGTGAGATATTTAAAACATAAAAATAATAACTTCTTGTATATCTTCTCTCCTATTAAAGAATATTATTTGGCTCTTCCTAAACTAATTCATCTGTAAAATATATATATATATATATATATTTTTTTTTTTTAATTCCAAATGTTTTATGGAATAAAAAAAATTCTTATGACGTTCATCGGACCTAAGGGTACGTGACATGATATCAAGGGGTACGCGAAAAAAAATTGAGTAATGGCGAAATAAGTGAAATTTAATGTAACTGAAATAGTTTGCTATTAATGAAATACAATTTAATAATTTAATAATTGTATACTTATTACAGTACGAATATAGTCTGCGATATTATATGATATTAATGGGATATGGTTTTATCATTATAATAATATAAACACTATAAAATGTAGATAATGCAATAGTAGATGAATTTTCGTATATAATTTTTAGACAATTTCTCCTCTATAAAACTGATATGATCCTATCACAAGACATCGAAGTACTAGTTATTCAACATTTGAATGGGCTCATAGCAGTTTATGAAAAATACTTTCCTAAATATGAAAATAAAAACCACTGGATCGCATTCCCTTTTAGTGAAAACCATTTCAAGTCTACAGTTTTATCAGTAAAAAAAAAAAAAAGAAAAACTAATAGAACTAAAAACGGATTCTTCACTTGAGGCAGCATTTGAAGAGAAATCTATTTATCGCCTTTTGGGCTGATGTGAAATAAGAATATCCTGAGTTATCATGCAAAGCATTCAATGTTCTGCTACCATTCACAAGCACTGTGTTGGTAGAAATGGCCTTATTTATACGTACACGTTCATAAAAAATAAGTATCGTAATAAACTGTCTGTAAGTTCAGACTACGGGTTTATTTGTCACGTGTGGAACCAGATTTCAAAAAATTAAATTCAAGCAAACAAGCTCAAGGTTCACATTAAAATTAAACTGTTAAGTTGGTATAATTATTTTTTATGCAAATTTTACGGCGCAAGCTAATATTAAAACAAATAAATATTTCCAAATTTTTCTTTAAAATTAATATTATTTTTATGATTATTATTATTACTATTTTCCATTATGTATATTCCAAATTTGGGGTACGTGCAATAGTGGTGTTAGGTCAAGGGGTACGCGAATGAAAAAAGGTTGAGAACCGCTGATCTATTAAATCGATAATTATTGCAGAACAACACTTAAAAAGTGTTACGCAGTTTCAATGTCACGAATTCATTATGAAACACTTGAAACTGTTTTTGCAATGTCTTCGAAAAGCATAAAAAATGAGCTGAAAATATGAAATTATCGGAATCATGAAAATATAGTTTAAGATCTAACAATTTTCTGATATTTAAAAAAAAAAAGCAATAATCGTCGGGTTATCAATAGAAAAAGTCAAAACAAAATCCTTTTTCGATTGACTGTAGATTTACGTGTTTCGGAAAAACGAACGTACGCACGTACAATGACGCGTCGTGGTGGTGGTGGTGGTGGTGGCGGGGAGGAATCGGCGATTTTTCGAGAGTGCTTTTTATTTTCTAAATACGGTCGCCTCCCGACGATGGAGTTCGACTAAAAAATGACGCGGGCTTCGACGAATACGGTGCCGGCGCTGTGGCACTCAGTTAACAAATCCGCAAGTGCGCGGCGGCGGCAGTGGCCCACTTTCGCGTCGGATTCCATACGGCGTACCCGCCGAGCACGCGAGGCGCAGTGGCCAGTGAACGGCCGCATAAACACGCCACGACCGCGACGACCCGTTCTCCATTCCCCTTCGCGTCCCGCCGCGGTGATGATTCGCTCGCGCGCGTGCACTTTCATTGTCAAGGCGAATAGACGTCTGTCGCGGTCACGGCGTGCACGGCAAAGTACCGTTGAGAGAAAAAATAAATAAAAATAAAAACCGAACACAATAGTAAACGCTCGACACACGCGTTCGTTCCTCTCTCTCGCTCTCGCTCTCTTTCTCTCTATCTCTTTGTCGCTCCCGCTCTTGGTCTCGCCGCTGCTCCGACGGGGGCCGCAGGCCGTGGCGGCCGACGCGGTTTATGCCGCGAACGCAGTCCTAGTGTGGCGCTGGTCGCGTGTGTGTTATTATTATTATCGCTCATACGTACCGCCGCGCCGTTGACGGATTACGCGCCGCCGTGCCGGCCGACCGTTTGTCGTCCGGTCGTATATGACGATACGATACTAATAATTATTACATTACACATTGTCGTGACAACATTTTCAGTAATTCTTTCTGTTTTTTTCTTTTTCGATGTTATTCTCACCGCAACAGTAACACGATATTTTCACCGTCGCGCTTATGATCAAAGTCACCGATTTTTATATTGAACGACACAAAAACAAAAAAGGTACGTTTTCACGACATTTAAGAATGTTTCTACAGTCACGAGTGAAACAATAGAATACCAACACATGTTTGGTGAAATCTGGTGTTTTTTTTTTTTTTTTATTATACGAAATAAACCCGAGTAAAAATAATCACATGCTATTAATTGAGATCAATAATAAAAAACGATTTCCAAAACTGATACGCACTGCAGTAAATGATTACCAATTTACTATCATTCAAAATATAGATAAACCTAATGGGTTTGAAATATTTTTCGATATTTTCGAAAGTTACAATTTACAATGTTTTTTCGCGTCTCAACATTCTAGACAAACGGTATATACGTGAATGTGCGCGTGTTCGTGTTTGTGTGTGTGTATCTGCTCAGTAGAACCTCTATAGGTATAACAGACAATATTGCGAAAAATGTAAATTCGTTTACTATTGAGAGGGTGACTGGTAACTGTAAGTATACTGTGATATAAAAATTGAATCCGAATGATCTGCCGACGAAATGGGCGTCCGCTGTACAGAGATTTCTGGTGTGAATATTTCCCCGCAGACAAAAAGGTTTCACGCCACAGACATGTGCGTGTAATCACATAACAATTTCAACATTCAGAGACGATACAGTAAACGGTTTACCTACCGTGTAAATCGGTCTCGTTTATGTATTTTCATTCGAATTTAATAACGACCGCTATTTTTGTAAACATCGATTTATTTTCTCTTTTAATAGAACATTTAAAAAAAAATTATCACCAAAGACAATCTCGAATCATGAAATATAGCTAATTGTTAAAATAACCAGCTGTACCTTAAATAACAAAAAGCAAATTTTCTATGTAATACAATGAATATTATCTTCATACTCCAATATAAAAGTGCACATTTATTTTTTTTAATTTTAAATAGCTAAAACCACCTGTTATTTCTGGTGTTTAAAACTTGAATTAAATATCGAAGCGGTTGTGTGTATTGAAAGAAAAAGTGAAAAAAAAGAGTTTTAATATTTAATAATGTTAGTCTGAATTTATTACTTTCCAATTCAATAAGAAAACAAAAACAAGTTGGTTACAACTTTTACATCATAATTAATTGTAATTATACAATTTTAAAGTTTCAAAATCGATGAAAATGTATTTGCTCAAATTTTTTTTCATGCAATTAGATAATAAAATGTAACAATTTCACTTTTAATAATAAATAAATGTAGTTTAATTTCTAAAAATATTATGGTTTTAGAAGGTACCAAAGATTTCAACTGATTGTTGTTATTATAATTATTTTAATTATTAATTATTTAATCATATCAATTATTATTATCATATTAATTATTTAACCATATCGAATGTTGAAATATATATATATATATATATATATATTTTTTATATTATATATATGTATACGAAAAGTCAAAAATCAAGAACATAAATTAACATTTTTATGATTGTAAATTGTAACTTCTTATGTCACAAAAAAAAAAAAAGTTTAATTTAATATTATACCAATAATTATGTATTATAGTTATTAAATTTATTTGATATTTAGCAAATAATTTTTGAGGTTTTAGGTTTAGTACTACTCATTTATATAATTTTATTAATCTTCCTAACTAATCATATCAATAGGTATTTTAACTTGAAATTTTTACTGTAATTACATCAATCATTTATGATAAATTATAATTATAGTCGTAGCAATTAATTTTATACTATATTCATGTTCTAATATGTTTTCCTACAAAAAGATACTTAATCTATAATAAACTAATATAATATGTAAAAAAAAATAATAATAATACGTTTTAAATATCGTATTGATAAACACATTTTAAACTAGCCGTTAAAATTGAGTTTGTTCAAAAGAAATTAATTTTTTTTAATTTTTGCCCAGTAAAAGTATTATTATCAAACACTTAAATCAACAGAAACTCATAAAACTATTGTAGTATTATGTTTATTTGTAATGGAATATTATGAAACTTTAACGAGCTTTTAATTTTTTTTTTTTTTATTATTTATAAAACCTACAACATTATACACATTCCCAAAGAAAAAACATGAACCGATGTATTATTGAAACATACCTACAAATTTAACTAAAGTATTTTGACAGTAAAAATTTTCAAAATAGTAATTACTTATTAATTTTTTTCTAATACACAAAACACATTTTTGTTAAATATTTAAACTTTTTCATATTTGTCAATGAATTCTAGAATAATTTAATATCATTAAAATTTGCACAAATTTATATGACAGAAATTCAAAATTGGTTACATTTTTATAAAAGTTGACAATTTGTGATTTTATACTGAAAAATTCAGGTAAACATCATTCTATTGTTGTATTAAAATAAATAAAAAAATAAAAATATTTATTACATATCTTTATAGTTTTACAAGTTTTATTTTAATTTAAGTACCAATAGACATACGTATTTTAAGGAGATTATGTTATGTTCTTGTAATTTAATGAAAAGCGTTTTTACAACCTTGTAAACATTTAAAATATGACTATGTAGTATGCTATACTGTTGTCATATTTTAACTAAATACCAATGTTATTATTAAATTTCAGACAACATTTTCGAAAAATTATTAAATTATATTATTTACCTATAAGTACCAAAGTCATTAATTTAAAAATATAAATTTTCGCTAATGATATGTTCGGTATTCTACAAATAATTAACAACTATTACATGTATATAAACATTACCTATAATATAAAAGTATTAAATTCTTCTTCTTCTCTTTATCATTAAAGTTCAGAAATGACGTAAAATAAATTAAAAACGCCTAAGTATACCTACTATAAGGCTGGGGCTATACACAGCGTTTTCCATCGCGTTTCGTACGCCGCGGGTTCCGTGGCGTTTATTACTGTTTGATCTATACAAGGCGTATTCGTCGAGCGTATTCCGCCACATAATACATAATATATACAGTGTGATCACGATAAGTGGAAACACTCAATAACTATGTGTAGGCTTCATATATTTCAATTTTGCTTTTTCGGCTAATTAATAAACATTATTATACACATTTTCAAATAATTAGACTATTTTTTTGACAGCTAATTTTGCGCATGCGCACAATAACTTTTTTTTTTTAAAAGGCATGATCCATTTTTGACCACAAATTATTTTTTTTGGTATTTTTTAATGCATTTTAGTGATTGAATTTCTTTTCTAAGTCAAAAAATGACCGATTTATAGCAATTTGAATTTACGTTATTTGCACGGGTATAACAGATTATAAAATACGTAGTTGATAATAATAAAAAGTTTGAACAATTTGTTAGATAAATAAAACTTTTATGAATAAAAAAATTAATATTTGTAATTTTATTTTTATTATTCACGTATTTATTATTATCAACTACGTATATTTTTATAATCTGTTATACCCGTGCAAATAACGTAAAATCAAATTGCTATAACTCGGTCATTTTTTGACTTAGAAAAGAAATTCAACCACTTAAATTCATTAAAAAATACCAAAAAAAATAATTTGTGGTCAAAAATGGATCATGCCATTTAAAAAAAGAAAGTTATTGTGCGCATGCGCAAAGTTAACTGTCAAAAAAATTGTCTAGTTATTTGAAAATGTGTATAATAATGTTTATTAATTAGCCGAAAAAGCAAAATTGAAATATATGAAGCTTGCACATAGTTATTGAGTGTTTCCACTTATCGTGATCACACTGTATATTTACAATATTTTTAAAATACAGTAAATCCCATAATAGTATTGTATCAATAATTTAGATTATACAGTAAAATATAAAAATATTAATTTACCATTTAATATAAAATTAAAATATTCATTTACGTTGAGTTTGTAATAAATTAAATTAAATTAAATAGGTCAAGTATTTAATAAGGTACGTGAAGTTGGCACTACAAAGTCTTCAAAACTTTCCAAAAACACTCCAACAATCCCTACTCCGACTTGTTGGACATTGTTGGACATTTGTTGGAATTTGTTGGAAAAGTTTAAAAAAGTTATTAGACTTTCAAGTTCATGGTGCCAAGTACATGGCCAACACTACAATCTTCTTGAAAGTTTCAAAATCATAACCAACAATTTGAATAAACCATTGTTGGACATTGTTGGAAGATTGTTGGAAAATGTTGGTCAAAATTGAAAGCTCTATAAGAAAAATAAAATGTAGTGCTGGAAGTTGGCACCACGAAACAGTATTTTGGATAAAATTAATTTTTTATCTACAGAAAACTTCCAAAAACTATTAAAAACGGTCCAACAAACTTATTTGAACCCTTTAGATTGAAAAACAAAGGCCCAACAACCTTTGTCCATTTATAAATGAGCATTTTCATCTAGCACTACAACTCATGATATTATACGTATGTGAAATGAAAAAAAAAATGTTAAAAATTAATTTCTCAATTCACAATTCCAACAACTTTTAAAAACGGTCCAACAAACTTATTTAAACCCTTTAGAATGAAAAACAAGTGTCCAACAACCTTTATCCATTTATAAATGAGCATTTTCATCTAGCACTACAACTCATGATATACGTATGTGAAATGAAAAAAAAAATGTTAAAAATTAATTTCTCAATTCACAATTCCAACAACTTTTAAAAACGGTCCAACAAACTTATTTGAACCTTTTAGATTCAAAAACAAAGGCCCAACAACCTTTGTCCATTTATAAATGAGCATTTTCATCTAGCACTACAACTCATGATATTATACGTATGTGAAATGAAAAAAAAAATGTTAAAAATTAATTTCTCAATTCACAATTCCAACAACTTTTAAAAACGGTCCAACAAACTTATTTAAACCCTTTAGAATGAAAAACAAGTGTCCAACAACCTTTATCCATTTATAAATGAGCATTTTCATCTAGCACTACAACTCATGATATACGTATGTGAAATGAAAAAAAAAATGTTAAAAATTAATTTCTCAATTCACAATTCCAACAACTTTTAAAAACGGTCCAACAAACTTATTTGAACCTTTTAGGTTCAAAAACAAAGGCCCAACAACCTTTGTCCATTTATAAATGAGCATTTTCATCTAGCACTACAACTCATGATATACGTATGTGAAATGAAAAAAAAAATGTTAAAAATTAATTTCTCAATTCACAAATCCAACAACTTTTAAAAACGGTCCAACAAACTTATTTGAACCCTTTAGATTGAAAAACAAAGGCCCAACAACCTTTGTCCATTTATAAATGAGCATTTTCATCTAGCACTACAACTCATGATATACGTATGTGAAATGAAAAAAAAAATGTTAAAAATTAATTTCTCAATTCACAATTCCAACAACTTTTAAAAACGGTCCAACAAACTTATTTGAACCCTTTAGATTGAAAAACAAAGGCCCAACAACCTTTGTCCATTTATAAATGAGCATTTTCATCTAGCACTACAACTCATGATATACGTATGTGAAATGAAAAAAAAAATGTTAAAAATTAATTTCTTAATTCCCAATTCCAACAACTTTTAAAAACGGTCCAACAAACTTATTTAAACCCTTTAGAATGAAAAACAAGTGTCCAACAACCTTTATCCATTTATAAATGAGCATTTTCATCTAGCACTACAACTCATGATATACGTATGTGAAATGAAAAAAAAAATGTTTAAAATTAATTTCTCAATTCACAATTCCAACAACTTTTAAAAACGGTCCAACAAACTTATTTGAACCTTTTAGATTGAAAAACAAAGGCCCAACAACCTTTGTCCATTTATAAATGAGCATTTTCATCTATCACTACAACTTATTTTGTAATTAGGTTTTATTTAAAAGAATTAAAAGAGAAGTTTAAAATTGTGTTATTTTTTACACTTTCAGTAACTTTTAATTATATTCTTTTTATAAACATTAATTTTATTAACTTAATATTTTTACAACTCTTTGCTATGCTTTAGTTAATAATATTGCGTGAGGTTTGATCTTTTTTGATCCTTTGCATTTTGTTATTTTTATTGCAAGGTCGTCATGCTGTTCCCAATAACCATTGATTCTTTTGCAGTATGCTATATAATGTGCTAAACTTCCTTCAAAACCTTCAATAAATGCCACAACTGCTACAAATCTGTACCTATTTAATAACATTTAGAATGCAATATAGTTACCAATAAAAATATACATTTTATTTACAGTTTTATGTATAGGTAATCAACATTACTTTGATATTAATTATTCTTATGAATTTACGTTAAAAATATTTGTATTATCTTACTTATGTCCATTTATTTGAATGTTATTTGGTATATCTTCTAGTTTGCATTCCAAATCATTTTCTGATTTATTTATTATTGTATCAATCCATACATGATTATTTATCGACTTCGTTACCGTTATTGTTCCGCTACATCCACTGCGGTAACATTTTCTTTCGTATGATTCTAGTGGGTAGGGTTTCATTTTTTGGATTGAGTTTTCAATATTTTGAAATCCACCTAATATTGAATCATATTATTTCTAATTTCCATAGTATGAATGTATAATATTTATAAATGTCAAAATATTTATTATTTCTTATTTATATTTGTATGTCCTTAATGTTAATTGCGTATATCGTCAACTAATCGTTTGTTTTGTTTTTTGAATTTCGAAAAGTTTAAAAAAAATGTTTTGTTTTTAATTTGATAGGTCCTGATATTTTAATTTTTTATGCTTTGCGGCCCTATTTTTGGAAAATAACAATGTACTTGTTTGTACTTAGTTTAACATTGGAATGTTTTGTAATTTGTTGAATCGATTCCTGATATCCTGATACAAATCTATTTTTCCCATTTCTTTACTAAATTATGATTATATCACAACTATATTTTATTGCACCAAATATGTTTATTAATTTAGAAATTTTAATTATTGGACAGAGAACGTTGTTTTTTCAATGGTAATGATTGAATTTAATAGTTAACTAAATAGTATTGCAGTTTATACATTTTATTTTTTATTTTATTTTTTTATTGTTATTTATATTGGATCATAGTTTAATACTGTATTGTGTGATAAAGAACGTAATAAAATACGATTTGATATTTTATTCAGAGATCTATCAAATTACGAGTAATGTATTTGTTTTAATATTTCTATTGAAAGATTTTAGTATTGCGCTACCAACTAGCATAACTAATCACGTGGGTTCTTGTAATTTTTTTATACTCGTAAATAAAATTATAGTCTATGTTATCAAAATCTATACTTTGCTATGAAGTCAAATGTTTTATTCCGACTTCTATCAAACCATACGTATCACTAATGCAAAAAAATAATCTTATCGACAAGGTTATATCAATATTTTTATAATTAACAAAAATTATTATCTGTGTTACTTTTTATATGTACCTTTTACTATTTCCTGTAGGTTTATCGGCATAAATATTCTTGGAACTATAGACTGTGTTGCATCAATATTGCATGTGTGATATTCCCACATACTTGGTTCATTTTTAAATAAGATTTCAATTAGATTCGTAACGTTAAATTGACAATCCAATTCAGTCAGTCCATATATCAATTTTCTTTTTCGTCCTAAAGATTCTAATAATGTAGCTCTTTTTTTGTATAATTCGGCATTCGCACCATTGTATATCAAATGTCTACATAGTTGCATCATTTCATTTTTGGTATTGTCCACAAAATTTGCGTACGTTACGGAATCGATATAACCAGTAGCTAAACTTTGAAGGATTGTGTCGAATGGACACGTATTAATAACTTTGTATGATACGGTTTTTTTCCCAAGTTTAATTGGTGTTGGGTTCAAACAATTTCCGTTTCGTATATTATCAATGGAATGGCAGCTCTTCGATTTTATTTTTTCTTTTATTTCTGGATGATTAACTAGATATAAAGATTTCTTTTTTTTTGGATTTTTGGATTTATTTCTCCAATTTTCTTTTTCTTTCAATTCAGCTGTCTCCTTAGATATTGATACCAACTCGTCTTCAGATGTATTATACATGTCTTCAATGTCATCTTCTTCTTGATCCTCATTTTCTCCATCTGTGTCATCTTCTTCTTGGTACTCATTTTCTTCCTCGATTTCATCTTCTCCTTGGTCTTCATTTTCTCCTTCGATCAGATCTTCTTCTTGATACTCATTTTCTTTTTCTGTATCATCTTCTTCTTGGTACTCATTTTCTTCTTCGAATTCATTTTTCTCTAGGTCTTCATTTTCTCTTTCTATATCATCTTCTTCTTGGTACTCATTTTCTTCTTCGATTTCATTTTTCCCTAGGTCTTCATTTTCTCTTTCTGTATCATCTTTTTCTTGGTCCTCATTTTCTCCTCCGGTTTCATATTCTTGGTCTTCGTTTTCATCCTTTGTCTCATCTTCTTTTTGGTACTCAATTTCTTCTCCGATTTCATCTTCTTCTTGGTCTTTATTTTCTCCTTCAGTCACATCCTTTCCTTGGTAATCTTTTTTTTCATTTTTATGATTCGTTAATGTTTTCATTTTACTTCCAGTTAGTTTCATAGAACCTCTAATAGATCTCAAATGGATGACTATAAATTTGTCAATTCTTAATCTAGGCTTTCTTTTGTCAATAATTGTTGATTTTAAATCTGCAAAGTAACCCTCAATCCTTGCAGATGAACCGATTTTATTAGGACTTTTAAATATATTTACCATAACAGCAGACCATAACGGAAATTCTTTGCATATTTTATTTAAAAGTTTGACAAAATCTATACAAAAATAAGGATTTAGTCTATTTCCTTCCACTGCTGCTTCTTCGATAACGTCTTCATTTATACGAGTAATCCATTGTTTTAGTTTAGAATTGATTTCTTGATCATCTGGCTCTTTTTCAGGATCACAATGGAAACCGTTGGTGGATGGTATGGCTTTATAATTTTTGTCGTCAAACTTAAAATTATCAATTCCAGAAATCAGATCTTCTAAGAACATTTTCGCTTTTTCGGCGGGTGTTTTTTCTTCATACGTGTCCGTCCCATAAGTTTCAGCTGTTGCTATAATTAAAATATTTCTTAATATACAATCAAAATAATCGATACTTTCAGATTTAATTAACAATCCAACTGAACGGACATAGAAATCTTTGACTTGTTTTCTTCCTTGTAAACATTTCCATTTACATATCATATGTATAATGTGAGCCACATCAATACGTATAAAACATGGTGGAACTTTAGATTTGTTATCCGTCATGCACAAAAAACACGATTCTGAGTATTCCTCTAATGACATTCTATTACAAAATGCTCGGGTTGTTGCTCCTAAAAGTGCTTTCGAATAATCTAAAACACATTCATCGGGTGGTTTCATACCTGATGTTATCCAGTTAGCCATCCAATAATATATACTTAACGTATCGTGCTTTTCAGAAAGTTGTTGTGCTATTGGTACAGAATGACCAGAAAAATTAACAACCATTTGATATAAAAAAATATGTCCAGAAGAAATTTTATTTGATGTCCTTTCAATTGGTAAAATCAATGATCCTGTAGCATCTGCTGACATAGAAACCCAGTTTCGCCTACGAATAGCCTTATATACATGACATTGTAATGGAGACCAATAATGCACAAAGAACTTGTCATAACAAATAGTATGTATACTTCCACTATGTTCTACACCATATTTAATTTCTAATAATGATTTAATAGGATCTGATCCATAAGTCCCCAGATTACAATCAACAGTATCTTGTTTTGCCTTTCGTAATACTTCTGTATGATATAATATTGGAGGTTCACTGTCACCGTATTCCATATTTTGATCTGCATATTGTTTTCTCCATTGACTTGCACCTAATCTTTGGACATCTTCACCTATATCTTTACGTTTAGGAAATCGTAAGTAACGTTTTTTCGATTCTTGGTGATTTATTCTACTCGTATCAGCTGAGTAAATATTAATCTCCACGTCTTTATCAGACTGAGGTTCATCCTCAATATCGGCGTAAAAAATAGATCTGCAAGCAGAGTCTGTACATCTTCCACTAAATGTAATAAATGATCCTTTACCTGAATACGAAACATGGTGTTTTAAAATAGAAAACGTGCACGGTAGTTTGTGTTGCTCCCAAAATGCATCTAAAAACAAATCGGTCCACCCCAATTGTAGCCTCCAATATTCACGACTTCCCTGTCTAGTGTGATATAATTTTTTAATCGGTTGAAATTTAGCATATGAGTGAAAGTCTATATAAACCTTGTACAATTTTGTTGATGGTTTATCACACAATCGTTTGGAAATATTTGTTCCTAAAATTATTAAAATTAATTACGTTACAGAAATTCAAAATATTTAATAATTTTAAATAAAGCTGGAAAATAATGATTAAAGAAGAATAAACATAAGAGTATATTATGGACAATAAACATTTTCAACGGATTGGGCCGAAAAATCTTGAAAATTTAATACAAGGCTCCTCATAAGTTGAACTTATCGGTATAAAAAAAAATCCAAAGCGTAATGTATATCTTTTTTTTACAAGCATAGAAAGTTAATATTTTTACGAAATGTGTAAAAAATCTCGAAAATTTGAAGTTATTTTGCAGTTGAAAATTCATAAAATTTTAAGTATTCAAAACTAAGAATTGTAAATTTGGTACAAAGTTTTCCATACGTTTTCCTTCAATTATTTGTAAAAAATGTTCACTGGAATAATACCAAAATTTTTTTATGAGTGTTTGAAATAATAATTTTTCCACTTAATCAAGTAAAATAACAATTTAAGCATCGTCGATTTTTGATATTTTTTTCTATTCAAAAAGTTTAAGTCGTAGAAACTTTAAACTCTTACCAAACGTTTAAATTCGCATTTTATTTGCATGATTCTCTTTTCAAAACACATCGTTAATTTTTAAGCTTTTTATAGGCATTTGAAATATAAGATTTTTTTTATAAAAGTTGGTAAAATTTATTTGACTCAGCCGAAACACATGAAAATGTAATAGAAGGTGATAAGTTTATCTAAGAGTTATTCAAAAATTATTCAAATGCATAGAATCACGAATATTTGCAAATTATTTTGTAATTGAAAATGTATAAAAGCTTTGTATTTAAAGTTAAGAAATGAAAATTTAGTACAATACTGTTCATAATTTTAGATTCTGAGTGAAGCGAAGGATCTTATGGTTTTACAATGATGTTTATTTTTTTTATTTTTTATTTTTTTTTTTTCTGTAAACACTTTTTCGTATAGAAATCCTTGTCCACAAGTTTCGTCCAGCAACTTTTTAGATTCGAAATTGAACTGAGATGGTACTTTAGAGAGGTCATTTTTCCAAAATCTCCATAGTTTTTCCAGTAATCAAGAATAACGATCGAAAAACTGAGTAAAAACGTTAAAATCGGTAAAAATCCGCCGTAAACGAGATTTTCACTGTTCAGATTTTAGATATTTAGTAATGAATCGAAAAGTATTGAAGATAGAAACTTGAAAATTTTATCCAATATCAAATACATACTTTTTTATATTGGACAAAATTTTCAGAACAATTAAAGCACTTTTGACTTAAATATAGAACTTTTAACTTACCAAATTGTTTGAAAGTTTTTATGTAATATAATTTTAAATATTTGACAAAAAGTTCTGAAAATTTAATATGACCTTACTCATATACCTACCTAATTGTCCTTACGAAAATTCAAAAATCGTGAGTCAGGATTTTTTTTTTATACACACTTTAATAAATTATTATAATTCACCAAAAATTATACAAATAACCGTAAAATACGTAAACAGTATTTAAATAATAATATATTATATTACACTGAAGCTTTGCTCAGAATCGTTTTATACTAAAGAAATGAGTCATCATTTCTTTAAAACTTAATACATTCATCACCAATATCTTGTCCGAGGACCGAAGGGACGAAGGACCAACTTCCACCACCATTATCTTACCAGCTTTTTTTTTCCTACCGCATTTGAAAACTTTTGGGAATTTTAACTTGTCACACAAAAACAAAAAAACACACATCATAGTAAAATCAAAACATTCTTTACGTTGATCAGAATCTAAAATTCCTTATGTCAGATAATAAATAGCAAAATTATAAATATTTATCAATACTAACAAAAATGGAGCACTCATATTCAATATCAACTCCAGAGGGGTGGTCGAGAAAGAAATTGAGACATTGTCTACCCAAAAATATCGAATAGTTTAAATTTTGAAATAAATAATCTCCATTATTTTGTAATATCATTTATTAATATAAATATATTAATTAATGAGTTATTATTCGTCTATATTATATTTTAAACATGTATAAATAATATATTTTCTCGGTCGAATCACCTCAATATTATATTTAGTGGAGTCGAGACATATTTTAAACGGACATCATATATACAACGGTGTTTATACTTAATACGCATATTATCAAAATTAGCATATGCATAGTTATTTTTTCAAACTTTTTAATTATAGAACGCGAGGCGAAAAGTGAGCCGTGATCGTCGCGCGCCAAGCGGTCATTTTTTTCTGGTTTCAGGGGTTCTACGTTTGTGTGCAATGACGTTTGGTTAGTCATTCGACTTTCGAGATACGAGTTTACACGAAATTACTTAATAGGCGGGAAAAAAGTAGGAATAAGCGGAGTAACCCTGACGAAAAACCGCCGCTTGGCGCGCGACGATCGCGGCTCACTTTTCGCCTCGCGTACTATAGTTCACCTCAAACATATTAAACAAATGTAACCGTGTTAAATTAAATAATATTGAAAAACTTTAATTAAATATAATACATTAGTATTATACACCACAACAATTTCTAAAAGCAATTTTTTTGTTTCAAATTTACTGATTTACGGGTACAAATAATTCTATAAAACTATACAAAAAATGTTTTATAGTTATAATTATCCACATAGAATTATTTTTATAATGTTTATTTAATATTGATTTTTAATTATAAAATATAAAAATATAATAAATTATAAAATATGTTTTATAATAAATACAATTTGACAATACCTACTTAATATCTGAATTGTTATGAATACGTTATTTTATAATCAATACCTACATAAAAATATAAATTTAATATGATTAAGAAGTGCGAAATAGGTTTTTTACAAAAAAAAATTGCATTCAGAAACCACCCATTATGTTATAATTATATAGCAGATAAGAAAAACTTATGATCTCATCTCAAATGTTACACGTCAAAATCAAATTTTTTTTCACGAATATAAAAAATTTGGCCATATATTTAGTTCATTATATATTATTATATAATATGATTTCATTAATTTTATGACTCATATTTTGAGGATATTTAAATTTGACCTTAACAATTTAACATCAATTTACACCACAGTAGTTACACCTACATAAGTTAGAAAATATGTCTAAAAAAATTAGAAAATCATATAATATACGGGTCAGCTCAAAATGTAGATAGGTACAAACAATAACGTTATGACAAAATATCTAAAATTAACATAATAATTTTGTTTGTAACTTGTAACTCACGTGTAAATGTAATGTATATTACATATTATAACAATAATAATATATTATGAAATAAAACCAAAACATGTCAACAAATCAAATCAAAACAAAAAAAAATTACTTACGAGGTAATACAGGGACCAGTGTATAATTCTCAACATCAGATTTATTTTTCTTTGACGGTATTATTTCGTCAACAACAAAATCACTACCCAATACGTGTTTACGTAAACTTGTCAAAATCCCATATCTATCATTTTTAACTATTGTGTACAAATAATCTGTACTGATTTTAGTACAAATTGAATTTCTAAAAAAAATACCATCTGAATTAATAATTCAAAAGTTATGATAAAAAACTTACTTATTTAACTCATCACATATATTTTTGTACACTAAAGAGGACCATGGTGGCATATATTCGTTAGCACTCATAAAGTTGTATTTAATTAATAAATTTAAAATTTCTTCCCGACGACTTTTAACCGACATGATTTCAAGAAGATGTTAGAAATCAAAATGAACTATAATAAATATTGAAAATTAAATTTTGCATTATTTTTTAGATGATAGACGGCTTAACGGAAATAACGGGAAACACGAAGTTATAATTAGAACACATGAATTTACCATAGTCTTTTCATCATACAAAAATTATATAACATCATTCAAAAGGAAATATCATTATAATATTATATGAAGATAAAAGGAATAATAGGAATAAGTATAAATAGGAATGGTAAAAATAAACTTGACTTAAAATAATACAAAAACTTGTGAAATGAAAAAAAAAATGTACTAAATGTCTAAACATATAATATAAAAATATAACAAGACGAACAATATCGTATGAGGAGAACCATGAAAATAGTAAACAATGTTATTTTGGTTTAGTATTTTTGTAGAAAAAGGTTAATGGACACTTTTTTTTCATTCTAAAGGGTTCACATAAGCTTTTGGACCGTTTCCAAAAGTTGTTAGAAGTGTAAATAGAGACATTAATTTTATAATTTTTTTTCCAATTACGCATACGTATATCATGATTATATGAGTTGTAGTGCTAGATGAAAATGCTCATTTATAAATGGACAAAGGTTGTTGGGCCTTTGTTTTTAAATCTAAAGGGTTCAAATAAGTTTGTTGGACCGTTTTTAAAAGTTGTTGGAATTGTGAATTGAGAAATTAATTTTTAATATTTTTTTTTTCATTTCACATACGTATATCATGAGTTGTAGTGCTAGATGAAAATGGTCATTTATAAATGGATAAAGGTTGTTGGGCCTTTGTTTTTCAATCTGAAAGGTTCAAATAAGTTTGTTGGACCGTTTTTAAAAGTTGTTGGAATTGTGAATTGAGAAATTAATTTTTAACATTTTTTTTTTCATTTCACATACGTATATCATGAGTTGTAGTGCTAGATGAAAATGCTCATTTATAAATGGATAAAGGTTGTTGGACACTTGTTTTTCATTCTAAAGGGTTTAAATAAGTTTTTTGGACCGTTTTTAAAAGTTGTTGGAATTGTGAATTGAGAAATTAATTTTTAACATTTTTTTTTCATTTCACATACGTATAATATCATGAGTTGTAGTGCTAGATGAAAATGCTCATTTATAAATGGACAAAGGTTGTTGGGCCTTTGTTTTTGAATCTAAAAGGTTCAAAGAAGTTTGTTGGACCGTTTTTAAAAGTTGTTGGAATTGTGAATTGAGAAATTAATTTTTAATATTTTTTTTTTCATTTCACATACGTATATCATGAGTTGTAGTGCTAGATGAAAATGGTCATTTATAAATGGATAAAGGTTGTTGGGCCTTTGTTTTTCAATCTAAAAGGTTCAAATAAGTTTGTTGGACCGTTTTTAAAAGTTGTTGGAATTGTGAATTGAGAAATTAATTTTTAACATTTTTTTTTTCATTTCACATACGTATAATATCATGAGTTGTAGTGCTAGATGAAAATGCTCATTTATAAATGGACAAAGGTTGTTGGGCCTTTGTTTTTAAATCTAAAGGGTTCAAATAAGTTTGTTGGACCGTTTTTAAAAGTTGTTGGAATTGTGAATTGAGAAATTAATTTTTAATATTTTTTTTTTCATTTCACATACGTATATCATGAGTTGTAGTGCTAGATGAAAATGGTCATTTATAAATGGATAAAGGTTGTTGGGCCTTTGTTTTTCAATCTAAAAGGTTCAAATAAGTTTGTTGGACCGTTTTTAAAAGTTGTTGGAATTGTGAATTGAGAAATTAATTTTTAACATTTTTTTTTTCATTTCACATACGTATATCATGAGTTGTAGTGCTAGATGAAAATGCTCATTTATAAATGGACAAAGGTTGTTGGGCCTTTGTTTTTGAACCTAAAAGGTTCAAATAAGTTTGTTGGACCGTTTTTAAAAGTTGTTGGAATTGTGAATTGAGAAATTAATTTTTAACATTTTTTTTTTCATTTCACATACGTATATCATGAGTTGTAGTGCTAGATGAAAATGCTCATTTATAAATGGATAAAGGTTGTTGGACACTTGTTTTTCATTCTAAAGGGTTTAAATAAGTTTGTTGGACCGTTTTTAAAAGTTGTTGGAATTGTGAATTGAGAAATTAATTTTTAACATTTTTTTTTTCATTTCACATACGTATAATATCATGAGTTGTAGTGCTAGATGAAAATGCTCATTTATAAATGGACAAAGGTTGTTGGGCCTTTGTTTTTGAACCTAAAAGGTTCAAATAAGTTTGTTGGACCGTTTTTAAAAGTTGTTGGAATTGTGAATTGAGAAATTAATTTTTAACATTTTTTTTTTCATTTCACATACGTATATCATGAGTTGTAGTGCTAGATGAAAATGCTCATTTATAAATGGATAAAGGTTGTTGGACACTTGTTTTTCATTCTAAAGGGTTTAAATAAGTTTGTTGGACCGTTTTTAAAAGTTGTTGGAATTGTGAATTGAGAAATTAATTTTTAACATTTTTTTTTTCATTTCACATACGTATAATATCATGAGTTGTAGTGCTAGATGAAAATGCTCATTTATAAATGGACAAAGGTTGTTGGGCCTTTGTTTTTGAATCTAAAAGGTTCAAATAAGTTTGTTGGACCGTTTTTAAAAGTTGTTGGAATTGTGAATTGAGAAATTAATTTTTAACATTTTTTTTTTCATTTCACATACGTATATCATGAGTTGTAGTGCTAGATGAAAATGCTCATTTATAAATGGATAAAGGTTGTTGGACACTTGTTTTTCATTCTAAAGGGTTTAAATAAGTTTGTTGGACCGTTTTTAAAAGTTGTTGGAATTGTGAATTGAGAAATTAATTTTTAACATTTTTTTTTTCATTTCACATACGTATAATATCATGAGTTGTAGTGCTAGATGAAAATGCTCATTTATAAATGGACAAAGGTTGTTGGGCCTTTGTTTTTCAATCTAAAGGGTTCAAATAAGTTTGTTGGACCGTTTTTAATAGTTTTTGGAAGTTTTCTGTAGATAAAAAATTAATTTTATCCAAAATACTGTTTCGTGGTGCCAACTTCCAGCACTACATTTTATTTTTCTTATAGAGCTTTCAATTTTGACCAACATTTTCCAACAATCTTCCAACAATGTCCAACAATGGTTTATTCAAATTGTTGGTTATGATTTTGAAACTTTCAAGAAGATTGTAGTGTTGGCCATGTACTTGGCACCATGAACTTGAAAGTCTAATAACTTTTTTAAACTTTTCCAACAAATTCCAACAAATGTCCAACAATGTCCAACAAGTCGGAGTAGGGATTGTTGGAGTGTTTTTGGAAAGTTTTGAAGACTTTGTAGTGCCAACTTCACGTACCTTATTTAATATCCACTTACAATTATAGTATTCATAAAATTATTTTAAAAAACGCAGCGTTTGTTTTCAGACACCGTATAGCACTGTAGCCTACCCTAATTTAAAATAATGTAAAATTAAAAGTTTGCGTTTTTATTACTTCGGCGTCCGTTTGCAAAAACGCGAGCTGGTCGGCGTTTTCCGTCGTGTATGAAAACGCGATGGATTACAACCGTCGTATACAGCCCCTGTAATCGAAATCAATGTATTTTGATAGAAACAAAAAACGCGGCGTTTAACGCGGCGTACTAAACGCGACGTAAAACGCCTAGTATAGCCCCAGCCTAAAGTAATTAAAAACAAAGAACGAAAATTCATTTCACGAACTAAAAATGTTGTGGAAAAACAGTTGCATTATAATATCGACCCTAACAATTGGATATTCACAATTCATATGAAGTTTATTTTTTTAAGTTAAAATAATGTTTGTGTACATTTAATAACTACCCGATTCCATTATGTCGTTTATAATAATTAAATTCCTTTGGCATATAAAATAAAAATTGTAATTTACTGTGGAATCATATGTTTCGCGAAAATGAAATATTAATAAAAAAAAAAAATAAACAAATAAAAACTATTATTAAAATATATTGTACTCGTGGTTCTGTAATGTACACATTTCTCGGATTACCCGTACATCGAAATATCATAATATTATTGTTATTGTTGTCGATCAACTTCAAATGTCAATGTTGTTGATTCGATGTCGACAAAAAAACGGATCGTCGATCACGAGAATCCGACGGTATATACTATATAATATGTAATCGGTGGCGCATTTCAGTAATGAATTTGGTCGATTTCATGTGAGAGTAGGTACATGCGCCACTCGAAGGTCACAAAATATCGCGCAGCAACATTGTATAGTAAAATACCCTATACCAGCTGTCACCAACATTTTAACGACCCTCACGTAAACAAATACAAAAATAGTAAAAATAATTAGTACCCATATGATAAATTCATTAAAGATACTAGACGTTTCAAATCTAGTATAGTTAGGTATTACGTTTTAAAACAAATTATATATTAAAAAAAAAAAAAACTTAACGATAAAACACGTGGATATTTTTAGCTTAAAATCATCTTTGCTGTAGTTGGTCAGATATTATTTTGTAAATTCCTCAGATCCAAAAATACGATAAAACTCGTTTTCGATACATCTTGCCAAGTCTTATTATTATTATTATTTTTTAATTTAGTCATCGTAGAAAATCCAATTTTGACAGTGATTATTTTCATAAAAATTACACATAACTGTAACAGGCTATTTTATGTATTCGTGACCATAAAACAATGTATGAGAGACTACCAATGGCGTCACTACCCCAGGTTGATAATTATTACTAAGAGACGCTGTGGCAATAAACCCTTCGGAACACATATACTCGTATATATAGATAATATTAAAATATTAATTTTAATAACAGACCGTCGTCAGAAGCCGCTATTTTTAATCGGTTAAAAGCTTAAACATTTCTACACATGGAGTATCCGCATTGTTTTACTTAGGTTAAATTTAATACTATGCTAAGTTTGAAATACTTTTGAAAAAATGCCGGTTTCGCGTTCCACATATATATTATGACCATGTGACTGTTTCAACCGTGGTGGTCGAAATTATATTTGGTTTTTTACGTAAATACGCATAATAAGTATAATACAATAAAAAATATAATGTAGTCAGTTGATAAATGATGATTTGCACAGAATAAAACTACATAATAGAAATGTTTTATCAAACCCTAGGAGATAAATACCTCTGCAATTCTCGTTATAAAGTTTTTTTAAATATGTAATATATTACGAAGAGGTTGTAAAATAAATTATTTCAGCAATCAATGTAATAAAATGGAATGATAAACGTCTGATTTTTAAGAAAAATACTAAAATATATAATTTCAGGATTTGCGAATGTAATTTAACGTCCATCTTGTAAAACATTTTTAACGGTCCTCTTGGATTTAATTGCTTTTTTATTTTACAAAAAGATATATTGAATTTATTCATTTATACGTAAATTAACTATTGAGTAATTAATGAAGAAAGGAAGTAAACTCATTTTAAAGTTTAAATTAGTGTATTAAATTCGATAGAATGATTGACCGATACAAAGATGGCGGAACGTGGTGACGATTATCATAGTAAATTAAAATATTGTCATAATAAGGGTTAGCATTCTATATTATCATCTCTACATCATTTTTTGAATGGGCACCCAACGATATTCTTCGATCCGCAACGACAGACGACTGCGACGAGCCCACGATACTCGCGTGAAGTATTTTACTGGATTCTTGACGATTGACGGCGCTCGCGCGTAGTAATTTATTGCTCTCTTTATTTCACCGCGTGTATCACGAAAACGCACGTGAACTCTTATTTTTTCGGCGACCGCGTCACAAATGGAAAAGAAAAAAATACACGGCCGTGCCATAAATTACAACCCATCCAAGCCCGGAGAAAAAGCATAGTGAACAATATGTCTTTCGGATAGATTTGTGAGAAAATTCGTTGTCGTCGTCAGCGTCGTCGCGCGTATTGACAAGGCGAAGACTGGGGCGGAGGTGGCAGCGTGAGTTTCGTGTGACCGGGTAGCGTGTTTTCTAAACATGAGTTATACTCAGAACCTTTTTTTTACTGATTGGCTCATTGTCATTTGGATTGTCACTATTTTCATAAGCACATTTATACATAGAACACAATGATTTATATAACACGTATATACATAGTATTGCATAATAGAATCATATGAGCATTTATACGGTAAAGTGCTAGGCTGCCTTATCACAATATGACATGAGAAAACCAATAATGATATCAGAAGATATAATTTTGTGAAATCCAAGAATCGAAAATATCTATAGACATGTAATGAAAAACCACCTCGGGTTTAATAGAATCAAGGAAAAATAAATTTTCCGAAAAAAAAAAGGAAAGTGGATCGCTATGCTCGTTTGGTGTAATCACTACACTCCACAAATCAAAAATATCCCTCCATTTTTTATGAAAAACTACCGTGGGCACGATAGGTCAAGTTTATATCGTGTCATTCCAGTTCGAAACAGTAAAAAAAGAAGTACAAACAACTTGACAACACAAACGACAATGCCAATTGACGGCGAAGGCGTGAATTAAACGTATAATAATACCATTTTAATTTTTTTTACATCATTCCGATATACAAAACGTGGTAATTCAATCAGGGCAAAAGAGTTGTGTACGTAGAGGCCAACATTTGCAAAATACGCGAACGGGTGGCATGGTGGCTGTGGTGACGACGACAACCCCGTTACGACTATACACACCGTTCATAAATCATTGTCTACTTCAGACGTGTCCCGTGCCACACGTCTCCGACGATGCCACCTCAGCCGCCCCGTTGATCTCATTAACCACCACCATCCGCGCGCCAAGTTGAGTGCCACCTAACGCCTCGAAAAACATGTCTCTCATGGCTCTCCACCGTCGACCCGCGGCCGTTCATATATAGATATATATATATGTGTGTGTGTGTGTGTGTGTGTGTGTGTGTGTGTGTGTGTGTGTGTGTGTGTGTGTGTGTGTGTGTGTGTGTGTATGTGTGTTTGCGCGCGCGCGTATTATTTCATACGCACACGTACGAGTCGTATACGTTTCAAACGTCAACCCGATCACAGCTTGACGAGGTGGCACGCAGTCGAGAAAACACCGTCTCTCCGTAGTCGCTCGTATTCGGTTTATATGGAAACGAACAAACGAACATTCAAACATTGACGTATATACATTATACATACAATGTGTCTCGCAAAAATTTACTCAGTGAAATTTAACCCCAAATGGTGCATAAATCACTTTTTTTTTCACCAATTATTCGAAATTCTAACAATGCTATATTTGTATATACGATATTTCGTTTGATCCTTTTTTTCTAGGTACGTGGCTTTTTAAGTTTATAGTTTTTTTTTTAATGGTTACAAAAATGACAAAGAATAACTACGTTTTAAAAAGTTGTAATATTTTAATTCATATTATAGGATCCATAGCTTAAGAGACATAAGTGCTGAATTGTTATAAACAGTTGAGTAGTGGTAGCACATTTTTGCCGGGTACTCTTGGCTTATCCTTTCAACTGCTTTATTCTTTTAACTTTGTATCTTTTGAGCTATTGGTCCCATAATACACATTTGATTATAAATAATTTCTAAAATAATGTATTCTCTTTCTCTGTAATATTATGTCATGAAATATCGGTAACCATTTGAGAAAACTAAGAAACTTGACAAATCACGTAGATAAGAATAGAATAAAAATTGCTCTATTTAAAAATTAAGTTCTATTCGTATTTTAAATATTTTTCAACGTGCATGGCGAAAATTTAAATGTATTGCCCCGATTTAAATCACATCGGGCCAGTGTTCGTGGGACTCTCTTCATAAACCGGTGTGTAGATACACTCTGTATTATATTTCGTCAAACTACCGACATCGACGACGCCTGGTTAACGTTTCGAAGCACTTTACGTACGCTGCTGCTGTACAACAAACGGCCTGTCGATCGATTGTCGACTGTCGTGCATGTTCGAGATCGGCCGCGGCCGTCTGAAAAACAAAACGAACGACTGCCTGCGTCTTGTGCCACACCGGACGACGCGGTGGGTCACGCGACGAAATCGGCAATCGAATGACACCGCGAATGATCGTATAACGATAATATTATAATTAATGTAAAAACACACTCGTTCTGACTAAACACGAGTTCTGGCACTGCGGGGTGACGAGACGACGACGTCTTTCGTTAATAAATCACACTGCCGTTACGCGCGTACCACGTGAATCGTTATTATTACATTGTTATAATATTACGAATGACACCGCATTACCCGCCGCACGTACACACATAATATTATCACGTAGAAATCTATTTATCTCGCGTCGAGCATTATTCGTATACGATCGAGCGTTCTAATTACATGTGACGTGTGATTAGTATATTGTCGATAGAGTGCAAAGATTAATAGCAGCCGATCCGCGCGGTTCGAAACGAAAAAAAAAAAGTAGTAGCGTAGGCATTATAACATAATAAAGGAAATCGATTCGAATCGACTGCAATACGAAATATCCTTTCACCTCCGAACCGTCGGTTTAAGTTCCGAAAACCAAATCACTTTTACCTGGACCCTGCCTACTGAATGATTATATGCTACCTACTATTAAAACGAAGGACAAAATTATACGAGGTCGTTACGAGTATGGCTAAAATAAAAATACTAAAAAACGTTGTTCGGCAAAACGATAGAAGTATTTTTTTTTTATATATATATATTATATATTAATATTTAATATTAATCCTTGATGTTATTACGATGCTTGTTTGTGTTGATGGAGTTCAAATAACAATTTACTTAAATGGTCACCACGGTAGAACATAATTTTAATCGTATAATTCATGCGATTTCAAAATATTGTACGGGTGATTTAACTTCAAGAAACATTTATTAATATACTCAATTATCATAAAGATACTCTTAACAGTCTAAAAACAGGCCAATGTTTTTCGCGATATTATTTTCGTTTCAAAATGACGAACTATGAAAGAAAATAAAGGTAATCAAAATTACGTCGGAAAATTATTATTCTCTTATAAGTTTACTTGTTAATAATATTATACTTTTTAAAAATCAAAAATATATCCATTTATATTAATAAATACATAAAGTCTTAAATTTAAAAACCTTAAACTTTAACTTAACGCAAATAAATATTATTAAAATTGCCTAATATTTCATTAGCTTTAATGAACTTGGCACAATTTACTATTTGTGTAGCATTTAAAGTTAACTGATCAAGTCAGAGTTATTTGAAAAATATTAAAACAACAATCTTAATGATGCACAAAGTTTTTCATGAATATATTATAATGTTTAAAATGTTTTTCATAACCAAGTAAATAAACACGTCTTAATTTTAAACGTACTTTTTTAAATATTGTTTTAATAAAATATTTATAATTCTTTACAGATAATATGCAATAGAATATTCAATAAAATCAAGTTTTGTCAGGCCATGTTTTTAGGAAAGTAAAGAAAATATTCAAACCTTACCTTTTTTCGGGAGATCTGACAAATGGGATATCTTTTGTTCCATATTTTAACTTTTTTTTTAATTAATACTCTAGTATATTGAACTATAGTAAAATCAAGTCAAGTATTTTTTTTTATTTTCAGATAATTTTATTCTTCTGTTTGAAAAAAAGTTGAAATATCCATTTGGTAAATAAGATTTTTTAAAAAAATTTGGTGATAAAATATCCTATTATTGTAATGCCGTTGATTTATTATGATTTTTCATACTTTTTAATCAGTGATTTAGATTTATTTTTTCATTAAATATTAAATTAGAAAAAATTGATAAACAATATTATTAAGGTTTTCAAAAATCTGTAAAAAAGTCATAGAAAATTATCTAAATATATACCAATGTTGGGATTAATATCCATTAATTATTATTTTCTCAGCCCACTGAAAGCGTCAAATCAAAAACAAAGTAAGTAAATTAATAATGTCGTCATGGTTACTTTTTTTTCTTTTTTTTAACACTAGCCAATTGATTTTCATCAGATTTACATATAATATTAATCAAGATGCTAATGGAATTACATGGAATACTTCAAACAATTTTATTTTATTTCTTGCTAGCAAATTAAAAAAAATAATAATAATGTCAACTCACCCTTTGCTACGCCACTATCACAATAATTAAGTTTATTTATATAAGATAAGGTATAGTTATATTGACACAATAGTTTGATATTTGAGTTTAAACAACAACTTTTATGATAGGTCCAATTCTATACATAAATTTTTGACTCACGCTTGTAATTATAATTTCTCCCTCCTGAACTATTCAAATAAAATCAAATACTATTGTTTTTATTTCGCCATTTCATGTAATGAAACCAAACTAATTTAACACAATCGTAATTGTAGATATACAATCGAAATATATATTATGATTCTATCGAAATACATATAAACTAGTAATAAAAAATGCTGTTCTTTTTTCATGATTCATTGAATCCATATTTATTTTAATAATTATCATATATTGTATAAACATTTTTAATTTCTATTCTATATTACAATAAATGATTAATGTGCCAATTTCCATCCGCATAATTTATCCTTTAACATATTTTTTTTTCATAAAAAATAATTTATGCTTTCTGTTTGAAAAAAAAACGGTTTCCTCTTTTTTCATTTATATATTGACCCGGTTTTATTTAATAAGTTTACTGAACGATTAAGTCCATTGGTTTTTTTTTGTTTTTTTTTTTTGTGAACTTTTTATTTAGTTATGTTTATTCATCGTGAAAAAGTTTTCAGAATTTTAACAACCTCATCAAAATGAATATAAAATATATTTTAACAATTTTAACACAGAAGGTAAATCACACATTATAAACGTAAATTTATTTTGTGCTTGGTTCAAATTTCCATAAAGGAACATGATCCATAATTAAAGCTACTATTGCCAGTTGCATTACATAATCAAGTGTATTTTCTCAAATAAACACTACTTAAATGGAAAACTCATCAAAAAAATTAATTACCACTAGTTTCTTGAAATATTGTAGTTGTGGAAAAAAATCAAAAAATATTTTATTAATTTGAAGTCAATAATACAACAATGTTTTCATAATATGTCAAATGTACCAAAAAAACATCATAAGATAAGCTTTTTATTTAATAAAAATCATTCATACCATTGGTTACCATGACAACTAAAGTTGCGACGGATTTACGGATTTACAGAAATAACGGCCCTGTGCGTGCCCTACAAGTAAATCAGGAGAAAATAATTGACCCTAACATTATATTATAAGTAGGCATTAAAACATAGCAAACAAATTTATCAAACAAGTATCACATAAGCTAGAGCTCCAGAAAAACGTAGTACGTAATTAAAGTCGAATAATAAATACGATCAATTGAAACGAGCAAGTACCTACCTATTTAACACCTTTCGAATAATTCAATTAATAAATATAAATTCAAGATACATTTTACATTGTCACAGTTTACAGACTAAATTAGACAACATCTTATATGATTGCTACCAGCTTGATTCTTACTGACCTCATAAATTATTTTTTAACAAATTAAAACGCAAGCATAATGTTATGCAAAAACTAAAAATATAATAAAGTAATTTACATAATTATTGTCTTATTTTTGGGACCGGAGTTTCATCTCAACTCGGTGATATCCGATTGTATGTTTGTCTATCAACATATTTTTATTCACGTGCATATTTGAGCGCGTGCTTGTGTATAATGAAAATATTTCAATAGTTAAATCAAAATAAGCTAAATGTAATGTAAATAAAAGTCGGCTTTCTAACAGTTATAGTCACACTCAGAGCTGCGATAGAAACTGATGGTTATGAAATTCAAAAATAAAGGAAAACGGTAGACATTTTTCCGTAAGTTTAAGAAATACGTTCAATCACTGTGAAATGCGTGTGTTTTTGTCAGTAAAAATGCGCTGCGAATATGAAGAAGACGATTTACGTGATTTATTTCAATGGACTGAAAAATGTCAGCCAGAAATATTCCACTGGGTTGTTAAGAACTTTAGTTAACAGGTATATATTTGACACTTCATAAAATCCCTCAATAAAAGGATTTGATTCGTTGGGATAACAAATATCACAACATACTTCAAACAGACATTTTGAATGAAATTTGAATCGCTAAAGTTTGTCTCGAATATAATACAGATAGTTCCAAATTTTGTTTTTATTGTAAATCAAACGAAGCATTTAAATAATTTTGTGATAACAAATTGTATTTTGTTTTAAACTAATGAGTGTAACTATTCGGAAAATCCAATGGTGAATATCAACTCGAAATTCTTAAGAGACTCTTAGTTGATACACCCATGTGTTTAATAAATGTATGTAATTGAAAATGTATAATCCATTATAAGAGCATTTAATTATTGGAAAATTGGTTAATATGATTCAAAAACTAGCGAGGTCTCCACAGTGTTTTAAAAAGAATTTAAGAATTGACCATGGATAAAACAAATTATCTTTTAACTACTCCAATGTCTACAAATAATTTTTCCAATAAGTCTCTCTTACGAACACTTGTATACTTTGATGGAATTGTTTATATTGATAGAAAATCAATCATGGGTACGGCGTACTTACAATAATGACAAAAATAATGTGAAAACTTTACAAAAACGTTGTCAAAACTAAGGAAACTAAAAAACCGAATTAAATTTACTTCTCCGTGAAATACGAGTTTTAACATTTTTTCATCATTTGTCGAGACCCAAAATAAAAATTACAGTTTATTTTAATGTAACAATAACACTTATGTTAATGGTGTCTTGTAATTTTTTTATTTTTATTTAAAGGATTGTTTCGTATAAACTTCATTAATTGTCATTACAATGAATAACTTGTACAATTTCGGTTCTGGAAGTTCGTCTTTCACTATTTTGGACGAGATATAGATTTGGGTGAATTTAATTTCAAACAATCGATAATACGCGTCTCCAATAAAACGATTATGAAAAAAACTTCGGAGTAACCATGGTTTATACATTTTAGATTTCTTTGTCAAACTATCGGTATGTTTTATGATCAAAACGCTATAAAATTTTAACTTCAATAGATAATAAATATTTTCTCGCAAACGATTAAAAACTATTTTAGATTCTCAGTGAAACAAAAAACCTACCTATTGTTTTTACTATGATGTTCATTTATTTTTTCTAGTCTCAAGTCACTCTTTGGTACACTTAACACTGTCCTAAAATTTCATCCGGAAATTGTATGATCAAAATTTGAATTTACACAGTACTATGAAGTTTAATTTTTCTCTCTTCAGGCATAAGAGAAACCACGTCAAAAGTTTAGTAAAAACGATAAAATTTGATGTAAACGAGACTTACAATAAATCAATTTTAGTTTTTTACTCATTATTTATAAACGAATATTGCTAGAAACTTGATATTTTTACCATATATCAATTACACATTATTATATAGTTGAAAAATGTTTACAAAAGTTTGACAACTTTCAAGTTAAAAATTGGGCTTTGATACTTTACATTTGAAAGTTTATTTCTAATACAATTTTAATATTTGATATAACCCTACCCCGACATTTATACCTAACAATACTAATCAAGTTTTCAAAATCGTTACACAAGATTTTTTTTTAATCGGCGTTGAACTAAATTGTTATACAATTTTTACGGAATCGACTATTATTTACATACATTTTTAAATATTTTATTTATTCAAATTAAAAATCATTTTAAATATTTTTAAAACATTATTGGTTCATCCAATCATTATGAAAAACTAAAGCAAGGATTTATCGTTTCTTCAAAATGCAATACACCTATCACCAAAATCTTGTCTAAGAATCTAAGGATATCTATGGTACGTCATTTTTTCCATCTACATTCTAAGTTTTGTAATAATTGGATTGATTAATAATTATCTATTCACATATAAACCTAGAGAATTAATATAAATCAGTAGATTTCGTTTTATCTAAACAATTGTAAAAATACTCCTGACATACGATTTAAAACTGTTTTAAGATCGTTTGTTAGGTACATATTAGGTACATATAGGTACATAAAGTAAGGTAATGTTAAATTGTCACTCATTAATATCAAGAAAATGTTATTCAATAACAACTTTATAAAAATGAAGTATTTTTGATTTTACATATTACGCTTAAAAGCATAAAAATGGTCAAATATTTTGAAAAATTTTCAAGGCCACATATTTGATGATAAATTAAAATTTCTAATTCTTTGAACTTGTGGAATTATCCCTAAATAATTGGAATCAATTTAATGAAAATCTTGTTTACACCATATTTCACAGTTTTACTGTACTCAATTTTCCGATAGTTTTTCCTTACATGTAGAGTGGCTGAATATAATTTTTGAACCATAATTATTATTCGGAAAAATGTTTCCAGAAAAAAATTAAAAATAAACATCATATTAAAACCAAATAGACTTTTTCCATTTTCCTTCGCTTCACTCAAAATCTAAAACAATCAGGTTTGCTGTATAAGTTTTCAAAATTAAGCGGTTCACAAACATCATAAATAATTATTTTGACAGTCGACATAGTTACCATCACGTTTGATGTGTAACACGTGAACCCACGAGTATTGTTCAATCGCATTGATTTCGTTTAATAAAACAAAAAAGTGAATATTATTTACACGATACCCTTTTTTGTAGACTTTTTTATTAAAGAAAATTGTACAATGCCTTTGAGATACTCGTCTCAGCCAATTCTGATATTTCGTCACAGGTTAGCTTTTCTTTACAATAAACACCATGACAAGGTTATTAAAGACTAAGGCTTTTTCGATCTCAAACAAATACAAAAACGTGCGTCATCGAAAAAATAAAAGTATTGTTGGTGATGATTTCATAGTTTCCATTGATAAGATAGCGACCTTTAACAGTAAACGCAATGGTTTTTCTTTACTTATCTGATAACTTAAGCTCTCACAATAATCAGGGAACAAGTAGTTGTAATTTTTTTACAACAATAAATGATTACCTTGAGAAATTTTTCATCAAGTAGCTAAATTCTCATAAGATTTTTGATAAGATTAATTAAAATTTTAAATGGTATTCTAAGACTTAATTGGTTTACTTAAAACCGTTTCAATCAATTTGAAATAACAGAATGAAAATCAATGGTTTGGAATATAAGTTCGTTGGGATTGAATTTGGGCCAATATTTACTTATTTTTTGTTTAAAATATTCATATAGTTGAACTAAAAATTATAATTGAAGACTGAATCGAAAGCATCAAAACGTTAAATAATTTTCAGGGAATTGCATACCTTATACAACATTTGAACATTTCTTAATAAAACCAAAAAAGTATATCCATCTTATGTTACATTACTTCATAAACATCTGGTATAAATAAATAATAATTCAACTCTTCTTTTTACAAACTAAATAAGTACGTTTATTTGAAATTATAAATTTGATTTTTTTTTTTATATATATTATAAGTTTTAATTTTTAAACATAACTTTGATAATTTAATTTTTTCTAAATGGAATATTATAGAAAAATTAACTCTTATCTCAAATAAATTATATTTTGTTTACGAAATTAATATGTTTGAACACAATAGTTATTCCAGCAGTTAGGGTAAATCATGTATAAAATACGAATTTATGATTTAAAATATATTTATAAGATATTATCGAATAAAAAAATAAATAGAATAACAAAACTATATATTACTGGTGTATGTAATCATTTTAATTCACCAGTTTTTTTTAAATAAAGTTACTCAATTTGAAGAAAAAATAAATCAACAAAACAAAATTAATTTTTTTACTTTAATATTTTATTTAGATTTATTTTTGTTCATTGTTTTTAGATTTGTACCGATTTAAAATAAATAATAACTATAATTTAATTCTGTATTATACATCAAACAACATTTCTTAAAATCAAAACCAAAAATACTAATTAAAATTGAATATTTTAATTTTGACATTACCTAAGGGCTTAGAGTTAAACTTAAATTTGAAAATTATTCATACATCACATGACACTAAAAAGTAGTAGATATTAGGTGAATAACTACACAAGTTAATAAATTGGAATGCAAATGGACTACGACAGTTATAATTATTATAATTGTAACAATTTTTATTAAAACTCATGTAATTTGTCAAATTTAAAAACAAATAATTCATTATAATTTATGACTATAGATTGGAAGAGTGTTCCTATTGAAAAAATTATACATAACAGTATATGACCATTGAATGAGTTTAGTTATTTCGTCTTCGTAAGTTAGTTTAGGTAATTAATAATTATTTACGGAAAATTAATTACTGAAATTATACATAATATATAAAACATGTATCAATAATTATTAATACTAATTTAAAAAAAAACTCAAAATAACCATTACATAATCCTTGTCGATTCAATATCTTAGTTTTCAATAAATCTTATTTTTTTTTCCATAGATTTTTATTTATTTTTATATGTATCAATATTTCAAATTGTTCAATTGACAAAATTCAAATTTGTACATTTATCAGTTTAAATTACAAATTTCAAATAGAGTTGGGATGCCATGTCTCTGCACTTACATTATGTAATGTGTACATCCAGGCATTTGTTCTTAATTTTTATAACAACATTATATTCTTATAATGTTTATATATGTTCTTAATTGTTGTATTCAAATCATAAATTTATTTCATGCTTAACTATGCTATTTTAATGCGATTTTGTGTGACGATTTGATTGATTGACATTGGCATCGCTGAATAATTAATTATTGTAATACGCATTGTTTAAAAGCAAAATTGAAAAAATACCATATTTTAATCGCTTGTAGAAACAAACAAATAAACCACTTTATACTAACGGTGTCAAGGTCGGGTTAATAAGACGTTGATCTTCTATTTTCATTTTCTTTTTTCTGTGTCAAAGTTATTATCCGTAACACGATAGTACGACCAGTTCAAGGACCCATGAAAGATATCAAATGAGATTCATAAAACGAATCCACAAATTAAAATAATCATAGTTTACAGAAACGCACAAATATTTAAAATAAAAATAAAAGTGAGATAGAAATCCTAACAAGGACATGCCTTGTACCAATACATTAGGAGTAACATCTACACGGTTTTCCATCAACCAATTGAAATCTCGCTAAATAAACTTTTTTTAATAACTTATTACTCGCCTGGTAAATGTGACTCGTTGAAGTATGTTTTCTCCATGACCTTTTTAGTTTGGTTTATCCTACAACAAATAATAAAATATACAATTTAATTAATAAAAGTACGATAAAATATTATTTTACGAATTATATCACTAGTAAAATATATCAAAATATAAATTTCAGTTTTGTAAAAATTAATTTAAATGCGCTTGATACGTGATAAACATTTAGTGATGTATAAAATATAATGTAATATTGATTCCAGACACCTCCAGCGCATGACAAATAAATGACATTCAGTGCTATGATTAAATTACAATAATTCGCGTAATTGATAGAATATTAATATTTAAATGTAGATAGATTTTAGCTCCACGATTGCAAAGACGTGATAGATGCCTATTATTTTTTATTATGCAAAAATTCACGGATGAAATACAACGTGTTTCAGTCTCCACGACCGTAAATATATTAAAATATAATGATGCTGCATTAACCTTCATGTCTAGTGAGACCAATTGAACGAGCACAGGTTTTGTAGACAAGGCCATTATTATCCTCGAAAAAAAAAATTTTGAAAGAAGTAATATAGACAGTTCTTTGTTTATACGTTTGAATCATACATATACGTTTATATTTTATTTACAAAATAATATTTAAAAAAATTAATTTTTGTGTTATGTGATTGCAATTAATATCGAGAAAGTACATTTGAAACAAACATAACAATTCAAAAAATAACCATGTATTAATAAATAATTTAAGGGTTTTTTCATAAACTTTTTGGCCATTTACGTGAATCACAAGCAGGTATCAAGATAAATATCAAATTTTGTTGTCAATTTATTGAACAACATAAGCATTTAGAAAAGATAATTTCTAAAATCCATGTATATTTTTACTTAAATGAACACAAAATTCGCCAAACAATAGCATTTATTTTCTTTTAACTTTTTTTTTATATCTACAGTTTATTTTCTTTTAATAAATCAGTCAATGGTCAATCAAACAAAAAATAAATAGAACAAAACCAAAATTAAAAAAAAAAAAATTCTTGGACCGTGGCTAACAAGATGAATCTAAAATTTAAAGTTAACCTAATGGTATACTTGATTTTAGTTTCTCGTATTATATGATATATAAACTGAACATTTAACTATATTTTATATGCAGTAAGAATTAAATTTACTTTCGATATTCAATGAAAAATCGGTCAATAACGTACAACTTGAGTTGTTAATGGTCATTTTCGGTAACTAATAAACATGAAAATTATTAAAAATGATTAATGGCTTCGCTACAATGGATGTTTTATGTGAAAATACAAACGAATAAGGTTGTTTAATTTAATCATTGGTGAAAAGTAAACAATACACCATTGTATTTTATCGTGTATAATTTTAGTAAAATTAATCAATCAAACTAATAGTTAAAATATGTAATTGATTTTTGAAAATAACTCATGATCGATGTACTTAATAAAGAAAATATATCAACGCAGTTTTCGCCAATACTTGGAGACAACGGAATTTCGTGATATAATTTTACGTTCGCGTTTTAGCTTATGATTATTGTAATTTAAGATGGTTTTCTTTTCGGCCAAATTAAACTTTTCTCTTTTTGACCGTCGTCTCTTAACGGCCATACCGTAACTTTTGTTTTCAGTCAGTACACAATAATGAGTATACCAATGGTAAATAAAAACTACATAATTATTATAACTCGTTTGTCATCGCGATAATGTTAATATAAATTTAAATTTAAATTATTATTGAAAAATTACGAAAATTCAAGAAATTGCTACATCCACCAACAGAAAATTGTAAGTAATTCTAGAATACAAATTCTTCCAAAATTTTTGACAGTTATTTTCTTAATATTTCTTGACACCTGTATAATATTTATGAGGTCCAAACTGAAACATATATCAAGTTGAGAAGCGTAGATAGACCCAAAATTACTCAAAGAAATCAAAGTTTGTAGATGGTTAAAGAAAAATTAAACCATTATATTTCAACACCAAAAAGGAAAAATTCCACATTTTAAATTTTTAAGAAAAAGTATGTCATATTTATAAAAAAATTGACAGAGTTAATATATTTACTATATGCATTAATATGTATACTTACAATTCTTATTTTCTTTATTTATTCTCTATTATTACTTATTTTTTTGATTTAATATGACTCATATTTAAATTTATCTAATGCAAAAATTATATCAACATTAACAATAATATATAATCACCATTATTTATCATTGTTACCTGAAATTGTTTATTAGCCGAAAATGGACACAATAAAACGTTTGTAAAGAGACACAGGCCAAAAATATTGAAGGAAAGAAAAGATTCGTTAGGGTCAAAAACAATTTTGCCTCTAATGTATAAATTTGTATACTTAGAAAATTAACTAATATAGAATCTTTTAATGATATGTTAGTAATAATTGCATTAAGTACAAAACAATGAACATAATTTTTACATTAGCTCATTAAAACCATAGTTTTTAATAATTCTAACGAATTTGTAATAATTCATTGTTGTTAAAGATAATAATAATCGAAAGTATTGTTTTTCGAAGAATCATAAAAATACACATCCTCGTTACTCATAAAATCTCAAAAAAAAAAACAAAAAATGATTTAACAATACAAATGGAATCCAGAATAATTCGATTTATATTTTGAGACGATTGAATAGTTTTACAGGCACTCAATTTTAAATTTAATGAATCCAATAATAACATATGTACACTGTACAGTATCATACATACGAACTCATATTATTATGATTATTATTTTATATATATATATATATATATATATATATATATATATATATATATATTCATTAAGAGTCTGCAGCACACAGTAATTCTCTTCAACTGCAAGTGCATTTATGTGCATCGTACGCCAGTGTAGCTATAGTAAGCATAATAGGTAACTTGATTTTAGAGACGCACGAATATTCTAACAAGATAGTAATATGAATATTGACATTATTCAATAATTTATTATTTTATACATTTTATATGAATTATCTATTCCACTGTTATCAATAAAAATTGAAAATTATTAGAAATAATGAACAACTGCAATAACTTTATTTTTTTTTACAACTATTATATTACTTATCTATAAGATATTAGGTAAATCTAAAAATAGTCAAACGTTTCAAAACGATTGCCTATAAAACTCAAAATAGGCTTCTGATAGCTTGTGATAAAAACTTAAAGGAATACATAATATAAAATGAACATTTTCCAAAAGAACATTAGACCGCTAGTGTAGTATAAGACAATCGTGCAAAAGAAAAACTAGTTTCGTTTTTATGAAATATGTTCTCAACGAAAACCATTCTGGATTATTCGCAGGCGCAGTACTGTTTCGAAACGCGGTTCGGTTCGAGATCATTTCCCAGAGCAATGGGGCGAAAGCTGAGTGAACCGTACGACCTGGAGAATCTGATCGCGCCCATATACACGCTAACCACAGTCGGCACGGGCGTGGACGGCGCTGGCTGGATGGGCTACAGAGCCATCCCCGTGGACGAACCCAAGCCACGGACCACCATGTTCCTGATCGACATTGGTCTCAGCCCAAAGACGCTCGATGCCATGTTGCACATATTTATCATATTCCTCGTGTTGTTCATCATCATAAATTGTATGTGTAAATTCGTGTTTTTGTTTTTGAAATAACGTTATCGATTTGTATATATTTATGATAAACTCGTGTACAGACGGAATCGATCCACTTAAATAATTCATTGTTAAGTCAAATATTTTTTTTCAATCTATTGTACATGTTAAGTTAATATTTATTTCACCCTCTCGTTTTGAAAAAAAAAAAAAAATTATAAATTTTATTATTGACGACAAAAATCCTATTTAATCGTTTCGCTATCCCGGTAATTCGATAACAACACGTCATATTATCATTTAGGGAACACAGAATAATGTAATCATCTATTCGAACGAAATCTCTCGATGTTTCTTTCCCGCACTACTGAATAAGACGAAATGAATATCCAGTGAAAAATCTTGATGATATCGTGATATTTATTTGTAAGCATATTTAAAACCTATACCAGATATTGCAATTGCGTTCGATTAAAGGTTTTAACTAAACGTTAAAATGGCACGTGACTGTAACCTACGTCAGTCATCCACGCGTATCTCAAGTAGCTTGTCGAGACTAAAATGCTAAATTTATCGTTAACTATTAATTTATCGTAGTATTTAAGTTTCGAAAATTAAGTATATATGTTTATAATTAACTTTAATTAAGTATTATACTGAAATTATATGTCAGATTTTATACTCAATCGATTGAGTAATTTGTCAAGGAATATAGGACAGATATGTGTTCAATTTTCGCGTATTATAAATATAGGTACTATAACACTGTTGATTTTATAAGAATGTACAATTTCAGTGTAGAATTGATATATAACGATTAAGAAATTAATCCGTATGATGTACAAACCAATTAGTTTAATTAATTAGGAACTCAAATGTTAATCAATTGCTAAAAACTCGTATGTGTACCTAATAACGTCATTATTTGTGTATATGGAATAATCTATATCTAATTTAACGTAAATTGTTAGTTTATGAAAATTTGTATGACAAAATAAAAAGTGTAATTGATGAATAAAATGTAAATTCATTTTTTCTATTGACATTTTATTTATTTCCAAATGAATCACAATTTGAAAAAACGTTCACTTAAATATTACTGTAGATTATGTAAGTGCAGATATAATAAAAACGGTATAAATATGTAAAAAAAAATAGTAATAATAACATTGTAATGAAGGACATTTCATGCGTTTATCCATACGTTCATTTTATCAACCGTGAACATGTTAATATTAAGCGATTAATTTCTAACAGTGTCAATAAATAATAAATTCATACTCTAATAGGATAAGTGATCTAACGTAAAAATATATTTTTGGCAATTTATGAATAATTATTTGATTCTGGTTTGAATTCAAAATAAAACTCTTCATGTATGAACAATTGAAAAATTTAAATAATATAGTCCATAGAGCATAGACTTATATCTAATATATTAGATCGTACATTATATAACGTGATTTAACCTAGAACTTTATAGAACGTACTCGAAAAAATGATTCCCGAATGTTACGTAATTGTTTTCATCCCAAATTAACATCCTCAAATTAAAATTTGAATAACTACATTGGTTTTTTTAAAGGTATACATATAATTGCATATATAGTGATGAGATTATTCTCATGAAAAGTAAGTGTATATTATAAACACAAAAGTATTAAATACAATTCCAAACTCAATTTCATAATGTGGTGTTTTACATTATGTGTCAAATGCATATAAAGTGTGTAGTATATGATGTATAATACATATTTTATAATGCAAATGAAACAGTGAAACAGTGAAAGAAACAGTGCGTTTGAATTTTTCTAGTATAATAAATATTACGAATGTAATACACAGAGTGTCTCAGGATGATTTAACAAATTAAATAACTTTTGTTCTATTAAATATTTTCAGATTTTTTTTTTTTAATTATTACCTGCTTTATTACTGTGCTCTAACTGTAATATTTTTTTTATAGCTTTGTGGAAAAATCTAAATATTTGTTTTGTTATTCTAATTTTTAGAAAAATTTTTGTGTTTGAAATTCTAATAAATTTTCATCCGTTCATTTTCAACGACTTTTTAAGTTTTTGAACATATTTTATGTAAAAATAAATCGATATCTCTTATTCAATCTTAATTATTGAACACGCCATTTTAGTAAATACATATTTTCAAAAAGCTAGAAAAATCATAATAAATAAGTGACATAATATAGATTTTTTACCGCAAATATTTTCCTAAAAATCTAGTTTGCAAAACGGTTATTTTTGTTTTTTTAAACTATAGAGTAAAATTTGAAATTTTCAAATTTGAATCCTGAAAAAAAAAATTAATATGATTTTAATTCACCGCAGTACTATTTAATTTAAAAAAAATTCAAATAATAAATAGAACTAGGTATACGTAGAAATGAAGTAGCTGATACGCTAGCTAAATCTATATCCAACACAATTCGAAAGCACATGAGTTGCGTCCCATAAAGAAGGTATATATGAATCGAGTCCGGGACGCAATTCGTGTATTGGAATCAGGGGTTCTCATAAACAACTCATAATTTAATAAATAACAATTTGTTGCATTTTATTTTCATTCATAAATTTGACGTGCAGATGACTTAAAACTATTAAAACTAAATTAAGTTGACCAAAAACGACAGAGAAAAAAAATAATATGGCTGTTTCAGGTCACCTTGATTTTTAGGTAACTTGAAACAAGTTTAAATATATGTGAAATTTCTATTGAGACGTATTTAAGGTCATGAAAGACTGTTACAAAATATATTAAGTTTTTTTTTAAATAAAATTTATTAAAAAATAAACCGGCTACCTTACTACAAAAAAAAGTTGTGAAATTAACGTTTGCAATAAATACAATGAAATATATGAAGAACAACGTATAAAATACCTAATATGTTTACAGTAGGTATAGGTTTAGTGAAATAATTATAACAATGACATTGTAAATCATTCGTTAATTTTCTATTATAATAATATTGAAATAAAATGTATACTTTTATAATTCCGACTTCCAGGAAGACGAATGTATTTGTTTGGAATATAACTTAATAATTCTGTTTCAAGTAGTCACTCAATATATATATATATATATTTTTTTTTTTTTTTAATATAAATCTTACGTTGTAAATTAGAATAATTTGATACTTTTAAAAGTATTTTAAAAAAAATACTGTTTTGATGAAAATTTTCGATTATTTTAATCGGAAGATATGATAAGGAAATCACAATAATGATAAAAATATTATCCATCACAAAAATAGAAAAATAAATTTCACGCAGTTTCAATTAAATAATATTAAATACCCTCTATGGTATATCGATATATTTAAACAATAACCAATCTTATTCAAATCACCTAGATTGACGGTATCTCAAAAAATGGAGAACCCCTGGAATTAGAAAAAAAATAATATTACCTTAACGACATAGCGTGGCGCGATTCTTGTGCACCTTTTTCACAGGACGCAACTAAGGTGCTCCGTACAATTCTACCATATTTAGCGCAACTACCTTGGACCGATTCTATAATAATCATTCGTCGTCACTTAATCAACTTTTGGTCCAATTACTGGAATAACTTGCCGGCTAACTTTGCAAGTAAGTACAACATAATTGTCCCTAAATATATAATAAAAAATACTTTTGGCTTGACGACCTAAATCTACCTAGATCTACTATTGCCAGTTTCAACTGACTTCATGTAGATCATTCGCTTCTACCTGATCATGCCTATAAACTTGGATCAAATGATTCTCTCTTTGCACATTATACTTAACTGAAAACGTCCCTCTTTACACACCAAACGTATAATTTTCGGAGTCGGTAAATTGCGTCCCTATAAGTACGGTCATGGTCATATACTATGTGAATTGCGACCCGCGTACTTTTAAAACATACGTGAATTGCGGCCCGCGTACTTTTAAAACATACGTAAATTGCGGCCCGTGTACTTTTAAAACATACGTAAATTGCGGCCCGTGTACTTTTAAAACATACGTAAATTGCGGGCCAAGTATTTTTAAAACATACGTAAATTGTGTCCCGGGAACTTAAGAAAAAAAATTAACTTTGCTTCCTTTCAGTCTCCTATTGACACAACCAGACACAGAACAAGAAACCACCATGATGTTGAATTACTTGAATTGCAATTTATAGTTTATAGTTTATAAATTATAATCGAAAAATTGTGTTTCAATTCGAATCCATATAAAAAGATAACTGATATATAAAACAACATTTTTATATTATATCTTTGGTTTCAATCACAGAAAAATTATATTTCATAGAATAATATAAAATGTCATTGATTAATCAATCATATTTTGCCCTGTTCGCATATGGATTCTAGTCTTCAATTTTATTCGTTGAGTCGGCTATCTAGTTGTTTTATATATCTGTGGTTGCTCTACAGTTTACAGTATTTTTTTTCAATCTAATAAAAATGGACGTTATGAAAAGTGAAAGGAATAAAACGTTGAAAATAGTTAATGGTTTCAAATTTCGTTTTCATAAATTTCTAAACAATGATATTCAACGTTGGTGTAGCACAGTTAAAACGTGTAAGTATTTTTTGAAATTTGATGATAATAATATTTTTATAGATAGTTTTAAGTCTGTTATAGTTATAGTCCTAAGTCTGAAAAATGGGAAGGAAAATATTGGTTTTGTGGAAAAAAGGCTTAGACGTAATTTACATATTAATAAAAAATACCTAGTTAGATAGGCATATGTACAAAAATATACCCGGGCCGCAATTTACGTATTTATAAAATATACCCGGGCCGCAATTTACATAAAAAATTTGAAATGGGACGCAATTTACAGAGACCCATAATTTTGCTCAGTTACTTGTAATCTATTAATATTCCAACCAATTTTTCTTCTATATCATCAAATCTATAGAGGTCATCAAAAAGATAATTAACTTAGTAGTAGAAGCTAGTTTCGTTATGTGAATTCTGTATTGTCAATGTTGTAAAATGTCTTCATTTTTGTTTTTAATTTGTATTATTTATTATTTTTATTGACATGATATCGTTTTAGTGTATGACTTATGTGAGCTGTCACAGTCACCGACTAAAAACTATAATGAATTTAAAAAAAATAAATAAATAGAACAAAATGTATCGTATTTAAAAAATCAACTTGGGACACGCTGTATAATATTTATGATAACTATCAGTATACGTCTTTTTTAAAAGCGCTTTCAATTGTATAATCTATATAATTTTCATACAATATCACTCGCAATTTAAACTCAACTTAATAACTTCCTATTATATGTAAGTTCTCCGATCGATTAATTGAAAAACAAAAACTCTACAAGGTATTAGAGACTGTTAATAGTAGATATTGTAAAAACCATTGTATGCCTTTAAATTATCACACTAAAACACATCGTAAGTATCTCACTACTCACGAAGATTAATACAATATCTATACCTGAATCCGTACATAAAAAATCAAGAAGAATGCATATATTGTATCACGTACGTTATACCTACACTATTTTTCTTATAATTTTTTTTATAATTAAAAAAAAATGCTAATTACAATATACAACAAATATATCATATAGAATACAATTAGTACTATGAGTAAGTACAACAACATATTTTATTTTATTCAAATAAGGTACCTATACTGAAAATTTACAAGAAAACTCCCAGCAGAGCCATTCGACCAAACACACTATTTAGGTAATTTCGTTGAGTTGGTTTAATAAAGACGATGCATCAACGGTAGAGGAAATAACGAAAGTCACGCACAGGAAATGTTTAATTTGCATAGTTAAACTAACATTATTAGATCCTGTACTTTATCTATAACGGTTTACGCATATGACAATGGACACTTCTTACAACTCAACCGTCTATCAAAATCAATCGAATCGCAGAGTTATCTGCATAATTAATGTTACGGAAATTATTGTAACAGAGTCAAATAAAATTTTATAAAAATTAATTCGCGGTTGTAAATATCGATCAGTGTAAATATAAGTTGTACGTTTCAGTTAATACAAATCTAAGTATTAATTGTTTAAAAAAAACAATATTTTTGTGACTGCAATTCAATAACCGTACGTTTTTATTAAAATACTTATACAGACGTATTCAAAAATATTTTTTGGGAGGTAGAGGTTTAAGAGGTTGATAAAACTGTAAATAATATCAACTAATTACTATGGGTACGTACATTAGAATATAATTTTAAACAAACTATCTCAGGAGAGGTATTGAACTCCCAAACCCCCACCGGTATATAGGCCTGAAAATTTACGAATTAGCAGAGATTATCTATGAGACTAAAATCGTGTAAGTAAATACACCACATTTTGTGCAGTACGAAATGTTGAGTGTGTAAATATCATACATATAAATTTGGTGTTTAATATTAATTTTATCATTTTAGATTTAAAAAACTGCTTGATTTAATTTTGAAATTTATGGAGGGCTGCAGTGCAATAAAATAACACAGATATCATCGATATTAAACTATTATTTTTAATGGTTTAAAAAAAAATGTTAGTGTTTAATTTATTAGTATTTATTTAAATTTTTTGTAGCGTGAGTGCAGCCAATGAGTAGTATGATGAAATTGAATTATAATAATATTATGAATATTAAAAAGCTGATATTGATTAATAGAAAGCTTTTTATGATCTGGCATGTTTATTATCTATTAATAATACCTCGAATTCTATTAAAACTAATTTTTTTTCATAATCCTAGTTTTTACTAACCTACTTAATATTTACCCGAATCGTCACACACGTTTCACTGATATTTGTATTGTTACTAATTTTAACATGGTCTACTGTTATGACATTTTGAATTCCATTATAAATTTTTTTCAATACTATACTGAAATCGTAGTTATTTCATCTTATAATATAATAGAAATGTTTTGAATAAATTTGGATATTTTTTGCCTGTGGATTATCCATCACTAAAACATAAACATTATTTTATTTTTTTATATACGTCTTTTCAGACGCCAGAGTAATACGTTTTTATTAATTGATTCAAACACTTATCTTAACATGTCCTAGACCCTAGTTAAAAATATATTTTTCGCGTCTCGTTTACTATGTCGTGTTGCATTCATTTTTAATGCTATAATTTTTGGAAGCTTTATAATATGCTCAACTGTTTTTGAAACGTTTTTCTCCCATCACCTCTAAAATATGTGACGGTATTGTTGACGTTATATGCACATTTAGACAAACCAATATATAATAGCAACCAATGAGCCGGAAAAAATAGTCATGGTTTTACTGATGATCAACCAATTGATGTTAAATACATATTAATAAATATGTATTCAAATAATATAGCCGATTGGTGATAACCATGCACTTTGCACTTCAATAATTACAAACACTAAACATACTTATGCATTATGTATGCTTCACCACATACTAAATTAGTGTTGATAGATATTATGACGTGCGTACTTTAAGTAAACATTGAGTTCGGTAAGTTGGCATGCTGTCCAAAAAAAGTATCTATAGTTATTACAGATGATAATATAATTAACAAAACAGCAATTTTTTCGGAATTGGCAAAATGCACTTAGTACACCGAACGTAGTCACAACTACCAATATTATTACATTAAGTTTAGACAGTAAGTATTAAAGTATACATCATTTGCAGAGTCTTTAAAAATAATAATTAATTGACTTGAAGACGTTTCTACTGATGAGATTACATGTATATTGGCATGTTCAATGCTTTAACAATTCTGTAAAATGCTCTTCATTAAATGTTTATCTCTAAATGTTAAAATACGAGTATGTACTTAAAAAATATAGTTTAAGTTAAAATCCAATTCTTACTTTTAATATAAAAATTTATAGTTTTAAATTTTGTGTTGTGTGAATCGAGTTTAGTAATAAAAAGTACCATTGTAGACTAACAGTTGGTTCACGGTAAAAATGAATTTGACATTAGAGTCTAATTTAATTAATGATAACATATTTAGACATGGGTAATGATTCATAAGTTTCCTTATTTAATAACAAATCGATTTAAGTAACTTATTAGAGAGTATGAATTTTAATATAGGTTCATCCGTTAATTTTCTACGACTTTTAAATGTTCTGAACATTTTAATTTTATTATCTATCAATAATTTACTAACTAATATTTCATGGAAAATTAATCAATGTTGACAGTGTTCTTAATTATTGAATATAATTGTATTATTTAATTAATTATTATTACTTCACCTTCTCAAAAAACTTAAAAAATTGTAATAAATAAATAAATCAATAAATGACAATACATTTAATAAGACATTTTAATACCAACATTTTTCTAAAAATCTCGTTTAAAAAATGGCTTTATAGGTTGTTTTTTTTTTTTTTTATCGTAAAATAAAACTAAAAATGTTTAAATTTGGATTCCAAAAGTCAAAATAAATCTTTTTATTCGTTTTTACTGTAGCACTGTACTATTTTATTAATTTAAAAAAAAAAAATAAACAAGAATAATCATATAAAGAATAACATTTAAGTTGTTGCATTTGTCCAATCATCCTAGGATACCATGTATAATTATTATATTTATCTGTCATTAGGTAAAAGTTTATAGTTACGGTGTAATATCGATGTTTCCATATTCTATACCAAATCCAAATTTTATTGGGAAGAGTTATTTGTTTAAGGATTAAAATCAACGCTAAGAAACCGGTAGTTTTGTGTGTTTGCTGAGTAAACTTTCCCTAATTTGATTATTTTATTAACTTATTATTTATAACTTGAATTAAGTTACACACATAACTTTACGTACGAGCGCTTGGATTGTTTTGCATTTTAATTACCAACACATTTTGTGAATACGAATACCATTCGGACGGCATCCAGGCTGCTAGAATTCGGGCAGCAATAATCGGGTATGTCCAGGACAAATACCAACGCAGGACCCGTTGCATACATTCACAAGCTATTTGATATCATGTATATTGCACTGCCTACGTGTGTATAGCGATTCCATACAGTTTCAATTACCAACTGCGCATTTTTGTACAAAATCGATGAGGAAAAATATCGAACAGAAATATTCTGTCAGCGAGGAAATTACCTATGTCGACGGCAGTGGAAAATGGGAACGGTGTAGGCATGTCAACCCTTCCGTCCCGTATTCAATCGAGAAAATAATAATGTCAATGCATAATATAAAATGTTCATTGTATAATGCTATTACGAATACACTGTATCGATGAAATCGCATATATAGGTATGAAGTATTCCCCCGATGGAATATACACACATATATACATTGACGTACAGTTCTTAGCGACTGAATGGAATTTTTTTCCACAACCCTCGGGGCTACGGCTCATTTTACCCGGTGTAGTTCACCGCGGATCGGGGTGCGTGAATGTTTCGTGAATTCGTAGAATTCAGCGACGTCAACAAACAAGTTCAAACGGCCAGGCCAAACGGTAATTGGCGCGGAGCCATGAAGCACCTGAAACACGATATTTTATTAAACCACGTGACCGAAAATGATTATTCTATAATCAACTCATTAGCTATTATCAAACGTGAACGAAATCAATTACAATTTACAATTGAAATAACATTAGGCTGAGACGAAATTCGCTCGTTTCACATCGATAAATTTAGTAACTCATGTGAATTGAATTCACGTCGCCTTCATTGGTTTAAAAAAACTATCAGAATAAATTATATCAATGTGGTTCGACGAAAAACGTTTTTAATATAAATTATTTTATAAAAAAATATTACCATTTCTATCGTGGTCATTCAGATATAAAATCATAAGTACCAACATTTTTTAAGGCCCTTTTTAATATTTTTTTATTATTATGAACTGCATTGTAAATAATATAATAGATTTTAAAATTGATTATCTAAGAAAAATTAACCACATTCAAAGTTAATGTTATTTAAACAGAAATTTTAAAATGAAAACTATTTTGAAATCATATAAGTATAAAATATTCAGAAAAAAAATTAATTTTAACCCTGGTCTACAAAAATAATGGTTTATTGTATGTTCACGTGCTATGTGTTTGTGCAATATTTAAAATTAATTATATTTTTCCAAATCAAAAACTCAAGAAGTTGAAAGAAATTTAGACGTCCATACGAATTTAATTTTAAGGACAAAGTCACAAATTGTAAAATAATTTTTTTTTTGAGTAACTCATTAAAATTTGGTTACATAAAATACAAAAATTACCATAATTATCAATCAAATATTTCGTACACAAATATGATAATAATTATTTCGTAAGAAATTAAGGGTGAAAATAATGATTATTTAAGTGAAAGCAATATTAAAATGAAAAGTTTTGTCAATATCTGATAAAAATCCTTTTATTTAAATACGTACAGTTTTTTTAATTGAAAGTGAATCAAATTTAGTTTTAAATGGAGTAATATAGTATAAATCGTTCTGGACAATGTGCGAAACATTTACGTCAGTTTAAAACTGTGAATTTTCAGTAATAATATGGTGATTTCTCATAAAACATTTCTTTAATACCTTAAAAATAATTATAAACATATTTATTAAATTACTCGTAGGTGCAGCATATATGTAATGTAACTAAATTACTTAATTTGACTGCATTGCTTATGTAATCAACTATAGCATTACATACTTGAACGTAATGAACCTTGATGTAATATTATTTGTTATAAGTACGTTATATATTTGTCGATATAATTAAAATACAAAGCGGTTCTCATCGTGAGACAATTAATTTCACATTACAAATATTCTGAAAAATAATCAATTAAATGATACTATATATTGCGAATATTATATTTTATGCCAGAAAAGTCAATGAACAAGCGTAAAATATTTTCAAAATTTACCAACATTAAAATACAATTTTTATTTTTACTTCAGTTCATAAATTACACGTTGTTATCACGTTGAAATAGAAATATTGAACATAACTAGTTCGATGTACGTATACGTATGTACTATTTTGTTGATTTGATGAACTTTAATTTACAGTACATTTGGAATTCGATATATTATTATTACGAAATGAAATTTTAGAAGTAATGAAAGAAGATATTAATTAAAATTAATTTATGTGACATGAATAATAATGAATAATAATTTGTACTAAATAAGTGTTTAGTACCTAATATATTCTCATTCACAAAAATCAAAAATGATACAGTAGTGTTCACGTTTTCAATAAAAACTGACTGTCTCTATTGTTATGTCAAAATTTACAAATATCGTTATTTTCCAAAGTAGTAATACTTTTAATCGATAACAATTATCATTGTAATTGTTTTTTTAAGATATATAAATTTTCGTTTTTTTCACTTGGCAAAAAAAGTGCATATCAACCATAATTAAAACAGTCTTAAAAACGACATAAGACAAATCATTAGACACAAAACTGAAAATATGTTTTGAAAAATAAGGTAAAAACATTTGGCAAAATTAAAATTCAATAATTAAAAGAATAATACTTAACGATCATCACATTGTATTATCAACATCAACTTAAAAAATCATTACTCTTTATACTTTCACACACATCTCAAAAAATAAAAATATGTTGACCAATATTTCAGAAAGATCGATTAGAGTAACATTCGTCAAGATTTAAATTTTACATAACTATCAAGAGACGAAGGGGAATCAAAAACCTTTAACAAATAGAATGGTGTTTTATAATAAATAATACGAATTTAAGTGAAACCGATTTCGAACGTCGAACGACTCGATATCTAATCAAATTCGACGAGAAGCAAAAAAGTTAATAAGCGAAGAAGTCTTAGTGGTACGCACTACGGCCCGAACGAGCGGTCTTTATGGGCGTCGTCAAATCCCGTATAAAGAAAGGCCCTACAACTTTCCTTTTTCGGCTCGCACCCCGGCTAAAAGTACCTACGAACACTGACAACATTTACGCTCATTACGACATTACATACGGTTTTGGCGAACGTCACCCACGCAGTTTGTAGAGACCACAATGTAGTCGATCGAGTTTTTAAAAATAAAGAAACACATTTTTCCTTTACACATCTTCGTGGCAGACAGTCTCGAGATTTAACGTAGCCCAAGTTGTCTCTTCCACACTTACTCTTTTTCAACCCTTACTCAAATCATCATAGAATTTGTCTTGTTGAGATTCACTCAATATGATTATTAACACTGGACAATACATAAATTAACTTTTTTTATCTCATATGATTAAATGCTTTTGAAAATAAATTAGGAAAAAAATAATTTTTTAATATTTTTATGTGCTTGATTTTCAAGTTTTTATTTTTATCAAATAATTGCTATCATTTATGATATAATATTATGAAGCTAAAAACTTTTTTAGACATTCTGATACCAACATTTGTTGAGAAATATAAACATCAAAAGTTTGGAGCGGTTGAAATAAATAAAGAAATGTCCCGCAAATATTTACTGTCATTGCTCACTTCACTGCTCCAACCTTTAAAAAATGCTCTTATATTTTAAACTATTAGCTCAATAATTTAAATTTGAGAAACAAAATGTTTAAAAACAAGGTATGCTCTATCAATAATATTATATTATAAATAGAGGTTAACGTTTGAGACAAACGGTTTTGAAAATCATCTACAAAATAGCAAGATTATTGTTTTTCAAAAAACTGTAGCACAGTACTGTAGTAGCCGTTTAAAAAATAAAAAGTCAAAACTATTAAATTAAAAAAAGCTAACAGCTCATGTTTTTTGCTGTTCGCATGGTCTGCTGTACTGTATGCTGTTATGTACGGGCGAGAATACACGTGCAGTATTGAGTGAATTTTTTCCATTATGTTGTATAGAAAACAACGGACGATCACGCGGTACGGAACAGTGAAATCGAAACGATGAGACGCACCGAAACGGCGAAGTAGGCAAACACTAAATAGTGAAAACTAAGATAAGGATTTCAGTGCACTTTACATTGGTTTTTTTTTTTTTAATGGAATTGCTAACCTAACCTGTCCTTGATTTTTTTTTTTTTTTTTTAGGAAAATCTATTTGATGCAATATACTATAAAATGAATGCAGCGAATTTTACTTTGCATTTTAGATTCTGAGTGAAATGAAGGGCAATATTTCTTTTTTTTCTTTTTTTTTATGACCACTTCGTGTAGTTTTTCATCCAAAAGTTATCTTTAGCCACTCTATAGATTACTCATTGCTTCTTCTTTGTACATTAAGAAAGTCATTTTTCTCTGTTCTCAAAACCATTTCCAATATTGGCGGAAACTACAGTAAAAACCTAACGATATGTTCATGAAATTGATTTCAGTTATTCATTCATAACTTTGAAAGCAATAGAACTATCAGTTAGACATTAGCACTTGAAAATTAATCATAATTCAGGATATATATATATATATACTTTATAAGTGATTAAAGTCAACATTTGAATTTCTGTATGTTATTGTAAAGCTTTGCTCAGTTATCTAATTAAAAAATGTATTTATAATTTCTGTAAAATTCAATACACCCATCGATAATTTCTTGTTCAACGAGAAAAGAACACTCATGATGAGAAGTATGTCCATTGTTCAGCTCAGATTTTTGGTTTTTCAGTGCATTATAATGAATTTTAGAGCGTTTTACATTACACATTTAAACTTTGTTTCAAGGTTTTCATAAAATTATATTTTTAATAAAAAGTGATTAGTTACACAAGAAAAAAACACATAATTGTAAAACCATTCCATTCTTTATTTCACTCAGAATCTGAAAAAGAACAACAAAAATGTCAATGTTACATTTTATTTTGAATTAACAGCAACAACATAACAATTTAATCACTTATTCACTATCGTTGACGATTTCAAAAAAATACATTATTGTTTATACATACACAGATAAACGTAGATTACATACGAAACGTAACACGACCCAATAATTCAATAGCCTAAATTCTAAAATAAATCATATTATAGATACCTATATTATATGAATATCTCAAGATAAATTATACAAGATTGATCAACTGTTTATTGCGTTTGCTATTTTTTCTATTTTTTCTTCAACTTATTCACACAAGTTTTTTTCAGAAAATTAATTCTATAAAATCTTATTTGAGAAACTTACCAGCTGATAGATGCAGTGTCACGTATTTTTTATTGAAATTTACTAATTATATAACAAATATCAACTAGTAGAGAGTTACAGTTATTCTTATAAATTAATTAAATTAACAAAATATTATTATGATTTATGAGTAAGTAAAAATAAATGAATAAATTTGACATATAATAGATTACTAAATTAAATATATATACATGTAACATCAGTATAATATACATACAGCATATAAAAAACAACTATTCTAATGATGTGATTAATTAATCGACAATTTTATCATTTTATTTTTATTATTCTTGGAGTTATAGAACACATTTTATACATACATATATATATATATATATATATATATATATATATATATATATATATATATATATATATATATACATATGTAGTGGCAATGAGTTAAAAACATCTGGAGCAAGATATTTCACAAATTGTTGACCAAATGATTTTTTAATAAATTTTGATTTAGCATCATACGCAACTATAAGTTACAGTGCGTAAACGCGATACTATATATAATACGTTCCAATATTTTAATTATAATATATTTAATATAAGTATTTTTTTTTATTTATTTTTTTTTTTTATGTGTAAATATATTAAATTACATATTAAGTACATTTTTTAAATTTAACATTTTTCATGATTTAATGTACGCTTAAAAACAAAAGTGTAATTTTTGGCACGTAACGTCAAAAAATTAGTCACCCTTGCCCTCAGTTATTTGTTACAGAATAGGCAACTTAGTCTCAGAAACAACAATATTTTTTATTTTTCATTTATTCCGCAAATAAAAGTCATCAAAAATACAAAAATTTTAGCTAATAACTTTTAAGTTATTTGACCAATCTGTTTGGAAATCATCCGTTTCCTATCAAATGTATAATTGATTGATGATTTCTCTGAGCGACCAATGTGTTTGACCGTTAATTTACTGAACTTGGCCGTAGATTATGAAAAAATTCACATTGTTTAAATAAGGGAATTTTGGTTCTTTTGTACAATGCTTTAGTTTAATTACTTCACTTCCCGTCACTACCGTGGCTTTGGATTTACATATTTGCGTATTACATACTAGTTTATTCATAGTTACACCATACGAATTAATAAATCAACACGATAATTTATTAAATATTTTTATTCAATAAAAATATAATTGAAAAAAACGTATTTAAAATATCACATAACCTTCGACTAAATATAAATTAAATAGGTTATTACTCAAGTGTTATGCTAATTGCTAGTATATCACTTGAATTAAATTTAAATAAATTTAAATTGGTAATATAAAAATTAAAATACTAGAAAAATTATAAATTTTGGAATGAAATATTCAATAATATCCACTTAAAAAATCTAAAACTAAACTGTGTATGGTATAATTATATTAATATATCTTACAAAACAATAGATATTACAGAAATTATGACCATTTTTTGTATTCACCATTAAAATATTTTGCTTTTTAATATTGCAATAATATTTATAATATTTTTAATATTTTTTTTTATTTTTTTATTTTTTTATTTGCGTCTTGACCATTTTACTATTCCAGCTGGTATCCTCACAATAACAATTTTCTCGTAAATAAATTATTTTGCTATTCTATAATCTCTTAATCTGAAGAAAAAATTGTCACACTTTTCGTACACTACCTAAATAAAATTGGCATCGATTTAAATACCAAATGGAAGCTGATGCCTTCGATATCATCGCAATTATTGTCGTCATCGAGAGCTAAGAGATTTTTTTTTTATTTTAGTCACCCACCCATTACAGTAATACCAGACTATATCGAACGAATTTTTTTTTATAAATTTTCAGATTAAAACGTACATTTACATCACGACACTCCACGAGTTCAAAAAATCCGCAGTATTTTTCATCAAATACACAGCGTAAATCATGAATAAACCACACGCTCTGACAACAAAACAAAATACGGAATTAACGATATGGATCGTCAATATTCTATTCAAAATAATCCGATCGTAATGCTAATCGTAAAATGTTTGCCCGTTTTGGTTTTCCACCAGAATTCACAACATGTGTACTAGAATCTTAGAATCGTGTAGCTAGAACTCGATAGTAACTAGATTACATTGCGTGAATTATAATAATTATAATTATAATACATAGGTATATATATATATATATATATATATATATATATATATATATAATAATTAATTATTAATACTTGGAAGTTATGATCAAAGAAGACCGGAATCCTGATGGCTGATCATATTGCATATAAACCTAGCAAAAACCTTCGAACTACAAAACCAGTCTTTGTAATTAGAATGACAGTTTTCTGTATCTTCCTGTACAATCATCATAATAATTTTAAATAATTTTTTTTTTTAATTTACTTATTTATTTTTGTTTTTTTTTTTTTTTTACTTAAAACCTAAACCAGGAAATTTTTTTCGCAAATCATTTCGAAAAATAATCTACATTTACATTTTTTTTTTTTATTATTATTATTATTTTAGTTTATTTCAATGAATTTGGAGCCACATCATTAAAAATTAAAAACAAAATAACTTTTTCTGTCTCTTTATACAATTTAATGTGATTATTTCTCAGATTCACAGCAAAATCTGTTTAAAGTTTAATATATATACATTGTATGTATATACTTAAAAATTATAAACTATTTAAAACAAACAATTGTAACTTCAAAATCTCTTGAAGTTGTACGAAAACCGACTTCTAACTTAGTAGTGGGTATGTAAAATATTATGAGTTGATCATTATTTATTTAAAAGTTGACGGTAAAAGTATTTCGAAAACTCCATGTAGTACTATGTAACAATGTGATTTTTTTTAGAAGAACAAAAACATAGTAAAATATTTTTGTCTTACATTTTACAAGAAAAACGATGATTAAACCTTTATTTTAAACATCTGAGAGAGAAACTGTGGTTAAAATGCGTACGATGCACTACTTATCTGGGCACACTCTAATGATCGAATGAACATTTTTACATTATAATAACTCTAAATGCAAATAAGTCTTAAATAACCTTAAAAAAGTGTCTCCCAACTAGTTTTCCGCGGAACCTAAGAATTCCGTGAGCCGGCGCCAAGGGTTCCGTGAAAACCTTGTGCCGGAAGTATCCGACAACCCACTCGTTTAAGTGTAGAAAACATATGTCAGCATTACTACTATAGAAAAATATGGGGGTTCCACAAAAAGTTCAAGCTCCTGCCAGGGGCGTCCCTAGAAAGTTTTCAAGGGGGGGCCAATCTATTTTTTAAATCGATTTATTATTATACCTTCGTATTATTATTTATAATAATAATAGTAATAATAATAATAAATAAGTACAGTTATACAATAAAATCTATTTTTCGTTTGTTTTTTGCAAACCGGTCAATTATATTATTTATGTCTACATCTATATTTCTATGCACATGCATTAATGCCAGTCCAGTCAATCTGGTTTGCCCCATTTGGCTCCTTAACCAAGTTTTTAATCTAAAAATCATAATATAAATAGCAAGCAATTAGGTAAAAACAAACAACTAATGACTAATTAGTAGTTATTATCTTTTAATTTAATACCTTTGTGGAGATTTAGTTTTTTCTACTTAGGTATAACAATAAATTAAAATTTTAATCATTAAAATTTTGTCGATATAATATTAATTTTATACTTTCAAAATTGTTATGAACGCCCCTTCGCCCCCCTCTTGAGGACGCGCCTGCTCAGAGGTTTTAGTCTCGTACCGTTTTCTACAACTTTTTTCATCCTACTTGTATTGACAACATTTACTATTTTTTGTTCTGGATTTTTATAGCAAGTCAAAAAATTATCACTAGTTAAAACACAATTGTTTATATTTATATGATATAAATGTTGGTCATGTTTTACAAGATCACCATCTTTGCCTAATAGTTTAGCATACTCGGTCAATGGAATAGTTACAAGACTTTTTAAAGGAACATTTTTGTCTTTGCCACCTTTGCGTGCAAATAGAACACAGTTTTTACGAAAAACACCTTGAGCTTTGTTAGAATAGACAAGCCATTTGAAATACTCAAAATGAACTCTTTCTTCCTTACCTTTTTTATTGTGTACACTATAAGGATAAATAAGGTTATCATCAGGTATATTAGGTAATTCTAACAGTCGGGCTTTACTATAATCATTCAATTTTGTGCCATTCAAATAATCACCAAAATCAGAACTAATATCATTACAATTATTTGAACTCGATGGTATATTTTTAACTGGTAAATTATTTGAAATTTCATGAGTTGCATTTAAATTAGATACCTTAATAATGTGTGAAGTACTGGTATTGGCTATTTCATCATGAGATGTATTTACATCTGATTCCATCGTTTGTGTAGTACTCGTACTATCAATACTGGTGCTGTCAGGTTTTGGTCGTTTGCATAACCATGACATAACACTGCCAGATAAAATTCTTTTTTTACCATTGTTCATGTCCATCACGAGTAAGTTGTCACTTTTACAGTTTTACTAAAATAACAAACAGTAGGTAACACCAAGAAAAAAAACAAACTAAAAACAACCCAAACGGCTAAACGCAAACGATATTTTAAACCACGGTCTAAAAGGACCATTTAGTCTATGGTTAAAACCAACGAACAACTATTATTTAAAATAATAATAATTATAACATCTGTGTTATTCACGGCCTGTAGTAGATAATCGTTATCTGCAGCTATGTTTAGCACAAGGTGGATTGATATATATATATATATATATATATATATATATATATATATATATATATATATATATATATATATATATATATATATCCACCTTAGTTTAGCATAAAACATACGTCTACGGCAAAGACATATTAATATATTAATATGTCTATGGTCTACGGCCGTCGGCCACACATGGTCAGCAGCAGCAAGATGTAGTTTGTAGCCGTGGTGTTGGCTCATTGTTACCTTATACCATAGAGTAATAAGAATATTCTTATTACTCTATGCCTTATACCTATTATGTGTCATCAAAAAATTCAGTGTAGTCACATGAACAAATGTGAGAAACAAATTACAATGAAATATTATATAAATACATTTTTTAATTGAGTTATAGAAACGTTATACTTAATATATTTCTTTTGGGGAAACATGAAACATTATACGGCGTACGGGGGGAGGGGGGATCGCCCCATCGCCCCCCACAAAGACGCGCCTGGCTCCTGCAAAGGTTCTGCGAGTAAAAGAAGTTGGGAAACACTGCCTTAAATAATCAAAACAAATGTTGGGAGGTTGTTTAGACTGTTTAGATCACAGTCAATACAAGGCAGTAGGTACACTATAATCTGGAATCCTATGGTAAAATCTTTGCTATTGTTAATATTTATTGATTTATTAATAACATAACATTGACCAAAAAATAGTGTCAGATTATATGTATATGTATATATTATTATCATTATTATTATTATTATTATTATTACTATTATTAGTATTATTATTATTATCATTAACGTCACGGAATTTTCAAGTGTCTTTATAACGCTATCCCATCAACCCAAAAATCCATCAGACCTGCACGAAAACAGTAACCATAATTATTTCGATTTGTGTGATTTTCTTCGTTCATAATTTATGTTACTTTGTATTATCCAAACTAGTTCAGTTAACGGTTGCCACTTTGGTGATAATTATATACAAAACATTCTAGGTTTAACTTAATTTTCCCTCCCAAAAAAAATTCGTGTACATCGTCACGGTCAATTGTTTATACTTTCTGTCACTAATCTGTTTTTGATATTATTATTACACACATAATATTAATCTACATATATTTTACCTGTTGACAACGTATACTACTTTATACTGATATAAAAAAAAAACTTTCCACAAGGTGCAGTCACAGCTCCCCTCCTATTCAACATATACATATCTGATCAACCGTCTTCCCTCCATACTCTTGTTGGTGACTTTGCCGACGATAAAGCTATCCTAGCATCTAGTTCTGATCATCATCTAGCCTCCAGCTATGTTTAGGACAATCTATACCTTCTCCAAGCTTGGTATAAGGAATGGGGAGTTAAAATGAATGAATCTAAATCTACTAAACTACCTAATAAATTACTTCTGTATAAACTACTACTTAGACCCATCCGGTGATACGGTTTGCAACTATGGGCTCAGCCAAAGTATCAAATACAAACCGTATACAAAGGTTTCAATTCCAAGTCCTTCGCGTCATCTCTAAAGCTCCCTTTTATGTTTCAAATAATACCCTCCATTCTGATTTCAATACACCCGCCGTCACTTAACTAGCCAAACTCCACTATAAACGATTCAATAACAAATTAACACATCATTTCAATCCCCTTATCGTCCAACAATCATCTGCAACTATCCCAGAAAATCCCCGCAAAAGACTGAAATGACAATGGTGTCGTGGCCTGCTTAAAAACTATCAAAATAAAAAATAAAAATGTATCCTACAACAGTGATCTCGTTCATTCTTAGGTATAACTATTATGTATTTGTACTATCATTAATATTATTAATATTTTAGGATTAAAACCATAAATTAAATTCATGTTGAAGTACCTCCGATGGGAGGCCTCTTCCCTCCATATATTATGTCTGTTTTGTACACTACTTTCATCAATTAAGCGTATTGTTCAACTTTTGTAACAGATAGCATAATATAAAATTTTGTTAAAAAAAAAAAAATTAAATTGTATGTATTCACTGTACACTAAAAACGGTTTTAAAAGTTCGAGTTCCTTGTAAAATTACACACTACATAATTTAACTTATTGAAATCAGTTTACACTGGATATCATATACTAAAACAAATCGTGCGAATATCAAGTTATTTAGTTAGGTAAGTCCAGTTATAGATCTACTTCAGTGGTCAATCCACTTTAACATATTTAACCGGAATCCAAAGTTATAATTGCCTTGAGATATAACACTTATGCTAATTACGAATAATCACTGTTAACGACATGTCAAAGAATAAGGATTAAAAATTAAATCATTGAATATAAGAAACTGTATAGAAACCGTATTAACAAAAAAATAAATAAATAAAAACGTTATACATAACACAAACTCAAAAATATTGCTTCCGTTTTTCATATTTACCAGGCCAACAAGGATTATAGATATTAAAAACAAGTGTAATTATAACTAAAAATATGACCAATTAACATGTTTAAAAGGTATACATACATGTTAAGTATAACAACGAAATTATTTTTGAAAAGCTATTTTCGTAGTTTTACTATCTTTCAATACTATATGAAAAATAATATAATCACAAAATACGAGTACGTAAAAGATAAAATATGACGATGTCGTTATCAACTTTAAAGCTTGCCATTTCGTTCAAACCTCATTATAAGTTATTGCTGGGTTTGTTGTTTTTAAGTAAAACACGTCATTTTACTTAATAAAGATTTTCATTAAAAATTATACTCAATATTTAAAAGCTACACTTCGAAATAATTATAATTGTCCACTTTTCTGATTCGCTAATACTATTTTAAACCATTTGTCAGAAAACTTAGAATTATTTGACCTTATTTTAAAGACGAGGCTAACAATTCAGAAGTAAAACAAAAATAAATAACACTGTATTCATCATAGAATCGGATGAAAAAACTATCTAAAAGTTGTTCTAAGTAATAATTCATAATTTGGCAACCATCCAAAAACTTTCGAGTTAATCGAGAATACTACAATACGGAGAAAATATAGTAATTGCACTTAGTGTACTGCCTATTAGTTCATTATAATTTAATAGATCATTTTACACCAAATAAATTAAGTTACATTTAAGTAAAAATGTGTAAACTTATTTCAATTAAATCCTGTGTAACAACAAGTGTCTTCATAAATCACCCATTAATAAATTCGGACATTTATTTTGATGGAATTATTAAAATATACATTTGTAATTACGAGTATTCTGATATAATTTCAACCATTTGATTGCTTGAACTCAATTTCAAAAATTTAAATTTAATTATAATTTAATTGAATCATCAGAATATTATGACGGGGTATGGTGACCTAGAGATTCTCTGTGGACTTTAGCGTGGACATGTTCCTAATTTTTTTTTTCTTTTGACAATCCCACGATTTTTATAAGACCATCAAACAAAATTAAACCCACTTTGTTTTCGAATACTATTGATACTTTTCTTTTTCAGAAAATTTTTGAAGTATCATAGTATGTTATACTCTTTAAATACTTGACGGCCACTCATCAGAACTGTCATGGCCTAGTATTGTTGTGACAAATCATACAAATAGCACCTTTACAGCGACGTTATTAGGAAAAAACAGGCAATACGCCTGCATTGAGGCCCTAATGTCCACGAAACCTTGAAATTAAATTGATCAAATAAATTATATTTTGTTTTATTCTATTACTAGTGTTATATAAATAAAGCGCAACCAGTCTGTATTTATCGGATTAATATTAAATATTTTATAACATAATATTTTATCGATAAAAAAAATTTTGAAAATACATTTAAAAAAACAAAGCCTATAAAAGGCATGCACATTGCTCCTAATTTTATTCTTTTATCGCATTTAAACTGAATACGAAAGGCTAAAAAAGTCTTTTGGGTTATTGCACCAGGAGAAGGGGATATATTTATCTTTTTCTCATAAAAAGTACACAATTGCCAAAAAAAATATTAATGACCATTTTTCCCAAAAATAGATAAAAATAAATGTATACTATTACGTTGTATACTAAATATGAGACGCGATTTCAGTAAACGTTTTTTAATATTGAAATTAATTGTTTATGACAGTAGAGATTTTCTTACGACCTTTGTGAAAAATAAGTCAAGTTCATACAACAACTTTCATATATTGTGATTTTTTATTAACATTCAATAAACAAAATACTAACTGAAACATATTTTTTAATGGAGGATGACTATCAATAGATCTCTAGATGCATTTACACGTATGTTTAAACGATAACTTTATTAAATTAAGCATGGTCGCCATTTGTTTTTTTGTCTTGATACCGGAGGGAGATAAAAATCTTCAAATTGCATTTTTAATATTTCGAGCCTAAAATAATGAAAACATAAATGAAATTAAAGTTGTTCATAGTAAATAATTCAAAAAACACGTATAAAATAATACATGCTCATTAAAGTTTTAATGATGAACGATTAACAGTCAATGTCAACATAATTTCGTTGTATTTAACTGAAACACTTATCATGGAGTAAAAAATATTTGTAATTATACAACAAAAAGAATTTGGTATTATAGAAACGTATTTTAAAATTGCTTGTATAAATATTTTAATTATATTCGAGACTATCTTCTCATCCATTATAATTAATTATAAGGAATACATAGACAATAATAACATTTAAAACTGTAAAACTTTTTCGGTCACCATCAATCATTGGGAATGAGTAACAATTTTAAACAAGGAGTAACTTATAGATTTCACACGAATATCAAACTTATTATTTGCAATAAAAATAAAAAAACTTGACAAACTTAACGAAAACACACAAACGTAATCAAATGTTTTTGTTCCACGAGTCCTCGAAATAAAAATAATAACAAATAACTGTCTACATGAAAATATACCATATGCTGAATTCATGAAATTTTCCTAATAGACCTTAATGATTTACGGGCTTATGCACACTACAATAAAATTAACCACAATAATTTTGTTACTTACTCAGAACGGTCTTGGTGTGATGAATAGAAATATTATGATATCTTTTATCATGTATATTATGTTCTGATATATAAATAACATAATTTAAAAAACAAATTTTTTAATCCAATTGTTGTTTATTCACCTAAATAACTGTAATAATGATAATTTTTAATGTGGATTACAAAATGCCGAAAATCTCAAATACACTGAACTTCTAGTAATGTAATTTAATATGAATATAACTATAAACATTTTAAGTTCAGAGTAGTGGAAAGGCAAAGCCAGGACATCAATGCAAAAATGTATCACCACTTTTCCATTACATTAAACATTAAAATGCTCATAATTCTTGAATTATTCATCCAATAATAAAAATATAAGTATATTAAAAAAGACATACTTCGCACCACGGAGTTTTCTTCACTCCTTGAACAAGATAATGGTGATGGGTGTATTGAATTTAAAAAAAAATTATAAATCATTTTTTTAGTTAAACGATTCTGAGCTAAACTTCTATGTAAAATATACTATTCATACACCTCTTCAATCATTTTTAGACTAATAATTGTCGGTCGGTTTTTTTTTTACAAAATCGTTTAAAAAAGATTTCAGAACAAAGCAGACATTTTTTTTTTTCAGCTAAGTATATAAATACAATCATATTACATTTTTAGAACTTTTTAGCAAATATCAAAAACATTATTAGAAATAAGCTTTGAAAAATGAGAAATTTTCAAAGTTCTATATGGGCCCAAACGTTTTTTTTGTCAAGTATGTATTTTATCATTTACACATGCTGGAAAATCTATTGATATCATGTTTAAAATTAATAATAGCCATGGAAGTAATTTTTATTTAATTTCATATGACAATTAATTTGAGATTTAAGGATATTTGTAGTATGTACTTGTATCATACAATTCCGCCCGAAGAAGTACCCTGATCCTACCATGCGCATACCCATAGAACAGTAAATATTATTTGAAAAAAACTAAAACAATAAAATCATATAGTTAAAAAATAGTTTGGACCAAATTTTTTCATGAAGTTCTATCTATATATTTAATTGTTAGATAAAAAAATGTAATTAAACAAAAGTTATAACATCATTAAATTTGTAAATTGATATACTATACTCAATACAATGCAATGTATAGTCATTTACGTTAGAAAATAAAATAGTTAAGACTATGAAATTGTAAAAGAAATTGTAAACTTGACTTAACTCATAAATGATTATCAAGTTCAGTTTTATTATGTACAATAGTAAGTCTTTGACCAAAATGAAATGTATACCATTTATTTATTCGTATCACGGTTTACTAAATTACAAATGTGATTCAATAGATATTTTTCATTGATAGGTATGTACGATCGGTGTATTTTAAATAACATTTTCTATTGTGATTTTTGGTCCCAGTTATGGATGAGAACGCAAACAATGTTATACAACAGTTGATATGAAGTGATGTTGTATTGTTAGAAACTACTCGAGGAAAAAACAAACTGTTTACTTCAATGCAGCATTTACTTTAACAAAAGAAATACTCACTCCTCTACTTGAGTCACAAAGAAAGATGGTTTATTATATTTTTCAATGAAATGGACATACAAAGGTGATGAAAAAAATTCCGGGTCTGCGGTTGTTATTGAAGTGTAGGTGTATATTCTGGTCTGATGATGAAAAACATGATAGTTGTTCAGACGAACATGAAAAAAAATGCAGATATGATGTTATGGGTCTAAAAGGAAAATTAAATTCTATTTTCTAACTACTCGATAAAAGAAATTTATTGACTCATCACGCGAAGTCATTTCCAGGTCCCCCAAAAAAAAAGAATCCTATGGAAGAATAATTTATAACTGAATAAAAGACTTCAATTAGACTCGAAAGAGTAAAATAAATCCATACAGTTGACAAAACCATTTTACTCGACGTATGAAACTATTTTTTATTTATTTTTTTTACTATTTAGATTTAGTTAATACAATTAACTCAATTATCAAGTAAATAATTATGTGACTATAAACACTTACTTTTATACATACAAGCATTTCAAAAAAAAAAAAAAAATCGAAACTAAATTTCACAAAATATAACTGAATTCCACCACACTCATCCCACGAAATATACCCGGGGGGTAAGTACCTGTACCCCGTGAAAGATCAGGCGACCGGTGCCATTGTCCTATATTAATCTTTTAAGTATCTATTTGCTCGTATTGATAGTTGGATATTAATATTATGAACTATTAGAAATTGTTTAAATTAATCACGATTATAAAAAAATTGTTCTGTGATACTACATCTATCTATGATAAAATTGTTCTCGAAATCATAGAGTATTAGTAATTACGGTATTACCATGTATTACTGTATGGTCTAAGTATGAATTACTACGATTATGGATAAATAACAATATAGTAATATAAAAAGTCCGATAATAGATATTGACAGGTGGTTATATCACAGAACATATATATCCACCTTGGATAAAGAGTAGAATAATTATTATCACCAAAGAACTATGACGTTACGAATATTTATAGCTAGTATGAGGTGTAGTTATATACAAAGACAAACCTTGAATTACCACGTGGCACGCAGTTGAACTGCGGTTGTTCCAACTTCCAACCAAAGAAATCACCTATTGTCAATAATATTGTCTTTGAATTAGAATATAGTTATTAATTACATTTTATATAATCAATCATAAGTAAAAGGACGTTACATAATTTTTAGTTCAAAAAGGAACCTAATACAGTTTCGAATACGAATAATATTACTAGTAGGTAATACTATCACTGTGTCTACTGGTAAGCGTATAATTACGTATATATTATATTCTTCATATAATAAAAAATAATTTATTTTAATATTGATTGTATTTATATTCTTTGCATCCCAGAAATTACTTTAAAGCATGGAAATCATAGCAATTACAATGAAAATAAAAAAACTGAAAATGACTGAAGTATTAACAGGCATAAATTTGTCAATGTATCTCTTTTACTCACGTGTCTTAAATGTTTTGTATGCTCAATGTCAAAGGTATGTAAAACGTGCTATTAATTTATTATTCGTTTAAAATTATACAAACTTTTGAGTATTAATTCAAATAATGGAATTATTTAGAAATTATCATATTCTCGATGATGTTGATGAACCGATAATGTTAATATTTGTTGAACAGGAATTGGCAACTCATCTAGATCCAGAAGACATAATTAAAGAGTTTAAACATCTAAACAATACTCAGCGTCGCCTTGAACTTTAATTATCTCATAATGAACTAAAATAACACATTTGTTATTTATACAAGTTTTTATTTTTAAAAAGTTTTTATTTTAATGAGCAATTCACAATAAATAATATATTTAGTTGATCATGTAATAAAAAAAATTGATTCCAGCATTTTTTTTATTTTATTTTATAATATCATAAGTATATCTATAATTTCAAGCACAATCTACCCATTTAAAGAAAGACCGGTTTTAGAGCATAGATGACTGATTTAGTGAATATAAATTGAATAGTTTACGCACCCCCTGTGAGAAAGTCCTGGACACGCCTATGTTCGGTATGGTACAAAAATTGCAAATAATCGAGCTGAACCAAATTCTCAATAATTTAGTTCAAAAATTGAAACCGAGAAATCTCATTTGTTAGAGTGATGAAAATATAACGGATGTTTTCCAAAGTAAACTGGACAAATAGTGGCAGCTAGAAGGCAAAGATTGTCACCTCAATCGGTGGAAAAACTAGTGTTTTTGTATGACAATATTATATAATTAATAATTATACATAGTTTTATTCAATGTATACTTTTTTTAATTACATTACGATTTACTTTCAAACTTATACCATCAAATCACAGAATGTAGATTTTCAATAATGCAATAAGTATTTTACATTAATTTTTATTTTTGAATCTTTTAACTTTTTTAAGTTCGGTTCGAGTTTGATTAAATATTTAAAAAGTATGGTTGGGTATGGATTCAAATAAAAACGTGTGCGTTCGGTTCTGTTCGAGTTCGATAATTTTAGGAAAAGTTCGGTTCGAATTCGGGTCGACCTTAAAAATCTGGGTTTATAACATCATTAGTCTTTCATAACAAATTAACTATTTCTTGGAATTATTATGTAAGTACTTTATAAATAAAAAATTTTTAAAAAAATACAAATATTTTTATGAAAATAATTGTGAATTTAAATAGTGAAAATTCGAATTTAACTCAATTGGAAAAAAAAATATAACATTAATATTAAATTGCATCAACGAAAATCAATTTAGTTAAAAACTAAGTTAATATCGTATCAAAATTAGGAATTATTTTATACGTCATACAATATACGATAATATATACGGAATTATTATATACACGCATTATTATAAGTACTACAGTAAATTTAATTTCTTGGTGAGAGTAGGCAACCAAACTTACAGCTTATTAAGTTAATTCGAAAGGTCACGTGAATCACATGATGCGTTATCGCCAAAGGGTTAAATGTGGCATTTTTTTAAATTAGGTGTAATTCACAAAAATTTTAAATCGTTCATGTTGAATGAATTATGAATGATATTTAAGACGCACATCTAAAAATATGATCATTTATGAGAAAACGTAGTATCTTGTATGTAGAAATACGAAATTCACCATACAAAATATTGATGAATTTTCTCGTAAAATGTACGTTGTTTTATGGATAATTCAGTGAGATTGGTAAATTTTTTCAACTTTGATTTTTTTTTTTTTTTTTTTTTTTTATATATAGTTAATCATGAAATTTTTCAAAATGTTCACTAAATGTATAAATATAAATATAAGTATAATATAAATGTTAACCATCAGTTTCTGATAACTTTCCCCAAATTTTTTCGTTAGAAAAACATAATTATACTTATTATATACAATTTATAAAAACATTTCATTTAGAACTTGGGACATTTTTTAAACAGTTTTAAGGGATAAACATGTAATGTACTATCGTTACATTACTAAATACATTTAAAATATGGGACCACTCGATTTAAACAACTGTACGAAAATTTACTCGGTAAACTTAACATTAGTAAAATTTACATAGATCTACGTTTACTCGTAAAATTTACCGAGTTAACGTCTCTACAGATATGTACATAATCACGATATTAACGTTAACCTGTACACGGCTGTTGTTTCCATCTAAATTGGTTTGGTGCAAGTTTGGTGGTTTTCCGTTGTTGATTACCTCGATGCGGCGCAGCAGTGGCATACCATCGATCGGTAATATTTCTATACTATGGGTTAAATAAAACGTCGTGCGTCGTTTTTCCGGATGAACAAGATTAAAAGAAGTTTGATTAAGCGAAAAATCGCTTGTAAAAAAATATCACGGTAATAGGTATATATTTTTCAAAAGCATTATAAAAATAACATACAATTATACATTCCAATAGTGAGTCTTTAAAACGGTAATAATTTATATTTACATTAGGTTGATGGTATGCGGGCAATATATAAAAACAAAAAAAGCCACTAATTTTAGAAGAAGTAAAAAAAAAAAATGGAAAGCATCATTTAATTTTATATAGTACTAAAAACGATGAATCATGTGGAATTTTCTACACACACCATTTATGATATATATATTATTATAATATATCAATAACACAACTTTTATAAAACAGAATGTTGAGATACCAAACTTGTAAGGACATTTAATTTAATGATATGACGACTTACTATAAAACACACGTTATTAAAGTCTAAACAACAAATATAACAATTTAAGAAAAAGATACAGACACTGAGTCGAGCTTTGGCTCGCTTTGATCAATATTATGCACGTGATAGTAGTATATTATTGTTAATTTACGTATGCTAAAACCATGAACGACTAGTGGTAAAAACGATTATTAATTGAATTAAATCATCGTGAACAAAACCCGAGTTAAATACTCGTAGAAAAACAAAGTAATTATACGGTTATATATTTATTTATTTATTTATTACATACAAATATGTGCAATGTAGTTAATAATAACACAAAAGACAGTTTGTGTTATATGTTCAGATTTTTAAACCAAACAAGCGTGTGAATCATATAAATATATGAATAAAACTTTAAAAACACTGAATATTAACAGTGCAATAAGTATTTTTTCAGCGTGGGGGTTAGATTCTTAGAAAACACGACATTTAAGCGAAAACATGTTAAGCGAGACATTTTTTACACACACTGGACAAACACGCATGTTAGTCATGTCGGTAAAATCGATAACAATGTCATCTGTAAAAACCTATAGTGAGTATAGATGTAAATATATTATATGCCATCATAAAGTTTACAATCGGGTATTGAATTACAATGTCCGGGAAATGTATACCATGCCCAATTTCATTGGTCAAAGGGGGAAATTATAAATTTTTCCCCAACATTGAACACAAACCTTGAAACACAGCGGGCAATCAATATAGAACAAATAATAAAACAGCTCATCGTCCACAGATAATTTGTTTGTACAGATAATTAAATGTGTATTTATGTGTTTAGTGTCTAACCTCAATATTATTTAAGACAATAATATAAAACGAACAAAACGGTTCGCTTTGATAAGGTATATGATATACACATTGCTTTGTGGTAAAATTAAAACAGTATAAAATAAAAAAAATAAAACATAAATATTAAATTCTTATCGTAAAATTAACATTGCTTACTCACAATTGGGCATAAAACCCGAACATAGTAATGCAAAGCCAGGCACGTAACCAGACATTTTTCTATAAGGGAGCCAACATTTATTGGCCCCTTTCTGTTTTTTGTACCCAATATCACTCTTCTCCTTATCAGACAATATCCATAAAAAATAATACTACATCTCACGATAAATTGTCTGTATTGGCATTATATTTTTATTATATATTAATATACGTATTATCGTCTCATCTAAAATTTTCGAGTGACGAATATTTGTAAAATAGAATCCAGGAATTTAATTTTTTTCATACGATCGTTGACTATATGGAATATACATTCAGGATTTAGCCGGTTCGGGACAATTAAACACCATAATATTTAAAAATAAAACTCAAGGGGGCCAGTTTGGGGCCACTCATTTTTCTTAGCGGACCAAACCCCTTTGACGACGTGCCTGTGCAAAGACTTATTATATTTACACTTTAATTATAAAGTATATTATCAAAATAAAAATATACGGACCAAAAACATGATGTATTACATTTAAATTGTAATACATTGTATAAATAAAACTACTATGTGATTCAAAAAACGATGTAATACCAATTGCGGCACAATTTTAAGGAGAATACGAAGATTTAAAAATCTACAACAATTTATGGAAATGTACATAGTTCTATTTGACTAGACTCGAAGAAAGTTAAATTTTTTTTAGAATGATTAAAACTTTTTATGATCATTTTTAGAACTGTACAAAAATATTTAAATTAAATTAATTTTATAAAAACTAGTTTAAAAACCATTCGTCATTGTCTTTTGGAAATCACTTTGCAATACTTTTCCATATTATTGGCAATACATCTAGGAAAAGTAAAAAATCTAAAAGTAATTCTTAACCTTAATAAAATTAATTTAAGTACATGAAGTTTTTGAATCTACTCAATTTTATCTCTAATGCACCTATCTTCGTGGACTACTCAAAAAAAAATAAAAGTATAATCTAACATACGAAATATTTTAGTTTTTGAGTGGAGCGGTGACATTGATTGGTTTTTTAAATGGTGTGTTTTACGACACGTTTCTGAGGTAGGAAAATAGAATGAAAAGTTTCATATACGAGTACAAACCAGCGTTACTCAAACTACTCCCTTGAGGATCATAAAACTATCGTTAGGGGGGCTGTGAAATATTTGTATACGTTAATTTTACTGTCTATTTTCAAATATTTTAATAAAAATATACTTTCGCAACACAGGTATTCTTCACTTCTCGGACAAGATGTTGTTGATGAATGTATTGGATTTTAAAGAAACGATAAATCGTATAATCTAATTAGCAAAATTATTATAAGCAAACCTTCAGTGTTATTTATGAAAATTCAAAATCTAACGTTAAACGTTTGTAAAAAAAATTCTCATCAGATCATTTTTGAGATTTTTCAGTGTCATTATTCAAGTATAAAAGAAAGATTATATTAAATTTGTAGATCTTAATATCAAGAATTAAACACTTCATTACATAAAACGTTAAATAAAAACAAAGTATTTTCAAATTTTTATATTACATCCAAAAGGGGTATATTTTAAATCTATGTTTAGCTTAGATGTAGGGCGTAGGCACTGTTGATATTTTTATTATTTAGTCTTTACCTATTATAATGTAACCATTGGTATGATTGTCAAGTGATTTACATGATAATAAACGAATAAAAAGCTAAATCTCCTGGTATGTATCCATATTTAATTTTAATCAAAAAATAAAATATTTACAAGAAAGCAAATTAAAGTTACTTATTATTTAAATTTAGTATAAAATTCTATAAAGTTGGTAAAATAACCTTCAAATTGTAAAAATATGGGCAATGTGATAGAAATATAAAAAAAAAAAAAAACCAAAAAAACTCTAGAGAAACAATGTTATACAAAAGAATTTGTTTTTGAAATATAAAATGCTTCAACTAATGTTAAATAAGTATATTGTGTATGTATATGTGAAAACAAAATATATTTTATTCTTATCCAAACAAATTTTAGATTTTTAATTTTCATGAAATGCATTTCATTATTATTTATTCGTATGAATAAATTGAGTTATGTTACAATTATCAATGTGCAAATATCATAATGATTAATGATTAACATAAAAACAAAACAAAATGAAAACCTATTCTTCAGACAATTAATTAAAGTATACAATAGTACAGGGAATATTTCCTTTAGAGTGTTTTTCAACTCCCCATATAAAAATAAAGTTAAGTTAAAGAAAATGCTTTATTAAAATACACTTCTTCACAAAAAACCACTCTATTTACCACGAAAAATGCCTATAATCAACAATGATTCCAAATTCCCAGCTGTGTCGTAATTTCGATGGGCTAGAAGTGCCCATGCTGTGAGCATGAAGTTAAAATATTACCATCCTAAAAATTTTAAAAATCAAAACTCCAAGTCTTACAATATTTTTGGATAAAAATAATTAGTACAGTATACGAATGAAAATAAAATTAAATATACCAACAGTAAACAATATATTATTTCAGGATCATATTTCTCAATAACTTTAATCCATGAACAGATTTTATTTTGTTTCTTACAGTTTAATTTAAATTAATTTAATTTATTTTTTATTCGAATTATATTTAAATCATTTAAACATAACTATACAAACTTTTTACACTATTAAATTAAAACTATACAACAAGTTTTAAGCCCCACAAAATGCTTTTTCCTCTATTGATTGTGTTTAATTTTTATTCTTCTTTGGTGCCTGCTTAAAAACTATTACAATTTTTGAATGAAAACTAAAAGGGCTCAACGTGGTTTATTCTTTTTTCACCACGATAATGGGGAAGAACATTTGAAAAGCCGTAAACTCGTTGGGTTTTACAATAAATGTCTCAACGACATGGACCGGCTACTTTTATCGACCCCTCATACACTTCAGTGACTACAATGACTGGAGGAAAATAATTTTTACACAAAATAAATGAAAAAAATAATACGACAAAATCAAAATAAAATTTATTTGTTCAATACAATGTTACACTTAAGTTAACCACATAATGTGCAATGTGCATTAAAAAAAATATTTAATTAAAAATATCAATCAATATTTCATAGGTGTAACAAAATTAATGTTATTTTAAATATCATTTGTAGCCTTATCAATTAGTTGTTACATATTTAATTTTTTTTTTTTTTTTGTCGACGCCATTATGTACATTTAGAAAATACAAGTTAATTTTAGATTAAGCACTATATTAAATTGCATCATTATTTCTATAGACCAAAAATCAATCATAAGTTCGAGTAGTATTATTAACCATACATGAAACTGAATAAACATAAATATGCGGTCAGTGTCATAATTATTTTTATGTAATAAGTAATAACTTAAGGTGATATTGTTTACTAAGCTTTTTGAATGAACATTCAAATGAAACTTAAAATCACATGAATTATAAAATATTATTCGAATTCAAAAGAGCAAGGAAAATAAACATTTTTACCTAGTAGGTATGTATTTAAAAATGTATCGTTTTCCCTTAATATTTTTCTAAAAAACACATTATTGCGCAGTAACCAGTAAGCTTAATGTCAATTTTAACTATCTCTCTAGTAAATAACATTTATAATACTAAACATATCAATGATATGATATACCTATCTCTTACTTTTTAGTACCTACTATCATAATGATACGAATATACGATAATTTGTAAAAGTATTTAAAATATGAATATCATAAACGGGGAAAATCTGTCACTAAAATCATAATCAATCAAAAATTATTTTAGTGTTTGTACTGTTGGTAATATATTCGAATATTATACGAACACATTTTTTAGTGAGACTAAGTTTAATGCTTCTATCTAATCTAAAGATACGGCCAAATTATTTTGTTAACAATATATTAATATGTTTATGATAAAACAATATGTGGTAGTTATAGTTCCTACTAATAGTTTAGTGCGAACAATACGAAAACCAAGACTGAGCCGCCACCCGAAAAGCTGTAATTACATATTTATATTTAATATACGTAAACTCAAAATAAATAGTGAACAATAATAATGGTTGAGTTTGTGTAATCATTGTATAATTTTTTGAATCAATGACATGAAACACTACCTACCCAATCATTTGTTTTATGAAATATAATTATCATTATATTATATAATTTTATGTAAAATAATTTCGCCTTTTAAACAATACGTGCATAATATGTTACACCTTTACATTGTTTACCATAATCAAATAATAGTCATACATTCATTTTATTCAGGATAATTAATTTTACACATTTTATTACTTTGACAATTATGCTTCCAATAACATGGTTATAAGCTGTTGGACTATTTATAACAAATGTGCAATAAAATAATTTATCACGGATATAAGTAATGGAATAAAAAAAGGAATCAGTCGTCCATCTCTAACGCATTATTCAAGGGGTTATGGATAGGCAATTGAAATATAAATTGAGAAAAATATTTACTACAAAACGGTTTAACGGTTCAATTAAATAATCATAAGATTTTTATAAAAAAATGCATTTAAAAAAAAACTATTTTCATAAAAAATAGTTTTAAAAAAACCTGTTAAACTATTTATTAAATATATATTTATGAAAAAATGACCATGTTTTTAAAAAAATATCGGGGACATTGAATGACGTGTTATATTTATCTGTTGAATAATTCCTTTGAAAGATTTTGTAATGAAATATTTATCATAACATATTTTTATTAATCAAAAAAGTATTATTAATATATGAATATATATATATATATTTATTTATATGTTTAACAACGAGAAAACTTACAACAAAAACTTACTACAACGAGAAAACCGAGTCGGTGGATATTTTCCAAACCGACCGAAGTCTACTCCAAAACCGGTAAAAGTGGATCGTCTGAAAATTCCACTGATGATTAAAATTGAAAACAAAAATCTAAAAAAAAAAACTTTTTCACTGCTTCCGGCTTTTCCGAGTTCTATAGACGACGTGACGGGCCTTGTCAGTATGCTGATACGTAAGTATATCAAATCAAACCCGGTTGTGTTTATAGTCTAATTAATAATTATGATATTCCGGCGGCGCGCGGAATGTGATTTATATTGATTTATTTATATCATGGCGGTAAAATCAATTTACTCGAGTGTTCACGCGGATGAAATTAAACCGCGGGAAACGGCAGAACGTTTGGTTTAGTTTTATTTTGATCTTTTATGTATTTGATCGGAAAGCGTTTTTCCGCGTCTCCGCGATAAATGATAAACTTCGATCAATAGAGATTATCGAGGCAGCGGCCGCGGCGGCCAAATTAAAATTTGAAAATTACCTCTTACGCGGCACATCATCGGCGGTGGCGGCGGCGGCGACGAATTCGACGGCGGCGGTTGGTAGCAGAGCGCGGACGGTTCTCTGTGATCGCCGAGCGCGTGACTGCCGGGCGGTTTCTCACGGAACACTGGCCGAACGCGCTACGGCTGTGTGTGTGTGTGTGTGTTTAGTAGTCGGCCGAAAACGCCGCGCGACCCGCCTCGACGTGACGACGACGACAGTTTGACGTACGAACGACGACGACGAGCGAGCTCCGCGGAGGCGGCTCATTCTCGGGGGGACTACTTTCGATGTTTTTTTCAGTTGTTTGTTTGTTTGTTTGAATTTTTTTTTCCTCCCATTCACCACCCCGACTACGGCATGAACGATACTACCGTGATCGTGACATTCACGGTATCGACTCCAGCTCTTTGACAAACAATATTTTACGTTATTCACGTATTCTCACACGTCACACAATACACATAATAATATTATAAAAATAAACCTACATGGTACTACTAATCAGTGCCGTATTTTCGACGTATTTTTTTTTTTTTTTTTTTTTTTTTATTTGTAAGGGGGACTTTCAAAATTTCAAAACATCTTACAGTAATAAACTCAGTTTTATTTCAAAGCAAACAATCAATACATTTAATTTAATATTAATAATTCGTAACTGGAAATGTAGTGACATTATTGATTTAATATCCTTGGTTAATATTTTTACTTTTTAACAATTATTTTTACGGGTTGCGCGATGCGGTCAAATTAATTTGACGATTCCGACGACAACAGAATAAAGAAATTACCTTAAGAATGTCATTAAAATACAATACGTTCTTTTTTTGTTTACGTGATAACTATGTACACATACTTTAATACTTTATTAAGAAAGCTTATTTGAGAAAAAATTATCACCATAAAATAACTCCAAATTAATGATATAAAAATTTGAGTTTTTTTTTTAGGAGTATGAAATGGTTTGAACTTGAGGATCCCCTTCCTCGTAAATATGCTTCTATTAATGACAACGCCTACTTACACACTCACAAATACAACTTAAGCTCTTGATTTTCAGCACCCCATTTTCTTTTAAGGTTCAACTATTATCATCAGAACAGTCAATCTTTACTTTTGAATTTGAAACAAAATACAATATTAAAATAAATATATATTTAAAAATAAAACAACTGTGTTTAGAACCATATAACCTATGAATGGTATATTTTATTAAGTAATAAAGTAATAAATAAAAAGAAAACTATGTAATGACCAATAAGTATAGTAAAAATATATATATTTTTTTTTTTTAACTTCATTTTAAAACATACAATCTGTAATTTAAATTTACAATAAGCATGTGTACGGATATACATAGATTTGACATGCGACGCGTGAAAAAAGAAGCCACACAATAGCAACACTTTATAACAGAAGTTTAAGTAAAAATATGGTTAGTATTATTATACGTTTGTAAACTAAATTGACAAAAATCAGTTTCAACTTTGAAATTTATCACCGTGTAGGACGAAATCAAAATATAAATCGCATATAAAATAAAAAAGAAAAAAAAGCTGGTAAGTGAGATGATGGTGGTACAAGTTCGTCCTTCGTCCCTTCGGTCCTCGGACAAGATATTGGTGATGAATGTATTAAGTTTTAAAGAAATGATGACTCATTTCTTTAGTATAAAACGATTCTGAGTAAAGTTTCAGTGTAATATAATATATTATTATTTAAATACTGTTTACGTATTTTACGGTTATTTGTATAATTTTTGGTGAGTTTTTTTGTAATTAAACCCTCATAAAATATTCAATTAAATATAACTCATTTAAAATTCAATTGTTATAACAATTATAACTCATTAGAAATAAACTTAAAAGAAATCAGACAATATCGAAAAAAATCGTATAATAATTTATTAAAGTGTGTATAAAAAAAAATCCTGACTAACGATTTTTGAACTTTTGTTAGGATAATTAGGTAGGTATATAAGTAGGGTCATATTAAATTTTCAGAACTTTTTGTCAAATATTTAAAATTATATTACATTATATTACATTCAAACAATTTGGTAAATTAAAAGTTCTATATTTAAGTCAAAAGTGCTATAATTGTTCTGAAAATGTTATCCAATATAAAAAAGTATGTATTTGATATTGGATAAAATTTTCAATTTTCTAGCTTCAATACATTTCGATTTATGACTAAATACCTAAAATCTGAACAGTGAAAATCTCGTTTACGGCGGATTTTTACCGATTTTACCGTTTTTACTCAGTTTTTCGATCGTTATTCTTGATTACTGGAAAAACTATGGAGATTTTGGGAAAATGACCTCTCTAAAGTACCATCTCAGTTCAATTTCGAATCTAAAAAGTTGCTGGACGAAACTTTTGGACAAGGATTTCTATACGAAAAAGTGTTTACAGAAAAAAAAATAATAAAAAAAATAAAAAAAAAGCTGGTAAGATAATGGTGGTGGAAGTTCGTCCTTCGTCGCTTCGCTCCTCGGACAAGATAATGGTGAGGAGTGTATAGCACTTTCTATCATGGGATCACCTAACCTAACCTCAGACAAGATATTGGTGATGAATGTATTAAGTTTTAAAGAAATGATGACTCATTTCTTTAGTATAAAACGATTCTGAGTAAAGCTTCAGTGTAATATAATATATTATTATTTAAATACGGTTTACGTATTTTACGGTTATTTTTATAATTTTTGGTGAGTTTTTTTGTAATTAAACCCTCATAAAATATTCAATTAGATATAACTCATTTAAACTTCAATTGTTATACCAATTATAACTCATTAGAAATAAACTTAAAAGAAATGAGACAATATCGAAAAAATCGTATAATAATTTATTAAAGTGTGTATAAAAAAAAATCCTGACTAACGATTTTTGAACTTTTGTTAGGATAATTAGGTGGGTATATGAGTAAGGTCATATTAAATTTTCAGAACTTTTTGTCAAATATTTAAAATTATATTACATAAAAACTTTCAAACAATTTGGTAAATTCAAAGTTCTATATTTAAGTCAAAAGTTCTTTAATTGTTCTGAAAATTTTTTCCAATATAAAAAAATATGTATTTGATATTGGATAAAATTTTCAAGTTTCTAGCTTTAATACTTTTCGATTTATGACTAAATACCTAAAATCTGAACAGTAAAAATCTCGTTTACGGCGGATTTTTACCGATTTTACCGTTTTTACTCAGTTTTTCGATCGTTATTCTTGATTACTGGAAAAACTATGGAGATTTTGGAAAAATGACCTCTCTAAAGTACCATCTCAGTTCAATTTCGAATCTAAAGAGTTGCTGGACGAAACTTTTGGACAAGGATTTCTATACGAAAAAGTGTTTACAGAAAAAAAAAAGAAAAAAAAAAAAAAAAAAAAAAATAAACATCATTGTAAAACCATAAGATCCTTCGCTTCACTCAGAATCTAAAATAAATAAATAAACATCATTGTAAAACCATAAGATCCTTCGCTTCACTCAGAATCTAAAATATATTGAAAAGGTAACTTGTTATAGTTTACATGAATTCAGTCTATAGTATACTAGACTAAATGTTTATTTTATTTCATATTTATCTATTAATTCGTTTATTTGCTATAATATATAACAATATATATATATATAATTTTTTTTCATATTGGATACTTTTCAAATTAAAAACAAACTTTGATTATAAGAATAGAACTTACTCTATTCGCAGTTTAAAAGACAAATGCGCATACTTAAAATTTAATATTTTTGTACATTAAAAATTGGTAACATATCACATCAATTTGATATTACAGTAAAAAAATTATATCAATAGATAAAAAGTTTTCGTCATGAGTTCATCGTGGTTATTGATTAGATTAAGTTTAGGACAATATAGTTAGTGTAGTTCTAAAATTTCTTTAGTGCAAGCTTTGTGTAAGAACTTAATCACAACTTTGTTGAATACATCAAAACCTAGGGAGGATATTATATTTGCTACATATAAACATTGAAATAATGGTATCCATATAATATCTTTAGAACCTTCGGCGATTACGTACATTCTTTTTATTATGGTATATGTCGATTCTCAACTTATTTTAAAGATTTCGATTCAAAAATTGTTTACAAAAACATATTTAATATTTTATAAAATAATTAACATTTTTACATATCAATGTGAAAATAAAATTATCACCTAGTTTACATTTCATCGTTTTACTTAAAATTAAAATATTGACATATAGATTCTAATATTAACATCAGGTATATTCATGAAAAGATAAATTCAATCAAAATCATACAAAAATTGTCACCATTTTGATCATATATTTCAATTTACTTCCAGTAAATTTTGAGAACCTGTTAAAATTATAGCGTTCTATTTTAATTTATAACCACTTAATTTAAATCTCAACGATAGTAAGTTTATCGTAGATCGGTTCAATAATAACTTATATGTATGAACCTATGTAAAATAACAGGAATATTTTTTAATTTGATGGAAATATCAATTATATCCTTATTATATGGCTAATGTACAAATTGGTGTCATTTAGATTTGTCAGATATAAGCAAAGTGATTTTCAAAATATGCCATTTTAACTTGATTTATGAATTTTTTTTTTTTTTAACACAATTATTTAAAACACTAATAACTATAGTTATACGTTATTTAGACCCTATTTTATCAATGTGATTTATTGAAAACTTTAACTCAATGATTACCTGAAGAGGTAGAAATAGTAAGTTAATATAGTTGTGACAAAAAGATGTCAATTCTTATCTCTTATTTTATTTATTACACTATTTCATAATTGGTCATTCGAAATGAAAAATTAGTAAGAAGTTAACATATATATTTTTTTTTTTTTTTGTTCAAACACGGTGTGTCTTCAGCTTGTATTTACAATAAAATAATATTAGCAACTATAATTAGCTATAAACTACACGTAAAGCCATGTATGGGATAATAACTTACTTAATAAAAATAGTTAATTGTTTGCAATATTTTTCTTTGACCATATCGGACCATGGTGTTAAATCATTAATGTTTAGAAGTTTTTTTGTTGATTTAATGTGCTAATGCCACATATTAGTAAAATGTTAATACAAATGTTCTGCTAATATGAAATTGTTTTATCTTCGTAAGCCATTCTGAAAATATGTGTCCGACCAAAGCATAAAAAGTAATAATTTAAAAGTAAAAATTATTTGTTTTTTATTAAAAAAAAAAAAAAAAAATTACCTTATTTATAATGATAATTTTCTAATAACGTGTGTGTTTATGTGCAGTGAACAACTTTGTGGTTTACGCACACGTACTCGTACACCGACTTCAAGTCATTGTCGTCGAGGCTCGCTCTTCCTAAGTATATTACTCCTGCACGGTCTAGGACTGGGAAGTGTCACCGTGGGTCACGGCATATATGCGGATTAGGAATGTGAGCGAAGAATTCGTTTACCGAAAACTTTTTTGTGTGCCGGACCGCAACCATCCTCGCACACTTTTGCGTGATCAACGTGGGTAAAAAACTGGGTTTTGTGCGGTTTGGAACGTCGACGACGGTCAACAGGTAGCAGAACGGGTAGAAAAACGAAAATAAACAAATGCTCTTTTCTCGCGTTCACCCGCGCCCGGAGTTCCTGCAATTGATTCCACTACCATCTCGTCATCTCACTCACTCTCTCTCTCTCTCTCTCTGTCTCTCTCTCTCTCTCTCTCTCTCTCTCTCTCTCTCTCTCTCTCTCTCTCTCTCTCTCTCTCTCTCTCTCTTAGTGCAATCCTCTTACTCTCACATACACACACACACACACACACACACACACACACACACACACACACACACACACACATACATACTCGCACGCACGCACACGCAGACGCACACACGCAACCACGCACACACAGACGCACACACGCAACCACGCACACACACCTGACACTGTATTCGCTGTATTCCTGAGCTGTTTACACTCAACGTGCGGCGCGCGATTGTTTGTTTGTGTACCGTGTTTGTATATTTGCATTTTCCACCTCCAAAGTTCGCACCCTACGCTGCGTGAGCTTCGGGCGGTGCGGGCTTGGAACAACAGGTGTTACCTCTCGGCTCGTGTTCCTCAGCTCCCGCGTCACTTCGCACCCAACACCCGCATGTTAGAATCGTGAACGCAGTGTACACTCGGGTTCCGCTGAAATGCAGATGATAGAAAAAAAACCACAAGATGAAAAATAATATTGTTTTCACTCTCTACACTCCTGAGAATATTTTATATTATTTAAAAAAAAATCAAAAGTGTTCAAAGTTCAAACTCGTATTTTAAGCATATTTTAATGAATATAAATTATCATACATCTTTACATACTACCAATGAGTATTTTTGAATATAAATTGTTACGTATCAATATACTTTAAATAGTATTACTCATTACCAGGGAACTTCTTAATTTATTTTTCTACAGGTAATCTCATTTTTGAGACTCTGAGTGAAGCAAAGGATCTCATGGTTTTATAATTATGTTTCTTTTTAGATTCTGAGTGAAGCTAAGGATCTTCAGTTTTACAATGATGTTTATTTTTATTTTTTTTTTTTTATCTGGAGACACTTTTTGCTCAACTTAACTTTGTCCAAAAGTTTCATACAGCAACTCTATAGATCAGAAATTCAATGTAGATGGTACTTTGAGGGTTTAATAATTATGTATTATATAATATTATTCCAGGTGATCGGAAAACAACCTAAAATGGACGACATTTTCATTAGTAATTTAATTGTTACATTAATTATTACCGACATTAGTAATTTCGTCATTTGTCCAAAAATAATATTGCTTAAAATATGAAACTTTCATCATATATTATTGACATATCACTTCATGCTTTGAAAAAATTTCAAAAAAATTTAACAACTTTTGGCTGCAAAAAGAACTTTGAAAACACCTTGTTTTTAAAAGTTTATCCCTAATAAAGTTTTTAATATTTGTCAATAACTTTTGAAAGTTTAATACGACTGTACTCATACACTTCTCTAACAATTCTGAAAAAATTTAACAAATTATATCACCAGATTTTTTTTAAGCGTTTAAGTAAATTATTTTACGATTTTTAGATACAGATGAACAACATGTTTTGAATATTTTAGTAAAAAGATGTCTTCTTTGATCAAAAAAAAATGTTTAAATGGTAAATTTGATGAATAAAAAACCTACAGACAATAAGACTAAAAACGGTAAAATATATAAATGGTATTTGTAGTTTTACCTAGAACCGTTTTACTAAAGAAATAATGTATCGGGGTGTCACCGTTTTCCACCAAAAACGACCATTCTGTTTTCCGCCAAATTAGAAAAACCGTCATTCCTTTTTCCGCCAGTTATAAATTATAAGATTTTAAAGTTTGAGAACCCTTTTACGTTGATAATATTAATAGTAAATTTTTTTTTAACAAAGATATTTTCCTTAAAAAAAAAATTATTATTATTATTATTATTCAATATTTCAGTATCAACATTTTTTTTTTATGAATACTTTTGCCTTACATGATTTATTAATACACCTCCAACGTACTTTATTTACTCCTTCATATGCTTTGCGAAATTTAAAATTATTAATTATAATTTGTGGATTGTCACGATTACTACTTATTATTTTCACGGACATGGCTGTAGCTTGTCTTAGTTAACGTTGTGTTAGTTAGCGTACATCACAAACTAATCGGCGATCGCTAATCAATACTGTTATTACCGATAGTTGAACAAATTGCAGTACGCTATCTGCAGATTAGATATACCTATATTTTCTATATAGATAAAGATGTGGATAAAAACGTGTGATACTCAATAAAAAAAGAATATTATTAAATATCATATTATCATTAAAGATCAACGTAAAAGGATTCTCGAACTTTAAAATCTTATAATTTATAACTGGCGGAAAAAGGAATGACGATTTTTCTAATTTGGCGGAAAACGGTATTGGCGGAAAACGGAAAGGTAATTTTTGGCAGAAAACGGTGACACCCATGTATCGTTTCTTTAAAATTCAATTCACCCATATCCAATGCCTAGTCCGAAGAGCGAAGATTACCTAATGATACGCACTATACATTTTTCAGTTTATAGATTTATACGGATATTTTACATCACAGCGCAGTTGTTACAAAATACACATTTAAGTTAAATGACAAATACTGATATGCGTGTTTATTTAAATGCATCAACTCTATTACATTGCACTCACGAGTGTACTCACTAGTCCACGATAGAAGTTACGTTGTGGAATTGTTTCCGGAACGAAGGTTCAGCTCGAAACTTATGTAAACCTCCGTGGTTTCGACTACGTCTTGTCTGGATGGATACACGTAAGACGAACATTTATTTCACTGTACGCTCTTACCATTGCAACCACGTTCGGTGGTCGTAAACATTATGTCGTTGAGCCGGCGCAACGATCCGGGCAGCCGGTTCAACTTGTTTGCGAACATAACAAATGTTTTAACAGCAACTCGTTTGCGTACAAAAAGAAAAACGATTTATTCTCGATTTTAGCGTATACGAAAACTAAAAATGTTAATATTACATGTAATTATCATTAATTAATGTAAGAAAGTAGTTTTTTCAGTGATAAAAGGCTATATAGTTGCGTAAATGATAGATATTAAAACTAAGAAGATACGTATATTATGGTTGGCAAAACTAGCACAAATCGATAACACGAATTGCCTTCAAAAATGGTCGTTTGGTTATTTTTAGTTTTCTATAAATTGTATTCATGTTCCTTATCAGAAAACTTCGATAATGTTATTATTTTAACAATTCGGGTAAACTATAACATAATGTATAATTTTTAATTTTTTTTTTTTTTTTGGATTCCTGTACATTGTCGTACATCGGTACATGGTACCTATATGGAGACATCAAATATTAATAATTAATAATATTTTAATGATAAAAAAAATTATATATTAAAATAATAATATTATAAATAACATAAAACTTAAATGCCACAAAAGTCTCTTTTATTTAAAACAGTTAGAAATACTGACTTGGTCAAAATCCATTGTAAAAAAAGTACGTACTTCGCCCCATGGAATATTCTTCGCTCCTTGGACGAGTCAATGGGTATAGGCGTATTGAGTTTAAAAAAAAATTAATAGATCGTTTCTTTAGTTAAACGATTTTGAGCAATGCTTCAGAATTAAAATATTAACGTTTTCGGTGAATTTCGCCGATTTCGGTCGATTTTCTACGGGTTATTCGATCGCCTAGAATAACTATTGAGATGAAAGCTTAATAAACTCTCAAAATACCATCTACATAGACTTTCCGATCTATAGAGTTGCTGAATATAACATTTGAACAAAGTTAAATTCAGCAAAAAATGTCTCCAGAAAAAAAATATTCGCTTCACTCAGAATCTAACATTATAAAAACAAAACTATAAGGCATTTATGCTTCTCATCAACCCCTATTTACGTCATTGGTCGGTAGTGGAGTGCATTTTTCTAACCACCACACTAAATTAATTGATTTATTGAAGTCAAAATGTGTGATTCTCTACATTTTTACTTTTTTTTGTTTTTAAAAAATATATAACCTTTATTTGTCTGGGCTATTGCCTTGAATTTTTAAGTATGCTATGATTGATTTACAACTATAGTCTATAGTTTTCAAGTCCAACCAGCTCAAACATTGAAAGTAAAACGCACAAAAACATAATATACAAATGTAGATATGTACTGTACTCGTAAATTTCAAACGCCCATAGTGATGATATAAAAAAGGACGTCCTTTGCATCATAGGTATAACATAGTTATTATCACGGTATTCTTAGCTCCTTGGACAAGATAATGGTGATAGATATATTGCATTTTAAAGGAATGATAAATCATTTCTTTAGTTAAATGATTTCGGACAAAGCTTCAGTATAAAAATATGCTGTTTATATATTTTACTATTTTTAGTCTTATTGTCGGTATATTTTTTTTTATCAAAATAATTTTAAAAATGTTATGCAAACAAAGGAAAACTTTTTTTTAGCGTCAAAAGATTCAGAACATAATATTTCCGTCTCAGTAAAACAGTCGATTCCGTAAAAATCTTATTGAAACAAACACTTAACAAGAAAAAAATTCCTGACTAACCATTTTGAAATTTTTTTAAACACGTTAGTTAAATACACTATTGTAGTCATAATACATTTACAGAATTTTTTTTATCAAATACGTAGTTAAAACGTTATGAAAAATAAACTTTCAAAAACGAAGTATTTTCAAAGTTCTATTTTTAGCCCGAAAATTGTCAAATATTTATTGATACTTTTATCTAATTATGTGACAATATGTTATTGGCGTATGGTGAACATTTCAAGTTTCTATCAACATTACTTTTGAAGTTACAATTAAATAACTAAAATCAATTTAGTGAAAGTCACGTTTATGGAAAATTTTACCATTTTTATTGTTTTTTTCGCAGTTTTTCTTTACACTAGAAAAATCATCGAAAATAGAGAAAAATGAGTCCTACATATGTCATCCAAATGAGTACCATCTACATTCAATTTCTGATCAGTAGAATCACTGCACGTAACTTTTGGAAGAAGTTCAGTGTACCAAAATGTGTTTTCAGATAAATAAAAAATTGTAAAACCTATTGACCCTTCATTTCGCTTAGAATCTTCTTTTTTTTTTAGCGTTACAGGCCATTTAGGCCCTTTGCTGTCAATACTAAATTCTTCCATTCCTCTCTATTATACGCATGGTCCATGTCTTCATTCCAATCTGGTTTCAGCTCCTTCATATCTCTTTTGACTGTATTTAACCAACGTTGCTTTGGTCTACCACGCGATATTTTTCTGTTTAAATTATTTACAAGTACCGTCTTGAAAATACTGTTGTCGGCTCTCCAGGCGTGGCCTGCCCACTCCAATCTTGTACGTTTTACAAATCGTGTTATACTTCCTTTCCCATATAGCTGCTTTATCTGTTCATTTGACCTTCTCTCCCACACTTGGGTGTCAGGGTTATACACGGGACCATACATTTTTCTTAAGACCTTTCTTTCAAGTATATTTAGTTTATTTTCATATCCTGTTGTTGTGGCCCAGGTACAACATGCGTATGACACAGCTCGTCTGAGATACGTGGTATATAATGTTTCTTTGGCTTTCCTAGACAATAATTTTGACTTTAGCAGATGTAACAGAGCAAAATACCATCCATTACCAGCTTTTAAACGAAGTTTGATTTCATTATGCATGCAATTTCTATTATTTATATTGACTCCGAGATATTTAAAGTCATGAACTTGTTGAAAGGACATCCCGTCGACTTGCAAATCTAATTCGTCTTAAGCGCTGCGTACTTTCCTAGTCATGTACATATATTTGGTTTTCTCCTGATTTACTAACAACCCCATATGCTTGCGTTCTTTCATCAGGTTTGACATACTGTTTACAATGTCCTGATTTGTATCACCCAATATTATTATGTCATCCGCGTACGCCAGGAGGGTGTGATTTCCATTTATTTCCATTGGTTGTCGTTGTGGCGTTCTCCTTATCACGCTTTCTAACGCCAAATTAAACAACACAGGTGATAATTCGTCACCCTGTCTTAATCCTTTCACAACTTCAAATGATTTTGATAGTTCTCCTTGTACCCGGACAAAACCGTTTGTATTATTATTGCATAATTTTATTAATTTTACTATTTTCTTTGGGATGCCCAATTTTTTCAGATTATTCCACAATTTGTTTCGGATTATATTATCATATGCTTGTTTAAAATCTATGAACACTAAATGAATGTCTTTATTATATTCATAATGTTTACAAAGGATTTGTCGTAGTGTGAATATGGGGTTTATCGTTGACTTCCCTATCCTAAAGCCACACTGGTATTCACCAATCACTCGCTCTGATATATCTTGTATTCTTTGTAGGAGAAACATCGCTAGGACCTTGTATCCCACATCTAGGAGAGATGTAAGTACCCCTATAATTTTCTACACATTTAGGGTCACCTTTTTTAAATATTGGACAGATAATTGATGTTCTCCATTCGATAGGAGTTTCTTCTTTGTGCCATATCATAGATAAAAGATTGAATAACTCATCCGTTAGTCTATGGCCTCCTAGCTTAAGTAGTTCTCCGCAGATTCGGTCTTCTCCTGCCGCTTTATTATTCTTAAGTGACTTAAAAACCATTTCTATTTCTACTCTGCTTGGTTCCAGTTCTTCGTTTTCTAGGCTTTCGTTTATGTCTTCCTCTTCTTCAGAATCATCTGTTTGACTTACCGTGGGTTCACTATTCAGTAGTTTATGAAAATATTTTCGAAACTCCTCTGCTTTACTTTAACTATTTAATAGTAAATCTCCTTCTCCATTTAAAATAAATTGCGTTATTGGTTTGTATCCATTTTTTAAAGCTTTACAGTGCCTAAAAAACTCCTTAGGGTTGTATCTAAACTTTTCCAATTTTCCAATCTTTTCTTTTTCCATTTTCCTTTTATCTTGTCTTATTACTTTATGTGCTTCTTTCCTCCTCTTTTCTAGATTCAAGTTGATTAAACCATTGCTTTGTTTTTGGTCTAGAAGGTTGTTTAACTACGGTATCTGCTACCTCCAGAACTGAGTTCTTAATTAGTTCCCACCCTGTTTGTATTTCCAATTCCTCTTCATACCTGGTTGCATTTAATGCATCATCTATTCCCAATTAAGTATATTTTCATCTTGTAATTTGTCCACATCGAACTTAACACTATTTGTTCTTTTATTTCTCCCTTTCCATTGGTTAGTAGCATGACTTTTAACCCTTAAGCAGGCCTTCCTTTTTTTAACGTTCATAGTAACGTGGAGGTCTATTAGACCCTATTTTTAAAAACGAATAAAATATTTATAAACAGCTCATTTTTTTTTTTTAATTTAAAGACATAATGAGTTACTATAATATGGTATATTAAAAGGAATAAATATATGTAAACACCGAATTGACTGAAATTAAAGCTAATACTATGTATTACTTAAAATATTTTATAAAAAAACTTATATTCAAGATTCCTGAAAAAATGCTGCCTTGTAAAAAGAAAAAAAATATTTAAACTTCAAGTTTTATTTTAAGGACAACGTATAAACGCTTTAATTACATTAGAATTTGTTTCCATTTATTTTCCCTTTCTCGAAATTATGTTACTAGAAGCGTGAGGGTAAATATGGCCCGATTCAATTTGAACGACAACTTATAAGCTTTAATTTTTTTTTTTTTTAATTTCTAATAAATAGAAATCGATTGAAGTTTGTTACATTTACCATCTTCTGAATACAGAACTAAATATAATATCTAGTGTTTGAATAATAAGAGTTTTATTTTTGATGGGAGTCTACTAGACCCCACGCGCCTGTTAACGGGTTAAATTAACTAGTACAAGGAAATGATCGGAGTCACCGTCAGCACCTCTTTTTGACTTAACGTCTTTAACACATGACCTATGTACTTTATCAACCTATACGTGGTCTATTTTACTTTTATGGATTCCGTTTGGTGCATTCCATGTATATTTATTAATATTTTTCCTGGGAAAGAAACTACTGCTCACTATAAGGTCGTTTGCAATACCAAATTCAATTAGTCTTGTGCCATTTTCATTACTTCTATCATGTACACTCTCGTTGCCTATTGTAGGTCTATACATCATCTCCTTGCCAACTTGTGCGTTCAGATCTCCTAATACAATTTTCACGCTGTGTCCTGATATAAGCTATTATATACTCTTTCTAATTCATCATAGAATATCTGCTTCAATTCTTCTGCACCCGTTTCTGTAGGTGAGTATACATATATCAATATAGTATCATATTGTTTACCGGCTATACAAATATGACAAATCCGATCATTAACTGGAGTGAATTTCATTATAGAAGGTAATAACTGGTCATTTACTAGGAATCCTACTCCATTTTCGTGTTTCCCATTAGAAGTTCCACTATAAAACAGAGTCATTTCATTGACTCTCACATCTCCCTCCCCTGGCCACCTGACCTCTTGCAGTGTCATTATTTGGACGTTCTTATATTTTTTTACTGCATCACTTATAGACTTAATTGCATTTGGTTTATAAAGCGATCTGATGTTCCATGTACCGATCCTGTATTCCTGTAATCCGGGCCGTTTCCTAGTTCTATTATCTAAAATCTGAGTCCGAGGCAAGAATCTTATTGATTTCTTAACATAAGGATTTTTACGAGGACGGGTTGTTAACCCAACGCTCAAATATATAATGATCGATAATGATAATCGCTTAGAATCTAGACATATTAATTATTTCATTAATGCTAGAAACATATAAAGTTCCGAAACCAAATTATTGAAAAATGTCAACCATTTTCAACAAAACAAATAATTTTGAATCTGAAAATATTGAATATTTCCTTAAAAAAATAATAAGAATACATATGTTTGATAAACTCAAACATCAAAATTTAAATTTAAAATTATTATTATTGAATGAAAACTATGCTGAATCATGAACATCAAAATATACGATTTTTAAACTTAAACATAGAATCACAAGAATATTATTATTTTAAAGAGATAAGCTTTCTTTTTATCAAAAATACTTTTTAAATTGGGAAAAGGCTTTTAACATTTTCGTTTTATTGGATTATTATAATTAACTTATATAGTAAAGAAAATAATGTATATTTTGCATAATAAATGACATTGTTAATTGTATGACATAATCGTAAAATATATGATAAAAATACAAACATTATTTTTCCAGATTCGTGCATAATTTGAATAATTTACTGTAGCCTTCAATTTAAATTATAATGAAAATAAAATATCAAATTAAATGAAGAAAAAAAAAAAGGTCATCGATAAAAATTTTCTTTAAAAGCTTATTTATTTATTGGAGTTAAAAATCATCAAACACTACAGTGAATCAAAATCCACTTTAAAGCTTTTCTCTAATGTTTTATTCATTATTACATTCAAATTTATAATCGGGTAAACTCAAAACTGTCTAACACTTCAGAAGACAAAGTTAGATGCACACAGTATCTAAATACCGTTTGTATAGTTGTGTACATTCGTTTTTTTTATAACTTATATACGCAGTATAACTTAAGTGTACACTAAAAACAAAAATATAAAATCGTTTTCTTTTTTATTTTATATTAGATCAAAAGTTTAATTTATAACAAAAAAATGTAGGTACGATAATTGTTTTTAAATAGCATGCAAAAACAATTTCACAGAAACTTAAACACGCATTAAAATGTAATTATTTATAATCTATTTTCAAATAAATTTTGTTTTTTCTTCATACACTCGACCTACCATAATACCGGTACTATATATATAATAGGCATATAGTTTGTATCAGATTCAGTTTGGAAACAAAAATATTGTATATTCATTTTTAAATTTCCATAAATTGCATAATCCAAAATCTGAAACAATATGTTATTATTATCAATAAAACAGTAAATTATTATCACTTATATTAAAAGATTTGCAATGTAACAGAAACAACCTTAGAACGATACTAAAAATAATTACGTACAGTGCATAAATATTAAACTATTTATTTAATTCATGGAAAATTCAAGAATAAACACATTTTACAATTCCTTCAAAATATTATTAAATGTTACAAAATATTCTTTAACTACCTATTAATCGTATTAAATTGTTAAGTGGTTGAATACAAATTTCTATTACCTTACCTACTAATCAGTATTCATATTTTAAAATGACCAGTTTTAATGAACGACCCATTGTACACATTTAAAAAACCAGTATAAATATTGGATATTATAAGGAATTATGTCAAATCTAATATTTTTTATAATATATAATACCTAACGAATAAGTACCAATATTGATATAAATTAACTTTTTACTCCAATTTCTGTAATTTGTAATTTTTTTAACGTGCATAATTATAATTTTTCATTCTGTGGTCTAAACATTTAAATTAAATATACAAATTAAACGAAAATCAACTATTTAACATATTCAAAAAAAAATAATAATAATAATAATAATAATAATGAGAAAACAAATTTATTCAGGATTAAATGTCTTACAATTTTAAAAAGACAATAAAAGTAATTAAAACTCAAATAGAAATTAAGTACAACAAAAATTGAAATTAATATTTACTGTTATAAGAAAGATATGAAGAAACTAAATACAAGATAAGCAAATATTTTAATTGGGTTCAGATCAGGTGTCCGAAATGTATAATTACCAAGTTAAAAAATGGCTGTGAAAATTTAGCTGCCAATCTAAGATTTCAATTTTTTTTTTCATGTAAATAAATTGTATTCGTTTTTGATGAACACTATTTTGTACAATTATATATATATATATATATATATATTCTAATATTTTATGTAACATGGTAAATATTAATTTTGAATATATTTTATATCATGGATATTGAAACATCATATTGAATACTCTGAGTACTTACTTTGAGTACCATTTTAATCATGATTTCATATTGTAAATTGTAAATAAGATAATATATTATTAATAAATTAAATCCATTTCAATAAAATATAGTAAAATGTTCTATCTTTGACTTGATCGTGTCTTTTCCTAGGGTATCATTTTTTTTTTTTTTTTGCATTGGTAAATTTGAATTGGTAGTTATTTTTGCGTTACCAACTAAAGTCAGCATATAGTTACTAATTTATTTAATTATTATAAATAAACATTTTATATATCTGATGGTCGCTTCAATAAACAATTTCTTATATTAATTATTTTCAAAAGATAAAGTCATAAAAGACATACACAAGGCCGAGAAAGATCTTTCACTCAAAAAATTGGAAAATATACTTCTGTTTTCCAATAAACAATATTATTAGATAGTGTTTAAAATTGTATAAATAATTTTATACTAACAAACATAATTATGAGGGATTAGCAATGTATGCCATATTTTTTTTTTTTTTAAATAAGTCGCAAAAAATTATAATAATGCATTACAATTACCTAACAACTATTCTGAAATTACTTATAAGCAGTGCTCGAATTTGGAGAGGAGTATGTGGGGGGACTGAGTACACCGACTAATTTTTTTTTTTAATTTAGCGTACCTCTACTATTTTTTTAAAGTGAAACTCATTACTCATGAGACGATAATACCAACGACAAAATATCAATTTTGTTTTCGATCACTATCAAAATTTACCAGAAGCTTAATACTTTTGTTCATATCACGGTTTAATTTTAATTTTAAATTTTGAACCGTGTTTATAATCATGGTTTTTAATTATGTAGTTTACTGTCAGATATCACTGTTATCAATTATCGTTGTTTTTAAAATTTTAACTGTATTTCAAGGTGGATTAAAAATATATTATATTTGTTAATTTAAAACTATATAATAATAATAATAACTATATATAACTCAATAAAATTATTTAAAAAAATTTGATGCATAAAATATGTTATATATAATAATAGTAGTCAGAAGAAATATATAAGTAATGATAATTTATAATAAGCTTAGTTCATCTTATGGAGTTAAATGACATAATATATTAAATAATATTTGGTTATTTTTACAATAATTAAAAACAAATGATAAATTAATTTTTATTTTGAAAAATGATTATTACAAGTAAAATAGATGTTTGTTTTAAAAGCCAATTTGTACTAAAATAATCTATTAATATTTTTCCATATTAAAGAAGGTATATGGGGGTGTGGGGGCGTAGCCCTCACGTTATAACAAACTTTAAAAGAGTTAGAGACGCTAATTATTTATAATTTTATAGAATCCCCCAACTTTTATTTTTCCA